>SJYX01005693.1:24102-72133 GCA_006410675.1 Oreotragus oreotragus | reverse complement strand
GACTGGCCCCAGCCTCTATTGTTCAGAAGGCCTTTTATACCTTTTTGATTGTACATAGAGATCAATGGGTAATACAAAATTATGCAGCATCAGCAGCCCTGACTTTTATCAGAACCAGGCTTTCTCTCTGCATACCCTGTCTCTTATACACATCTAGATGTGTATAAGAGACAGCTTATATGCAGAGTACATCATGAGAAACGCTGGACTGGAAGAAACACAAGCTGGAATCAAGATTGCCAGGAGAAATATCAATAACCTCAGATATGCTGATGACACCACCCTTATGGCAGAAAGTGAGGAGGAGCTAAAAAGCCTCTTGATGAAAGTGAAGGAGGAGAGCGAAAAAGTTGGCTTAAAGCTCAACATTCAGAAAATGAAGATCATGGCATCCGGTCCCATCACTTCATGGGAAATAGATGGCGAAACAGTGGAAACAGTGTCAGACTTTATTTTTTGGGGCTCCAAAATCACTGCAGATGGTGACTGCAGCCATGAAATTAGAAGACGCTTACTCCTTGGAAGAAAAGTTATGACCAACCTAGATAGTATATTCAAAAGCAGAGACATTACTTTGCCAACTAAGGTCCGCCTAGTCAAGGCTATGGTTTTTCCTGTGGTCATGTATGGATGTGAGAGTTGGACTGTGAAGAAAGCTGAGTGCCAAAGAATCGATGCTTTTGAACTGTGGTGTTGGAGAAGACTCCTGAGAGTCCCTTGGACTGCAAGGAGACCCAACCAGTCCATCCTAAAGAGATCAGTCCTGGGTGTTCATTGGAAGGAATGATGCTAAAGCTGAAACTCCAGTACTTTGGCCACCTCATGCGAAGAGTTGAGTCATTGGAAAAGACTCTGCTGCTGGGAGGGATTGGGGGCAGGAGGAGAAGGGGACGACCGAGGATGAGATGGCTGGATGGCATCACGGACTCGATGGACGTGAGTCTGAG
This sequence comes from Oreotragus oreotragus, assembly GCA_006410675.1. NCBI lineage: Eukaryota > Metazoa > Chordata > Mammalia > Artiodactyla > Bovidae > Oreotragus > Oreotragus oreotragus. The sequence goes on along the minus strand of SJYX01005693.1, from coordinate 71,186 downwards.
TGAACTCCGGGAGATGGTGATGGACAGGGAGGCCTGGCGTGCTGCGATTCATGGGGTCGCAAAGAGTCGGACACGACTGAGCGACTGAACTGAACTGAACTGTGGTGGTATGGTGACCAGGAGGCTCATGCCCGGGAGATGAGGGGCCCACCCAAAGCCGCAGAGATAGGACTGTCCACTCCATGGCTTCAGGAAGGGTAACGCCCATCTTTCTGGTGGCTGCACGTGGCATGTTGGGGGATGGGAGTTAAAACTTAAGACGAGGTGCGTCAACCCTTCTCGGGACTCCAGGCCTCTGCCTCAGCCCGGGAGCCCCCTCCTCCCCTAGCCTTCAGCCTCGCCTCAGTCGCCTCCCTCTCCGACTGCCCTCCAGCCTCTGCCTAGACGGGGGTGGCAAGCTGCAGGTTAGCCCGTGCTCCTTGTCTCATCTCTCCACCCTTGAAGGTGGGGGTCTCACACAGGGCGCCCCAGCCCTGCTGTGGGCATTTAGAATGACCTCTGAAGAGCCTGTTTTTCAGGTTGCACTGGGGCGTGCCCACAAGCAGGTGCTGGGTCTGTGCCTGATTCGGAGGAAGACAGTACCGGGTGCGGTCAGCCTCTCCTGACAATGAATTTGCATGCTGTCAGGAGCATTCCCAGAGACCCCAGGTGAGCGGTCAGGTCAGGGTGGAGGAAACTCAGCCGCAGCCATGGCTCGCCCCATCCAGGTGAGCCTTCTACGCTGGTGACACATGAGCCCTCAGGAGGCAGGAGAGCCGGCCTGCCTTCTGGCCACCGCGGGGCACCCGTGCACTGCGAGCAGGCCCGGAGGAGCTGCCAGCGTGGCTGGTCCAGGCCGAGGAGGCCGTGGCTGGGGCGGAGCTGCTCCAAGCCGCCCTGGCAGGCCTGTGTTGCATTCCAGAGAGCACAGGACCAAGAACCCCGCTTGGCCCGAGGCATCTGGACTGGCATCCAGCCTGGGCGTTGCCTCTTTCCTCCATCCTCTTTCTGGGTCCTGGGGCCAAAGGTTCAGCTGGAGCTTCCGTCTTTCTTTTCTGCAGAGGGGCTGCGTTAGAACTGAGGAGGACAGGGAAATGGGTGGGTGTCAGCCAGGGGAACTTTCCACTTTGCTTCAGGCTGTTGGAAAGCGGTATCTCTAAAATGTGGGCTGAGCACTCCAAGTGCCCAGCACTGTGCCAGCCACCCCCACAGTACAGAGATGAGGAGGCCTGGTCTCTGCCATAAGCTGCTGTCTGTTTGGGAGGGAGGGGACCGCTCACAGAACCGTCCTTGACAGCCTCACTGGCTGATACCTGCGTACATGTTCAACTGTGTCTGACTCTTTGCGACCCAACGGACTGTAGCCCGACAGGATCCTCTGTCTATGGAATTTTTCAAGCAAGAATACTGGAGTGGGTTGCCATTTCCTCCTCCAGGAGATCTTCCCAGCCCAGGAATTGGACCCATGTCTCTTGAGGCCGTGTACCTGGAGGAGATCAAAAGAGGAGATACCACCAAAGTTTCCAAACCACTGAACTCCACAGACTGCACAAGGATAGGAAACATATCTGCTTGCTCATGGCCAGTGCCTAGCACAGTGTCTGGCCCACTGGAGTAGCTTAAAGTGCATTTGTTGAATGAATGAATAAATGAAATGAGGTAATCAAAGAAGGCTTCCTGGACGAAAGGGAACCTGAACAGGCCCTTGGAGGATGGGCAGGATTTGACCAGGCCAAGCTTAAAGGAAGTGTATCCTAGTCACGTGGGAGCCTTGTAAAGAGAGGCAGGAAAGGAAAACAGCCACGGAAGAGTTGTTCTAGACAAGGGAGGAGGGACCCCTCTGAAGCTGGCTTTGCCTTCCAATTCAGTGCCATCTCTGCCCTCCAGGCAACTCAAGTATTTATTCGCAATCCTTGGAACAAGACTCTTACTCTCTCTCCTGCAGGCCTGTAAACATTCTCACCCGCTCTGGCAGGAAGACCCTGCACCTCTACCTCTGCATCAGCCGTCTCTTCCTCCCAAAGTCCTCCCTTCCTCGGTCAGGTTGGTCAGCCTGTTACTGACCAAGGTTCTTGGCTTTCTTAATCAATAGACACTGATCAGAGTCCTGATAAGAAATTCAAGCCAGGCTTTATTGGGCCCCCTGGTGCAGCAGTGGGAACAAGAGCAACAGTAGTTTCCCTTGTTTGCTCGTTTGCTGGAGGCAGGAGGGGAGGCAGACAAAATCCCTTATGTTTCTTTGTGTTTTGTTGTTCGAGAAGACATTTGTCTAGGCACAAACATGGAGACATTTCAGCCAGGGGTTCCAGGTCCAGCTTAATTTCTGAGTGTGGCCACCCCACCCCACGCTTGCCTCTGTCTCTATGCCTGGCCAAGAGTAAGTTGTCCCAGATTCCCCCAGAGACTGCCAATCACAGTCCGACAATCAACTACAACTTCAGTAAACTGGGTGCCACTGTCAGAGGTGGCTGGCATCCAAGAGGCTGACAAAATGAGAAGGTGTGGTCCCAAACACATTTGACCTTAGCTCATATACATCTGTAAGTGGAAGGGGCTGGGCTGAAATGAGCATGACTTACCAAGCTTTTCCATAAAGCCAAGTGTGAATTCTGATCACACTGTTGGATGTGGATTTCCCACTAGCCCATATAGCTCCTTGGACCTTGAGATCAAGTCTCATTCTCCTTTGTATCACCAACTAGGCACTACACCAGGCACGTGGTAGGCTTAATACTTAATAGTTTACTTATTTGGTTAATTAATTGGTCACACCTACTTAGAGAAGGTGTCATCATAATCTCCTGTCTCTGCCCTCAATCTTGAATTCCTCAATCTTAATTCCCCCTTCTGCAGGAAGGGGTACTCACCCCTAAGATTATGCCCAGAATAGAACATAATACCAGAAGTAGAAATAAGAAGGCTACCACAGTAGGTGAAAGCAGATTACCAACTAAACAGGATATGCTTAGAGGTAGTAAAGGTCCTCTAAAGAGACAGCCCAAGCTTTCACTTTTTAAGATGAGAAATCAAGACTAAGGTATAGAAATTATTTGTTAAGGCCACAAGACATCTCTTGCACATCAGATCCAGATATTTGGCGTGGACTTTGCGGCTCGGTGTCCTCCCACTGTAGCAGAGCACGGCTAAGCCCCTTCCTACTGCCTTTTCCCAAGAAGGAGCCTGGTGGAAAGATCATGGGCATGTGTGCCGGTCACGAGCTCAGATCCTGATTCTGCTACTTTAACCGTCATTTGACCTCGCCTGATGTACAGATTTTTCCCTTGTGTGAGAGAGTTCTAGCCCCTGTATGAGGGCCAGCCTCTGAGCTTAGTGACCGTGTCGGCGGAGCGCCGACGCTGTTGCTCTCAATTCACGTCAGTCCTGCTCTCCTTCCGCCCAGCTCTTGCTCCTCTGTCCTTTCCCAGGCTCTGAGGGACTTGTAAAGGCTACTCAGAAGTGCTTCTGGAGGTCCCTAAGCCCATCTGCCTCCGTGGATTCAGGGTCCACCCCTCCTTCCAGCTTCTAAGGAAGACACGGCAGTGGATGAAGGTGGGCCGGTCGCATCTGAGAGCTGGGATCTATCAGAGCCCTTGCTGAAGTTTAGCATGAAGCTATCTTCTCTCTCTTGCCCTCCAGGAGGATGCGGATGGCTCCATTTTTTTTTTTTTCTTTTTTTCTTTTTAAACTTCCCTTTGCTTTTTCTACTCTGTGCTTATTTTTCCTTCACTGTCCTAATCTAGCCTCCTTTTCTCCCTCTCCAAGGCGCCAGGAGTCCCCTCCAGCCCTTCTCTCCGCCTCCCCATCCTGTGGTTTGTCTGCAGATGGCAGCTGAGCAATGTCCCCTGGACACAGCCCCGCCGGACCCAGACGTCTTCCCAGCCACACTCGGTACTGCCCACCACACCGCAGCCTCCGAGACGGTCTGTCTTGGGCAGACGGAAACAGAGCAGCTGAACGGAGCCTGCAGGCTGGCCCGGCAGCTGTCTCCATCAACCGTCTGCTTGAGGAGGAGCAGGGCTCAAGTTGCTTTCCCGGCTGGTCTGACACTGCCCGAGGTCCCCAGGGCCTCTGCCTCCTCCACAAGATGGGTGCTACTAACTCTCCTTGCCCCAGGCCCTCTTCCTGGGCTGCACTGAACCCTTGCTGGAAAATTTCCGGGCAGGCTAAAGCAATCTGCTGGGAAAACAAAGCCTGTGCCCAGCAAGGCAGGATGGGCCAAAGGGTTTCAGTTTAATCCAAAAGCTCAGAGCACAGACCAGACCTCTAAGTTTGGAGGGACTTTTGGTTGTTGTTTTAAGGACAGCCTGTCTTTCCTTGTGTTGACTGCCTCCTTGCTTCTTTTTGCCTCACTCTCTCCTCTCCCTCCTCCTGGCACTGGGGAAGATCAGGAATGGAGGGCAGGCAGGCAGGGCCAGAAGGGAAGCAATTTCACTGTCTGGTAGTATTCTTGACCTTCAGTCTCACTAGACGACCTCATTGATATTCCACTGCTGGCCAACGTGGGGAATGGCATGACCTTGTGTTCAGGGAGCATAGTCCAAGTTTATCAAAGCATCTTCATTTACATTCATCCATTTTAATCCTGTAGCAGCCCTGGATAGGGTGTAAGGTGAGAGACAGGCCTCACAGGTCACAGAGGTCAGCTCTGTCCACACTTAACTCCCTCCTAGCCATTGGCATCTTTAACCATTTAGAGAATGTCTTTTGTGGATTCAGAGACAAACTTCCTGAAGTTTGTATACACTGGCCTCACACTGATGTTCTTGAGAACATGAACTCTGATTCAAAATCTGACTGCTCTGAGTAACTGGGAAGCCTTGGGCAAGTTACTTAGCCCCTCTGTACCTCACTTTCTTGCCTGTAACACAGTGGTAATATTGTACCAAACCCACAGGGCTCTTATGAGGAGTCTTTATTGTTCAGTCACGTAGTCATCTCTGACTCATTGTGATGCCATGGACTGCAGCACGCCAGGCTTCCCTGTCCTTCACCATCTCCCGGAGCTTGCTCAAACTCATGTCCATCGAGTCAGTGATGCCATCCAAGCATCTCTTCCTTTGTCGTCCCCTTCTCCTCCTGCCTTCAATCTTTTCTAGCATCAGGGTCTTTTCTAATAAGTTGGCTCTTCGCATCAGGTGGCCAAAGCATTGGAGTTTCAGCTTCAGCATCAGTCCTTCCAGTGAATATTCAGGACTGATTTCCTTTAGAATTATCTGACTTGATCTCCTTGCAGTCCAAGGGACTCTCAAGAGTCTTCTGCAACAACACAGTTCAAAAGCATCAGTTCTTTGGCACTCAGCCTTCTTTATGGTCCAACTCTCACATCCATCCATACACGGCTACTGGAAAAACCAAAGCCTTGACTAGACGGACCTTTGTTGGCAAAGTAATGTCTCTGCTTTTTAATATGCTGTCTAGGATTGTCAAGGAGCAAGTGTCTTTTAATTTCATGGCTGCAGTCACGATCTGCAGTGATTTTGGAGCCCGAGAGAAGAAAGTCTCTCACTGTTTCCATTTTTTCCCCATCTATTTGCTATGAAGTGATGGAGCCAGATGCCATAATCTTAGTTTTTTGAATGTTGAGTTTTAAGACAGCTTTTCCCACTCTCCTCTTTCACCTTCATCAAGAGGCTCTTCAGTTCCTCTCTGCTTTCTTCCATAAGGGTGGTATTATCTGTATATCTGAGGTTGTTGATATTTCTCCCATCAATCTTGACTCTGGCTTGCACTTTGTCCAACCTGGCATTTTACACGATTAACTCTGCATAGACATTAAGCAGGGTGACAATATACAGCCTTGGCACACTCATTTCCCAATTTGGAACCAATCCGTTTTCCATGTTGGGCTCTAACTGCTGCTTCTTGACCTGCATACAGGTTTCTCAGGAGGCAGGTCAGGTGGTCTGGTATTCCCATCTCTTTAAGAATTGTCCACAGTTTGTTGTGGTCCATACAGTCAAAGGCTTCAGTGTAGTCAATGAAGCAGAAGTAGATGTGTTTATGGAATTCTCTTGCTTATTCTATGATCCAACTAATGTTGGAAATTTGATCTCTGGTTCCTCTGCCTTTTCTAAGTCCAGCTTGTACATCCGGAAGTTTTCGCTTAGCTTGGAGAATTTTGAGCATTACTTTGCTAGCATGTGAAATGATTGTCATTGTGGGGTAGTTTGAACATGCTTTGGCATTGCCTTTCTTTGGGATTGGAATGAAAACTGACCTTTTCCAGTCCTGTGGCCAGTGCTGAGTTTTCCAAATTTGCTGGCATACTGAGTGCAGCACTTTAAAAGCATCATCTTTTAGAATTTGAAATAGCTCAGCTGAAATTCCACCACCACCATTAGTTTTGTTCATAGTGATGTTTCCTAAGGCCCACCTGACTCCATACTCCAGGATGGCTCTAGGTGAGGGATCACACCATTGTGGTTATCTGGGTCACGAAGACCTTTTTTGGTACAGTTCTTCTGTGTTTTCTTGCCACCTCTTCTTAATATCTTCTGCTTCTGTTAGGTCCACACTGTTTCTGTCCTTTATTGAGCCCATCTTTGCATGAAATGTTCCCTTGGTATCTCTAATTTTCTTGAAGAGACCTCTAGTCTTTCCCATTCTATTGTTTTCCTCTATTTCTTTGCATTGTTTACTTAGGAGGCTCTTTTCTCCCCTTGCTATTCTTTGGAACTCTGCATTCAAATGGGTATATCTTTCCTTTTCTCTTACAAGGACTAATTGATTACTGTTTAGAAAGTGTTTAGTATAGTAAGTGCCATATTAATGATTGCTCAATAAATTAGTCCCAATTCTGAAACATGGCGTCACAGGGATCCTAGCTTTCCTGCAGTCATGGACAGCACTCATGGCTCCCCGAATCTCTTCTTAGCCAGGCTCTTCATTTGCTCGAGAAATATCTATTGAATACTTACAATGTGCCTTGGCCTTCAGTGTGCCGTGTGTATGGAACAAAATGGTCCCTGTGTTCACAGAATTTACAGTAAATGCAAAAATGTATACATAATTTCAAACTGTGGTGTACCATGAAGGAAAGAAAAAGTGGGAAGCTGTGCAAGAGAGGGGAGGTGTTGGTAAGAGAGTTTGAGCCTCTAAACCAGGAAATGACCCTGAGCCCAGACTGGAAGGGTAAGGAAGAGCAGCTACGGAAGTTAGGGGCTGAATAAGAGCTTTCTGGGCAGAAAGTCTTACTCAAGGCATGCACCTTGAGTAAGAAGAACCAGGACATGTAACAAACCAAAGGGAAGCAACGTGGTGAGAGGCCATGGAGTGGGGACTGGGGGAGAGGACCCTGGAGAGTTAGGTAGAATCAGAGCTAGGATTCCGGCTTGCAGTTAATGTAGAGTGTGAATTGTGGAAGGGTGTTATGTGGTGAGGTGGTCTGGTCCCATTTCGGTTTTCAGAGCTCTCTCTGGCTGTGTGGAGAGCTGCTTGCTGGTGAAGAAGGGAGTGAATAGGAGGGTGAGCAATGATCCGGGGGGAGACGATAGTGAATTAGGGGGAGAAACGGCTGTGGCGGGAGAAAAGTGGGCTAAGCTGAGCTCTGTTTTGAAAGTAGAAGGAAGGGCTTAAAAGTGGCACGTGTGAGAGAGCTTTTAGGGTCTGAAGGGTGTTAGGCTTGGTATGGGGCTTCCCAGGTAGTGCTACTGATAAAGAACCTGCCTGCCAACTCAGGAGACCTAAGGAACTGAAGTGGGAAAAGTGGGGAAAGCTGTCAGTTCCTGGGTCGGGAAGATCCCCTGGAGGAAGGCCGGGCAACCCACTCTCGTATTCTTACCTGGAAAATCCCATGGACAGGGGAGCTTGGTGGGCTAGAGTCCATGGGTCATGAAGAGTTGGACATGTGTGGAGCGACTCAGCGCATACCGACAAAAGCTGGGTGTGACTCAAGAGGCTGGCGATGGGTGGGTGTGGGGGAATGGACTGGAGGGTGGTATTGAGTCTACCTCCCCACATTGTGGCTGGAGATACATCTTCACCAGGTAGGTGAAGATGAAGAATGCAACACTTGCAAACATTCCTTTCCTCCACACTCCTAAACCCCATGTTTTGAATGTGCTCTGTTTTGCAACTAATGAAGACTTGGAGTGCTGATCTTAGACAAACTAGAAGACTTCTGAAAATGGGCTATTTTTGGCACAGAGCAGAGAATGACTGTTGTCTCTCTGTTCTAAATTCCATGCTTTCATGCCAAAACGTTGAGTCTGGGTCCAGGTTAACCCTGGCTCTACCACTTACTAGCTATGAGATCTTGGGTAAATTGTTCAAATCTCTCTGTGCCTCCATTTCCTCTTCTGCAAAATGGAAATAACTGGGAGGTACCTACCCCATAAGTTATTCTGAGGAGAGCTTGGGACTGTGCTGAGCACATGGTGAAAATTACCACCCATAGGGTGAATGGTTATTCTTACCAGCTCTTAAAGCTACACAAAGTTTATCTCCCTCAAAAACCCTGAAAGCTTTCCTATACATGCCACTGCTCAGTTCTGCCTCCAGCATTCTGTGCTTGTGCACGTGGATTTTAAAGTCAAGTTCAGGTGCTGACATTGAACCCTGTTAACTCTCATCTTGTTAGATGCAGTCTATCAGTTTCCTTTGGATTTTAATGAAAGAGAGGGCAAACAATGCATGCTAAGTTCATTTTGGCAGCTACAGAGGCATAATGGATGGTGCTTTTGCCACCCTCTTGCCTCCAGCTTAGTGGCCCTGGCCTTGGGAAGGGAGATGCGGGCAGCTCAGGGCTGGGGTGGAGCCGGAATACAGCCGTACTCTGTCTTTCCCTGAGGCTGATACAGCACGACCATCCTGGAGACCTTTCTCCCAAGTCCAGTACTTGCCGGGGTCCAGCCCCGGTGGATCCAGGGTAATTCAAAGGGGAGACGGAGTAGGCAAGGAAAAACTTATTTATTTAGAAATATAAAGAGAGATTAGGAAAAAATAGTGTAGTAGGAAGATTTAGTGGAAAAAAGAGGCTGAATAACTTGGTTTACGTGGAGAACTAATAAAACCTTGAGACAAGAGGTTTGCATCATCTACGTTAGGCCACTGGCATCCATTTGAATAGCAGAGCGTGCCTCACCTTGGGCTCCCTCTCGCATAGGTCTTAGAAGCCAGGGCAAGTAAGTAGACTTGGCGAGCCTCTGTGCTCCAGATGGGAATTCAGCCTGAAAAGGAGAGGGAGGGAGAGGGAGAAAGAGAGAGAGACATGGGGGGAGCCAGATTTCCAGTGACTTGCCCATCCTCTATTGTCTGTAAAGGCTTTTTATACTTTTGGTTGTACATAGAGATCAATGGATAATACAAAATTATGCAGCATCAGCAGCCCTGACTCTAATTGAGACCAGGCTTTCTCTCTGCAAACCTAGTTGTATACACAAGTCTTAGGTGATTTACATCATCTTCTGGCCAGAAGGCCAATTAACATTTTACGGCCCTTTTCTGATAAGGGTCTGTCAACCAGAGAACTTATTTGCCTTAATAGTGTTGTTCTTCCCAAAATCTGGTGCCACTCTCAGAAAGCACTAAATAAAGTTATATTCTTACATAGCAAGGACATAACAATTTATAACAAGGAAAGAGGAGTACAGTAACTTATAACAAAGAGAAAATTCACTAACTCAAAGTCTAATGTTGCTAACATCAAAACTACTATGTTCCTTTTTCTATATCCCAATTACATTGACTAATATCCTCTCAGGTGCCTAAAAGATAAAGGATATGGAGGCCTGGTGGTCTCCATTAACTCAACAATGGAACCCTTCACCAAACTAATTCTTAGCTCTAAAAGGCTCTATATCTTAAAGATGTTTTAAGCTTTGTGCCTCTCGCAGTTAGGGGCTGTAAACAATCACAAGTTGTAAAAGTCTCCAACTGTCAGGCAAGTTAGAGGGCCATCCGAGGGATTTAAGCTGAGACATTCCTTTCATATGCAGGAGACCAGTTGGAGCTCTAAGTTAACTTTTTCCAGAGAAAGGTGGTCGGGGATAGCCCCCGTAATGTCAGAAGAGTATAGTATAGCAGACAGTGAACAGACAGATTTTGGTTTCAGGGTAGATGCTCAGGCAGAGGACCCCTTGAAACCTGACTCGCCTTGCCTGTCAGGTCTCTCCACATGACCTTGTCATGGGTGGAATCTCCTGTGCTGGCTCCCAGCAAGTACTGGCTTTGAATTTTGAAATGTAGAGCCAGAGGGACCTGTTAATGGTCATTTAGTGATCTAGGTCTGGGGAAGGCAATGGCACCCCACCCCAGTACTCTTGCCTGNCAGTTCTATTGCTTCCTGACCTGCATATAGGTTTCTCAAGAGACAGGTCAAGTGGTCTGGTATTCCCATCTCTCTCAGAATTTTCCACAGTTTATTGTGATCCACACAGTCAAAGGCTTTGGCATAGTCAATAAAGCAAAAATAGATGTTTTTCTGGAACTCGCTTGTTTTTCCAATGATCCAGCAGATGTTGGCAATTTGATCTCTGGTTCCTCTGCCTTTTCTAAAACCTGCTTGAACATCTGGAAGTTCAAGGTTCATGTACTGCTGAAGCCTGGCTTGGAGAATTTTGAGCATTACTTTACTAGCGTGTGAGAGGAGTGCAATTGTGTGGTAGTCTGAGCATTCTTTGGCATTGCCTTTCTTTGGGATTGGAATGAAAACTGACCTTTTCCAGTCCTGTGGCCACTACTGAGTTTTCCAAATTCGCTGGCATACCGAGTGCAGCACTTTCACAGCATCATCTTTCAGGATTTGAAATAGCTCAACTGGAATTCCATCACCTCCACTAGCTTTGTTCGTAGTGATGCTTTCTAAGGCCCACTTGACTTCACGTTCCAGGATGTCTGGCTCTGGGTGGGTGATGACACCATCGTGATTATCTTGGTCGTGAAGATCTTTTTTGTACAGTTCTTCTGTGTATTCTGGCCACCTCTTCTTAATTTCTAATGCTTTTGTTAGGTCCGTACCATTTCTGTCCTTTATCGAGCCCCTCTTTGCATGAAATGTTCCCATGTCCGAGGTCGGGGCAGCGGCCGAGAGGAACTACCCCACATCTGAAGTCAGGGTGGCGGCCGAGTGCGCCAAGCTGCGACGGCACAGGAGCGGCCGAGAGGAGCTACCCTACCCCACGTCGAGGTCAGGGGTGGCGGCCAGAAGGAGCTACCCCACGTCCGAGGTCAGGGCGGCAGCCGAGAGTGCCAGGCTGTGATGGTGCAGGAGCGGCCAAGAGGAGCTATCCCAGGTCCGAGGTCAGGGGCGGCGGCCGGAAGGAACTACCCCGAGTCCAAGGTCAGGGGCGGCTGCCCAGAGTACCAGGCTGCGATGGCGCAGGAGCTGCTGAAAGGAGCTACCCCATGCCAGAGATCACGGACAGCAGCCGGGAGGAGCTACCCCCACCCCCACCCCAGTCCGAGGCCAGGGGCGGCGGCCGCAAGGAGTTACCCCATGCCCAAGCTCAGCGGCAACAACCGGGAGGAGCTACCCAACGTGGAGGTCAGGGGCGGCGGCTGGGAGGAGCTGCCCCCCACCCGAGGTCAGGGGTGGCGGTCCAGAGGAGCTACCCTACGTCCGAGGTCAGGGGCGGAAGCCGAGAGTACCAGGTTACAATGGCGCAGGACCTGCTGAGAGGAGCTACCCCACGCCCAAGGTCAGGGGCGGAAGCCGAGAGTACCAGGCTGCATTGGCGCAGGAGCTGCTGAGAGGAGCTACCCCACGCCCAAGGTCAGGGGCGGAAGCCGAGAGTACCAGGCTGCATTGGTGCAGGAGCTGCTGAGAGGAGCTACCCCACGCCCAAGGTCAGGGGCGGAAGCCAAGAGTACCAGGTTACAATGGCGCAGGACCTGCTGAGAGGAGCTACCCCACGCCCGACATCAGGGGTAGCAGCCAGGAGGAGCTATACCCCCCGTCCGAGGCCAGGGGTGGCGGCCGCCAGGAGTTACCCCATGCCCAAGGTCAGCGGCGACAACCGGGAGGAGCTACCCCACGTGGAGGTCAGGGGCGGGCGGTGGCCGGGAGGAGCTGCCCCCCACCCGAGGCCAGGGGTGGCGGTCCAGAGGAGCTACCCTACGTCCGAGGTCCGGGGGGGCGGCCAAGAGTGCCAGGCTGCGACGGTGCAGGAGCTGCCGACAGGAGGTAGCCGACGCCCGAGGCCAGGGGCAGCAGCCNAGAGGATGAGATGGCTGGATGGCATCACAGACTCGATGGACGTGAGTCTGAGTGAACTCCGGGAGTTGGTGATGGACAGGGAGGCCTGGCGTGCTGCGATTCATGGGGTTGCAAGGAGTCGGACATGACTGAGCAACTGAACTGAACTGAACTGAACTGTGAAGAGAGTCAAACCTAGAAACTCAGTGCAGCAATGATCCATTGATTCTACAGTCCTTTCAGATTCTGGGAGAGCGTGGAGTGTTGGGGACACATTCTAATGCCAGGCCCATGTGTCTGCCCTGCAGGCTGGGCACAGCAACATGTCTTTGTTGCTGAAAGACTAAACCAGATTCCAGAACTGACAAATCACTTCGTCTATTGCCTGCCGCTGGTCTTCTCTTGTTAATGTGCTCCTTGCTCACTGTGTACGCTGAAAGGTAATTTTCCATGTGGTAGATTCTATTGAGAATTGAATTTTGCTAACAATCAGGCTTAGCCATTAACTAGAAGGGCTAGGAGAGAGGGGAAGACAGCTCTTGTTAGATTCTATGCTGGCACCACAGTCTTCACTGGAGCAATCCACTGAAACTAGAGAATGAGAAAAAAATTCCATAAGGCACCCTCCTCGATTTCCCATTCNATTTTGCTAACAATCAGGCTTAGCCATTAACTAGAAGGGCTAGGAGAGAGGGGAAGACAGCTCTTGTTAGATTCTATGCTGGCACCACAGTCTTCACTGGAGCAATCCACTGAAACTAGAGAATGAGAAAAAAATTCCATAAGGCACCCTCCTCGATTTCCCATTCCTCAAATAAACCTTGGTTAGCTTTCTCTGCCAATCTGCTGGTCTGGCCTGGAGAAGACCAGGGAAGAGAGGGGCTGAGGTAAGATAGAGAAAAGAGAAAATGCAAATGTGTATGGTGGTTTATATCTCTTCAAAGCACTTTCACCTCGAAGCTCAGCATTCATTCTGTGCTGTTACTATACACGCATTCATCTGTCACACTTTCGTGAGAGCCACCTACCTGCCAGGCCACCTGTTAGGTGCTTAGAGGGATGTAACAGCGGATTACAACTGCGGGAGATAAAAAACCTCAGTGGCGTGGGGACTAGGGAGACAGAACAGACGATGAGGTCTTACGATGGAAAAAGAGTAAAGGGGACCATAAGAGAGAAAACCCGCGCCATGAGAGACATCAAGGGTTGCGCAAAGGACACAATGGCTGACCTGGGTTCCTCCCTGATGAGGAGTGAAGGGCGGGGCGGAAGGAAGAAAGCGCCTCCTTTTGTCTAGTCTAACTCTCTTCACAACTGATACTCACCAGCAGAGAGCAGCCAGTGCGGCGAAGGGCCTAGAAACCAGAGTGTATCAGGAAAAGATGAAAGAACTCTGGAGTCTGATCTGGAGAACAGATGTGGAGACAAGAACCAGCCTGATGGTTATCTGAAGGACTATGGGTGACAGAAAGACAAAGCAGATGCTTTGTGGCTCCTGGGGGCAGAAACTGGGGCCAGTAAATGGAAGTGAAACAAGGGGGCTCAGTAGGGTGTCCCTGGTGGCTCAGACAGTAGAGAATCTGGCTGCAGTGCAGGAGACCCAGGTCTGTTCCCTGCGTCGGGAAGATCCTCTGGAGAGGAGAATGGCTACCCATGCCAGCATGCTTGCCTGGAGAACTCCATGGACAGAAGAGAGGAGCCTGGTGGGCTACAGTCTGTGGGGTCGCAAAGAGTCAGACATGACTGAACGACTATCACTTTCACTTTTCCACTTTCAGAAAAAGAAAACATGTAGGTGATGCAGACAAATCAACCAAGAGTGATGCCTCCTTCCCCCAAGAGAGCATTTGGTAAACTCTGAAGACAGTTTCAGCTGTCACAACTGGAGGCGGCTGTCACTGGCACGCAGCAGCTAGTAGAGACCAGGGATTCTGCTGCGTAGTCTACAGTGCACAGGAAGCTTCTCAACAAAGAATTCTCCAAGCCCAAATGTCACAGTGCCACGGTCAGTGCAGTGGATGCAGTGCAAGGAGAGGGGTTCTCCTCTCAAATCCCAACAGTGCCCCTTTCCTGCCTTGAGGTGACGGGCAAGTTATTCAGCCTCTCTGGTTGTCAGGGTCCTCATCTGCGAAATGGGAATAATACCAGTTTTCAGAGTCAGAGTGCCATTTGGTGGGGTCTTTCTGCATAGTGTCAGTAAAGTGCCTGCTATAGAGAACGTGCCCCGGTAGTGCCTGATGTTATAGCATGAAGATTTTTTCCCCTTTTCCTCAGCAGGACTGCCCAAGAATGTATCAGAGGGCCAGAGAGGTCATGGGTTGTAGTAAGTCTTCTTTCCTTGAGAATACTCAGCCTCCTGCAGGAATGTTACGGAGGTTTTTTTTGGAATAAATGGGAAATTGGGCTATGTGATGTACTAGTCACTTGGTCTTCCTATTGTGGCATTTCTTTTCAGGTGAGTCCTGACATCTGCACTGTAGCCTAGCACCCCTGTGGATCAGAGGGATAAAACTCTCTGAAAACCAAAGAACTGAGGAATGAGTCCTGATGAAAATGGTGCCAGAACCTCACTTCCTGCACCTTAAATAATGGTTCTACCCCACCCTATCCACCACCTGCATTATATCCTTTAATAACCAGCAGAAACTGAAGCAGGTCCCTCCAAAGTAATGCAAAGCATGTCAAGGTCAGAGGCCAGGAAGAAAGGGAAGTTAGGCACTCTGCTTGGGATAGGGGAGGCTGAGGGGAACACGGGAAGCCCTGTGACAGTGAGGTATCGAGCAGGATGGCTGGCCCGTTCTCTGCCTCCAGAGGCCAGCAGGAGGAAGGGGTATTGCTGAAGATGGGGGGACCTGAAACTCTGCAGTGCCTCTCAGTCAAGAAAGCTAGGTGACTATGAGCTGGGTGCTGCAGAGGGTGGCCACACCCCTCTGCACTCTAGATGCCAAGTCAGGAATCTCTGGAGAGAGTCCAAGGAAGGGTTGCAGAGTACCCTAGACCTGGAATCCCCATCTCCACACTAATCCTTCTGCACTGCCTGTTCCCCCTGCTTCCACCGCAATCGGAACAGCTGAGGCTAGAAGAGATGGGAGAGGAGGAATGACAATGATAAACAGACCCCAGGCTAGACGCCAATGCATGGATCTATTTCGAAGGCTTATTCAGGGAGCAATGAGGGGCGCTAGGGACTCTTGGACAGTCTGACTTGACTGGAGGGGGTGCACGCGTCCAGCCCAGCAGCCCTCTGCCCGAGGCTGTCATTGCAAGGCTGTCAAGAGATTTGCTATCGTTTGCCTTTCTCTGAACTTCATCACGGTTTCCTGTTGCAGTTATACTTGACTTTTCCAGATGTTGCTTATTGCCTGCTGTTGCTCCCGCAGGCCTGACTTCTGCATGGCAGTGTGTGTCGGGTAGTAGAGTAACACAAACTGCCCCTGTCCACTCTTCCCACTAGTCACACCCTCAGCTCCAGCTGAGCTGGACTATCTGATTCCCCACACGTTCCTGGCACGTGCCCACCCTGAGCCTTTACCTGAAAGTCTTTCCACACGTCATTTGAGGATGGTCTGATCCTTTCAGGTCCTGACAGACACTGCTCATTGTCCAGCCTTTAACTGTTCTGCCCTTCTGCCTCATTTTACAGCACACTGGTTTCTTTCTTGAACTTTTTATTTATTTATTTTTGGCTGTGCTAGGTCTTCGTTGCCGCACGTGGGCTTTCTCCAGCCGTGGCCAGCAGTTCCTGGCTGTGGTGGCTTCTCTCACTGTGTAGCATGGGTGCTAGGGCACGTGGCTTCACTAGTTGAGGCATACGGCTCGGTAGTTGTGGCACACAGGTTCTAGAGGGTGTGGACCTCAGAAGTTGTGGCTCGCAGGCTTACTTGCCCCTCAGCATAAGGAATCTTCCCGGCCCGGGGATTGAACCTGTGTCCCAAGCACCAGAAGGTGGATTTCTAACCACTGGACCAGGGAAGTCCTCCCAAGCTTCTTGTTGCTAGAGGTGATACTGTGACAATTTGGCCAATGAAATGTACTCTTTCTTTTAAGAAGAAAGAGCTGTTGTGTATCTGGCAGGAGTCTTTTGCTTTTCCCCTTGCTCCCTGGAAAATCTATGATGCGACACCTGGGAGTGGAGAAACCAACTCCAAACCAGGAAGACTGTATGTTAAGGATGCTGGCCTGGGAGACAGAGCGAGGCTGGCTCCTTGATGACATCCTTGAGACCTGTGCTCGCCTCCCTCTGTAAGTTTTGTCACAAGAGAAAAGCAAACCCGAATCTGTGAAGCCTCAATAGTTAGGTTTCTGTTACATGCCGCCAAACGCTACCCTAACTGGTGAGAAGACTCATCTCAACCTCCATTTTTAACCATTCTGACTGGATAGGCCCTTCCCTGCCTCTGTGTTCCCCTGGTTCTTCATATCTCTCCTCGGCCAGTTTTCTTACTGTCCCTAACATTCCCACTGTGTATTTGTCTCAGCAGCTTCAGTGTGCGTGCTTTGAGGGGAAAAGAATACGCTCTCTCCCCAGGAACCCCCGCAGTAGCACTGGCCTTTGGGGACCCTTGGTGGAGACTTGAACAGACTTGGCTGGCACTGGGCCCTCTCCTCCAGGACCTACTAGGATCATAGTGTCCCCCGATGATGACCCTAGCACAGCCTCTCCACTTGCTTCCTGTGCCAACTGAGTGTAGCCCTCATCCTTTGTCTGGGCTGGGACTCCTCCAGAGCAGTGAGTGCTGGGTCAGGGAGGCCGAGGAGGAGCTATCCTATCAGTCCTCTAAGGAGCAGCATTAGAGCAGATGTATCCTGGCTTCCAGAGCGTCTGCTCCCTCTGCCCTTCCTAAGACTGAGGCATGAGGGACAGGTTCAGAGGAGCCCTTCTCTCTACTCCAGACTCTCACAGGGCAGAAGGTCATCTGACCCGTCTCCAGCCTCCAGGGAGGGAAATTCTACAGCTTCCAGAGCAGACGAAGAAAGTTCAGGGTATCTCTTCAACCAAGACTGAGCAAATGTCAAACTGTAGGAAGGGCCTGGGGCCTAGACCTATTGAGGTTTCTCTGCAGTGTGGTGGCATGCTGTCTGCTGTCACTAAGGGGGTAAGTCAGCAGCCAATCTGGGGTCTAGGGTACATCTCTTCAAAAGTATTTCCCCTATTGCAGGATCAGGGGTTGGAAGGAGTTGATTTGTCTCTCCACTAATCCTTTGAGCTGCTTCAAGACAAGACATGCCTTATTCACATCTGTTTTTACCACCGAACAGTATTCTTATCACAAAAGATGCTCAATAAATACTTGTGGGAGGAAGGAAGAGAGGGAGGCCTTAAATAAAGTCGTCAGGCAGGCAAGCCCTGCCCTCGCCTGGCCCAGTCACTCTTCTTGGTGGCGCTGGTCGTCAAACACTGCCCCAGCCCTGCCCTATCCTGCAGGCCCTGCTCAGCGCGTCCTTTCCCTCTCTCTCTGGTGTTCCCAGGTCCCTGCAGAGTCCACAATTCAGTCTTCAGCAGCACACTGGATTCTCACGGCATTTACTCAACTGGACTGAGAATCTCTGCCCCTGTCTCTTCAGCTGCAGACGGAGCTACTTGAGGGAAAAGATCCGGGCTTGCTCCTCAGGCTGGCAGAAAGCATCTCCAGGTCCCTCAGGTGAGGAGGTTGCCCAGCAGGGTAACCGAGAGGAAAGTTTAGGTGAAACAGCTCCTTCCTGGCATGAAGAGGGCGTCGGGGTGGGGTGGAAGAGTGCTTCTGAGGAGGACTGGCAGACACACGGGGCAAACGAGGTACACTTAGGCCATCAGGAATGTGCCATTTCAAAAAGGAAGTGAGAGAGCATCTGGCGCTGGAAATAAGGCCTGCCTAGAGGCTTCCCTGCGGTCCAGTGGTTGGGACTTCATCTTTCTGTGCAGGGGATGCGGCTTCAGACCCAGGTCAGGGCGCTGAGATCCTACATGCTGCAGGGGCCAAAGAGCCAAACACTGAACAGAAGCACTATTGTTACCGATTCACAAAGACTTGAAAAAGGAAAAAAGAACTGGGCCTACAAGCAGGATGGAAAATGTTCCTCCACCATCTGCTAAGGGGCACAGGGCTCCGGTGTCAGGGGAGATGGGATTGGACCTCGCTGATTTCCTAGACAAATCCTTAGATTATGACAAGTCTGAAAGATAATCATGTGGATCTGAGAAGTATTTCCAACTTCCCAAAGAACTAATGAAAATTTTATCCTATGATAAGACTAAATTTAAAAGTTGCTTTTCTTTGCTATTGCCTGGAATTATATCTCAGTTGGTAAAGAATCTGCCTGCAATGCAGGAGACCCTGGTTCAATTCCGGGTCAGGAAGATCCGCTGGAGAAGGGACAGGCTACCCATTCCAGTATTCTTGGGCTTCCCTTGTGGCTCAGCTGGTAAAGAATCCTCCTGCCATGCAGGAGACCTGGGTTCAATCCCTGGGTTGGGAAGATCCCCTGGAGAAGGGAAAGGGTCCCCACTCTAGTGTTCTGGCCTGGAGAATTCCATGGACTGTATAGTCTATGGAATCGCAAAGAGTCGGACACGACTGAGCGACTTTCACTTTCGTATCAATAGAATATTCTCGTGGGAATATGAATAGTTTGATAAATGCAGTTAGGTAGATTGAAAAGCTTTTTTTAAAAAATGGGGTTCTTCTTTCTGATGGTTATAGAGTTGAGAACACTGACGCAGTTCAGACCCTTCATTGTGCAGGCTGAGGCAGAGGGGCCACATCGCTGGCTCATGGCAGGCGGCGTGCTAAGACCAGCGCACCCACTCCCAGACGACTGCTCTGCTGCTACACGTGGATTGCTCTTGTCTTCCCTCTGAGTGTGCGTGCTTAGTTGTGTCAGACCCTTTGTGACCTCATGGACTGTAGCCCGCCAAAGCTCCTCTGTCCATGGAATCTTCCAGGCAAGCATACCGGAGTGGGCTGCCCCTTGTCTTCCCTATTCCTTCCCAAAGAGAGGCTCCTCTGAGTCTGGTAACCCAGCTCCTTTGACTCTCTTATTGTGTTTATTTATTTTTGTTTCTTTTTAAAAATTTACTTTAATTGGAGGATAATTGCTTTACAATATTGTAGTGGTTTCTGCCATACATTGTGGTTTTTGCCATATATTGACATGAATCAGCCATGGGTCTACATGTGTCCGCCTGTCCCAAACCCCCCTCCCACCTCCCTCCCCATCCCACTCCTCTGGGTTGTCCCAGTGCACCGGCTTTGAGTGGCCTGTTTCATGAATTGAACTTGTACTGGTCTGTTGAGGT
The DNA here is from genome assembly GCA_006410675.1 of Oreotragus oreotragus. Taxonomy (NCBI): domain Eukaryota; kingdom Metazoa; phylum Chordata; class Mammalia; order Artiodactyla; family Bovidae; genus Oreotragus; species Oreotragus oreotragus. Next base: position 51,798 of record SJYX01005693.1, on the reverse strand, counting down.
CCTCTCATGGATTGGAACCTGGTGGTCCAGAGCTGATGATAAGAAAGTAAAGGAGAGAGAAAGAGGCTGATATTCCTTGGTTTATGCAGAAAACCAGTAAAGTCCCTGACACAGGGCTTGCTCTATTCACGAAGGCCTCAGGCACCCTCTCAGTGGGGTGAAGGCACAGGGCACCTACCTTCTTGAAATGGTCTTAGAAGCCTGGGCAGGAAAGTGAACCCAGAGGGCCTCTGTGTTCCAGAGAATTAGCCTGAAAGAGAGGAGGGAGAGAGAAGACACGGCAAGCTCTGATGAAGCAGAGGTGTTTTATTCAACATTGTGTGGGTATTTATACTGTTTTACAAGGTAGCCATTTTCAGCAGAGATAAAATCAAAACTTGCAAGTTATCAAGAAAACATGAAGTCATCCACATGAAAGAGCTGCTACTGCTACTGCCGCTAAGTCGCTTCAATCGTGTCTGACTCTGCGCGACCCCATAGACGGCAGCCCACCAGGCTCCCTCATCCCTGGGATTCTCCAGGCAAGAACACTGGAGTAGGTTGCCATTTCCTTCTCCAATGCATGAAAGTGAAAAGTGAAAGTGAAGTCGCTCAGTCGTGTCTGACTCCTAGTGATCCCATGGACTGCAGCCCACAAGGCCCCTCCATCCATGAGATTTTCTAGGCAAGAGTACTGGAGTGGGTAGCCAGAGAGGGTTGTAAACAATCGCTTTTACCGTATGGTTCATAAAAAAGAAGTGAAGTCTCTCAGTCGTGTCCGACTCTTTGCGACCCCATGGACTGTAGCCTACTAGGCTCTTCTGTCCATGGGATTTTCCAGGCAATAGTCCTGGAGTGGATTGCCATTTCCTTCTCCAGGGGATCTTCCCAACCCAGGGATCGAACCCAGGTCTTCTGCATTGTAGACAGATGCTTTACCATCTGAGCCAAGTTGCTTATCACTGTATGGAAATGCATGCATACTTCAGCCGCCCTCCCTGCCCTGGGAGCAGTTTGCTAATCCACATAATTCCTGAATACTCAGGAATTAATAAGGGACAGAGGATTCATGACAGATCCAAAACAGCACACAGGAAGCCTTCTGTTAAATGCTTCCTGACACTGGTCATCTATTTCACAGATGGTAATATACATGTTTCAATGTTATTCTCTCAGATTATCCCACACTTGGTTTCTCCCACAGAGTCCAAAAGGCTGTTCTTTATATCTGTGTCTCTTTTGCTATCTTGCACATGAAGTGAAGTCGCTCAGTCGTGTCCGACTCTTTGCGACCCCATGGACTGTAGCCTACCAGGCTCCTTGGTCCATGGGATTTTCCAGACAAGAGTTAGAGCAGGTTGCCATTTCCTTCTCCAGGGGATCTTCCTGACCCAGGGATCGAACCCGGATCTCCCACATTGTAGGCAGACGCTTTACTGTCTGAGCACCAGGGAAGCCCAACGCATAGGATCGTCATCATCATCTTTCTAAATTCCATAGATATGTGTTAATATACTGTATTGATGTTTCTTTTTCTCACTTACTTCACTCTGTATAAAATAAGTCACTCAGTCGTGTCCAACTCTTTGCGACCCCATGGACTATAGACTACCAGGCTCCTCAGTCCATGGAATTTCCCAGGCAAGAACACTGGAAAGGGTTGCCATTTCCTTCTCCAGGGAATCTTTTCAACCCAGAGGTCTAACCTGGGTCTCCCGCACTGCAGGCAGACGTTTTACCATCACTCTGTTTAATAGACTCCAGTTTCATCCACCTCACTAAAACTGACTCAAATGTATTATTTTTAATAGCTGAGTAATATTCCATTTGTACCTGCCGATGGACATCCAGGTTGCGCCCATGTCCCAGCTATTGTAAACAGTGCTGTGGTGAACACTGGGGTGCACGTGTCTCTTTCAGTTCTGGTTTCCTCGGTGTGTGTGCCCAGCAGTGGGATTGCTGGGTTGGATGACCGGTCTTGATACTCACATGCTCTCTGGCACGGTGCATTGAGCCCCAGCATCCAATGCCATCAGTATTTCATTCACAGCTGTCAGGGAAGAGCATCTATCAGTAAAAGGCCACCCCAGAGGCTGCCCCAGGTGATGCATAAACCAGGTTCATGTCTAGTTACCAGTCACAGAAACCCTGACTGATAGTGGCTTAGCTAAGAAAGTCTCTTTCATTCTTTCTTCCTTCCTTCCATCCTTCTTCCCTCCCAACCTTCCTGCCTTCCTCTTCCTTCGCTTCCTCCCCTCCTTCCTCAAGACAACAGGAAATATGGAGACAGACAGGATAGGGCGAGCACAGCTGTTCAAGATCATTAAGGTATCAGGCTCTTTCTATTTTCCTGTTTCATCTTCCTTAGTGTGTGACCTTTCTCTTCATGGTTGCAAGATAACTGCTGGCTCTCCAGGCATCGAAGCCAATGTTCAGACAAGAAAGGAGAGGGGGAAAAAATAGAAAGGGAAAAGTCCACTGCTAGAGATGTTTNTAAGGGTGGTGTCATCTGCATATCTGAGGTTATTGATATTTCTCGCGGCAATCTTGATTCCAGCTTGTGTTTCTTCCAGTCCAGCGTTTTTCATGATGTACCCTGCATATAAGTTAAATAAGCAGGGAGACAATATACAGCCTTGACGTACTCCTTTTCCTATTTGGAGCTAGTCTGTTGTTCCATGTCCAGTTCTAACTGTTGCTTCTTGACCTGCATACAGATTTCTCTGCTGTGGGGAGGGAGGAACACTGCAAACAAATATCACTGGCGTGTGTGGGGAGTGCTCGTAATGTCTCGTCCACACTGGATTTGCCCCCACTCACAGCGTGTGTGCTTTCATGGTCTACACTTCTCAGGCTCTAGGGTGCTCTGCCGGGAACTGTCTGAGGTGGGCCCTGGGTTGCATGCACTTCCCAGGTCTAAGCTGCTCAGGTTCAGGTTCTCTGGTACTCCACCAAGGCACAGACTGGGTTTGGCCTGCATTTTGTACCCTTCCCAGGCCCAAGCAGCTCAGGTGATCAGGTGCTTGGAGAGCACAGTCACCCCCAGGTGGGAGGTGCGTCTTATGTCCTCCCTCCTCCCAGCCTCTCAGTTTTCTGGGTGTATAATGCGTGCACCTTCTCAGATGTACTGTCTGTCTCTTCTGGGGAGCTGATCTCTGGCTGTGACCCTCCCAGTGGATGTCAACCACCTAGAATCCCAAGAAATCTTGGTTAGCAATGAAGCCTACTTGTAGTTTGGTAGAGGATGCCTCTCTGGAGCCACAATTGCCCCCTTCCAGCTCTGGCTGCCCCTGCCTGCTTGTCTCTGGTGGGGGATGGGCTGGTCCGCAGCTGGCTAGCTCTGCTCAGTCCTTTGTTCTGTGAGCACGCCTGGCAGTGTCTCAGGTTAGGGCTTTTCATGAAATAGTTCTCTCTCTCTCTCTCTCTCTCTCTCTCTCTCTCTCTCAAAATTTTTTTTAATTTTTTTTAATTTAAATAATGATAATAGTAAAAATATATCTAGGAATTTCTCTGGAGCTGTTGCAGACAGTGTGGGGTCAATTCATTTTCAGATAGTTCCTTGATCCAGCTTATACTTCTCAAGACCTATAGACCCCTTCCTATGTAGTTGGTGCTAACTACAGGGTTTTAATCTTCTGCACCTGTCTCTTCCAAAGTGGTTCTTTCTGTTTATTTTAGCGTCTTCTGTTTGCTGGTCTCTTCAGTGTCTAATTTCTGCCCTGACACAAGGGGGCGATGGTCGTCACTTTTTTCAGTTCAGTTCAGTTCAGTCACTCAGCCATGTCCGACTCTTTGCGATCCCATGAATCGCAGCACGCCAGGCCTCCCTGTCCATCACCAACTCCTGGAGTTCACTCAGACTCATGTCCATCGAGTCAGTGATGCCATCCAGCCATCTCATCCTCCGTCGTCCCCTTCTCCTCCTGCCCCCAATCCCTGTCTCTTATACACATCTAGNTCTCTCTCTCTCTCTCTCTCTCTCTCTCTCTCTCTCTCTCTCGCTGTCCCCCAATCTGGGTTGATATCTCATGTTAGTTCCCTCAGATTGCCCTCAGGGCATTCAGGCCCAGTCCTTTCCCTAAGCAACGCAGCCCTCTTCGCCCTGCCCAGCCCTCGCCCCACTTGCTAGTGGTGGATGTGAGCGTCTGGGCTGCTTTTCCGCTGGAAGTTGCTGTTAGGCATGGAATCATGGTTTTAATTATTTATTTATTTATTTTTCCTCCCAGTTATGTTGCCTTCTGAGATTCCAAGACTTGCCACAGACCCGCTGGTGAGAATGTTTCCTGGTATTTGGAAACTTCTCTCTTTTTTAAGACTCCCTTCCCGGGACAGATCTCTGTCCCTACCTCTTTTGTCCCTCTTTTTATCTTTTATATTTTGTCCTATCTCCTTTTGAAAACAATGTGCTGCCTTTCTGGGTGCCTGATGTCCTCTGCCAGCATTCAGAAGTTGTTTTGTGGAATTTGCTCAGCGTTCAAATGTTCTTTTGATGAATTTGTGGGGGAGAAAGTGGTCTCCCTGTCCTACTCCGCCATCTTAGGTCTGCCCCCAACTCTCTCTTTTAAAAAACTTTGTATTTCATATTGGCATATAGCTTATTAATGGATAGGCTAGCCACTCCAGTATTCTTGGGCTTCCATTGTGGTTCAGCTGGTAAAGAATTGCAAGCAATGTGGGAGACCTGGGTTTGATTCCTGGGTTGGGAGGATTCCCAGGAGAAGGGAAAGGCTACCCACTCTACTCTTCTGGCCTGGATAATCCCATGGACTATACAGTCCATGGGGTCCAAAGAGTTGGACACAACTGAGCAGCTTTCACTTTTACTTTTCATAGCCAATTAACAATGTTATGATAGTTTCAGGTGGGCAGCAAAGGGACTCAGCCATACATCTATATGAACCCATTCTTCTCCAGACTCTGGTGGCTTCTCATTGCACAGCATGGGCTGTAGGTGTGTGGGCTTCAGTAGCTGTGGTTCATGGGATTAAGTTCTTCTGCAGCATGTGGGACCATCCGGACCAGGAATCGAACCTGTGTCCTCTGCATTGGCAGGCAGATTCTTGCCCATTGGACTGCCAGGAAAGTCCCAAGTTGGTGAAATGCATTCCTAGTGAAACTTAACTAAGATTTCTCATTTTACCACCTGTATTAGCCCAGGTTCTCAAGAGGAACAGAACCAATAGGATGAATCTATAGAGGTGAGAAAGGATTTTATTTAAGAAACTGATTCATGAAATTGTGGAGGTTGGAAAGCCCAAAAATCTCAAGGACCAGCAGCACACTGGAAACCCAGGATGATCTGATGTTGCATCTCACATTCAAGGGCCTCCAGAAGCTTTTTTTTTTTTCTTCAAGGAGGTCAATTTTCTTTTTCCTCTTAGGCCTTCAACTGATTGGATGAGGTTCACCTAAATTATGGAGGGTAATGTGTTTTATTCAGAGAAGGCAATGGCAACCCACTCCAGTACTCTTGCCTGGAAAATCCCATGGACGGAGGAGCCTGGTAGGCTGCAGTCCATGGGGTCGTGAAGAGTCCAACACAACTGAGTGCCTTCACTTTGACTTTTCACTTTCATGCATTGGAGAAGGAAATGGCAACCCACTGCAGTATTCTTGCCTAAAGAATCCCAGGGATGAGGGAGCCTGGTGGGCTGCCATTTATGGGGTAGCACAGAGTCAGACACAACTGAAGCGACTTAGCAGCCACAGCAGCAATGTGCTTTATTCAGAGTCTACTGATTTAAATGTTAACTCAGAAACAGACTCACTGACTTGGAAAATAAGCTTATGATTACAGGGGGGACGTCGGGGATGAAAGATAGATTGGGAGTTTGGGATTCATATGTACCCACTGCTGTATTTAAAATAGATAATCAACAAGCACCTACTGCATAGCACAAGGAACTCTGCTCAATATTCTGTAATAGCCTAAATGGGAAAATAATTTGCAAAGAATAGATACGTGTATATGTATAACTGAATCATTTTGCTATACACCTGAAACTAACCCAACATTGTTAATCAACTATGGCCCAATATAAGATAAAGATGAAAGAAATGATTTTTCCTGCCAAACAATGCTAGTTCGTGTAAAACCTTCACAGCAGTATCTAGACTAGTGTGAGACCAAATATGTGGGTACAGCAGCCCAGCCACATTGCTACATAAAATTAACCATAATATCAACTAAACCTTATTAGTCTTCAGTCATCTACAACTGAAATAAAGCTCATGATATTATGCTATTACTACCATTGCACTCATTTGATCAAACCAGTCAATTCTAAAGAAAATCCACTCTGAATATTCATTGAAAGGACTGATGCTGAAGCTGAAGCGCCAATACTTAGGCTACCTGATGCAAAGAGCTGACACACTGGAAAAAATCCTGTTGCTGGGAAAAATCGAGGGCATGAGGAGAAGGGGGCAATAGAAGAGGAGATGGTTGGATAGCATCACTGACTCAATGGACATGAGTTTGAGCAAACTCTGGGAGGTAGTGGAGGACAGAGGAGACTGATGTGCTGCAGTTTGTGGGGCCACAAAGAATTGGACACGACTTAGCAACTGAAAAACAACTCATTTTGCATTAGGGAAATTGTGATTCAAAGGACAGGTGGGATTTCGAAAGACACATGGCCACCAAGTGAAAGTTTGTATGCAGACTTGGGTCTTCAAATCCATTCTCCACTAGGATCCTCTGTCACATAACAGTGTTGAAATGGCAGTACAGCCTGGAAGAGGAATTCTTTTTTATCTTTGCCTAAGAAGAAAGATCCTGTAAGGCACACAGCTCTGAAAAGATTTTCTTAGGGTTCAACTGCTCACTTGGATGGGATGACAGACTGGGTACTGATTGTAAGGTAGACTTCATCCCTTTACACCCACAGTGGTTTCATATCGCAAAGCCTACTGCTGTCAGTGATTTATTTCAGGGCTGGACTGAGATCAAGGAGAGGAGCTGTAACCTCAGTGCACTCTAGAAAGGCCAGGAACTCATCTGCAAGGAACCATGGCAGCCACGGCTGCTGAACCTAGAGAGGCCACTTATCCAGGGCAGACTGGATCTACCTGCAGATACCTTAGCTCTCATATCTACCTGTCCTCACCCTTTCCTGATTCCAGGATTCCATGTCCTGCTGACATCATCATGAGGTAGGGCTTGGACTGTCGAACTCCAAACTTGGACTGCAATATCCATGCTCTTCATATGTGTCCTGAAACATGTATCTTCAACAGGAGAAACCATCCTGGAGAGAAATCCAGAGAGATTTCAGCCATCGCCAGAGGAACAAGAACTTTAGTATGGGCAAAGGCACCAATCTGAGGACTTTCTTCCTCCTTCAGATATGCCCCCTCATTTGGGAGAGGTTGGAGTTTCTAAGATGTGTCCTTGTCATCAGCAATCTGTGTATACTCTGTCCCTTTACATCTAGCACCTAAGGTTCCATGAGGGCTGTGCCTGTCAGTAAATGATTACCTGGAGAGTCCCAGGAGCGCAGGGGAAAAGGCCGAGTCCTCAGTTCTGTGCAAAGCACAGGAACCTTGGGGAGGCTGCTGGAAAGTGGTGGGCAGCAGAGACACCACCATCTCCCCAGGAGGCAGTGGCCACATGGAAAGAGTTGAAATTGAAGCTCCATTTTCCTATCTTTGTCATCTCTGTCTTTCTGCCCCAGGACTCTTGCTGCTGCTGTTTCCAATGGGACCTACAGCCCAAAACAGTAAAGGTGAGCCTGGGGAAAGGTGGAGAATGCATGCCAGGGTCTGGGTTCTCTCACCGACAAGGGAGAGAAGGAGACTTATTTTTCAAGTGAGGTTCAGAAATGGTTCTCTGGGAACAAGAGAAGTTTCTTCTACCCAAATGCCCAGAGTGTTCTGAGCTCTTCCCCTTTGGATAGCATTGTCTCTCCCCCTTCCTCCCTCCCTTCCCCCCATTCATGCTTCCTTCCCTTCTTCCACCCATGGACCCCCAGAGGATAGCTTTCTTTCATTCTCTGGAACTTCTGATGACGGTCTCCATCCCCACTTCTGCCCCCCACAGCCTGTGCTCTGCGGTGCCCTCCGAACTCCTCATGCGTCAATGGCACAGCCTGCCGGTGTGCTCCAGGATTCGTTTCTTCTTCTGGGGAGATCTTCACGGACCCCTTGGAGAGCTGTGACGGTACGAAGACTTGGGGTTGTGGCAGGACATGCAGAGAATGTGGGGTACAGCCCAGTACCCATGGGAGACATGGATATTTGATGGGTGCCTCAGGCTTTGTCCTCAGAACTGTCAAGCACAGAAAAAAAGGAAAACAAAAAGATACAAAGGTGGAGAGATGAGACATGAATAATCCTGGCTTCCTGGAGAGGAGCTAAGTCTTCAGGAGTCTAGAGTCTGAGCCTCAGTTTGTCCTTTCAGGACTGAGGAGGGAGATGCAGAATTTCTACCCACTCCCCACTTCAGCACTGCCCACTGTGTCCCAATCTGGGGTGCCAGTCAGAAGTCTAGGAAGATCAGAGCTGACTGCACAAGCTTCAGGGATGGCTTATTCCAGCTGCATCCTAGACTCAGCAGTATCGACCAAGAGTCTAAATCGTTCCAAAAAGACATGGATTACATATCAGGCCCAGTGCTGCAGAGTCAGGTAGGGATGGGGATCTCTGTCTTGAGGAGACACACATCTTTGGGCGGTGACCCTTTGCCCTGTTGTGTTCCAGACATCAATGAGTGTGGACCACCCCCACCCTCACCAGTGTACTGTGGAGAAGCTGCAGACTGCCAGAACACAGAAGGGGGCTACCACTGCACATGCAGCCCAGGATATGAGTCTGTTTCTGGGGCAGCGATCTTCTGGAACGAGAGGGAGAACACATGTCGAGGTAAGAACGCTGCTGCATTTCCCGCCTCTCATTTTTGAGGTTTCAGGGCCGAAATGCTGAGTCATTTCTGAAGCATCCAGGGGACAGGACCTTGGTTACAGGTGTAGCACCCAGGTCTGAGTTGGGACAGTTTACAGGTACCTGTCCCACCTGCACAGAGAGGTAGATGGTATGAGCCAAGGACCCAGGTCCCGGCTTTGCCACTTGAGAGCTGCATGTGTGACACTGGCCAGGATACGTATTCAGAAATCACTGTTAACATGGGAGATGTGATAATATTATTGTGATTTTCTGTTTTCTTTTTTAAGTACCCCTATCTTGCACAAATAAAAACAAAAGCAGCTTTGCCAAGATCACTATGTGATCTTGGACAAGTTACTTCACCTCTCTCTGTGCCCCAGCTTACCTAACTATAAAAAGTGGGGGCAGGGGGAATTATGGTGTTTACCTCATAGAATTGCTAGAAAGGTATATGAGGTCACAAAGCACAAAACACTGATGGCTGTTGGGCTTTTTAATTATGGTCATCATGATCTAACATACCCTCTCCATGATGGGCATCCCTGGGAGCTCTGCCCCAGGGTGGGTGCTCAGGAGCAGCTGTCCTGCCCACTTCCTCACCAGGACCAGGAGGAGCATGGCCTCCATACATCACCAGGCTTTGCCCCACTTCCAGGGGGAGCAGGCAGGTAGGGAAAGGGGCAGAGGGCCAGTAGTGGGTCAGATAGGACTCCAGAGAGGGGTCCATGAAGAGGGATAGACCTGAATACTGAGGATGGGGAGGGGAAGAGAGTGAAGGTGGGAGGTGAGAAGGATACTGAGCTCAGGGTTCAGAGGACTCTGAAGAGGGTTCTTTAACCCACTGTGCTACAAGGAGAAGAGCCAGCAACCGTGGGCCCAGTCTCTTCCCTCCTGCCCTACAGAGAGAGGGCAGCAGAGCCTCCCTAGTGGGAGGGAAGAGGGGACCTGTATCTGTGTGAAGTCTCTGCTAGCCCACAGGAGCCTCGGTGGGTGGCTGTTGTGCTTGAACTCATGACCTGGTTAGAAGACAGAGCCTTCAGCATCTCCAGGCCTACTGTGTGTTTGGGGAATGGAGATTGAGTTGGCTTTCCTCCCCCAATTTGCCTCATTGGCCAGATATTCTTGTGCACTAAGCAACCTGCACAACTGCACATGGTGATCACTGATCCCACTCCGTGTGTCTGCACTAAGGGGGCTGCTCACCCATTGTTGTGAGACCCTCCAGAGACATAGATGTAGAAGACTGAAGTGGGAGGGGAACTCAACAAGCCTCAAGGTGGATGACAGGGAGAGACCCGCCTGCTGGTTTGCATCAAAACCTTCTGCCTGAAGACCTAGATCTGTGACAGGCTCAGCTGGATTGTCTTACACTCCCCACCTCAGCATTCCAGCCCTCACAGCACCCAATTTCATGTCCATCCATGTTCAGGCCATGAGGTCTGCTATGAGAAGAAGACCTGGGCTGGGTCCCTGGGCTCTTTGTTCAACTTTTCCAGGCATCAGATGACTGTCCTGTGTGCCTATCTAGTCTCCCAACCCTCTCTGAACCCCAAGACTCCGAACCTCTGCAGAGGGTCTCTGCTGGATGTTCAGAACATCCCACTGTCACATGGCATCTTATCTTCTTAAAAGAGGAAGTCACATTCAAGATACTCAGTGTGGCCACAGCACTGTATGTTCCAGAACAGTATCTATCCTCATTGCCACTGTTAGTGCCGTCAGGGAGAAGACCTGCCCCCACTGGGGCCTCTGAGACCCTTGGTTATGGTGGACTCTGGGGCCCCATCCAGAAATGTGAGAAGAGGAAGACTCAAGGAATGCTCCACTGTCCCCAGCCATCACTGACCCTTCCAGCAAATGCCTGGAGAAGATGCCTCCTGCCACCCTGACGCAACATCTCAACTGCTCAGCTTCCATTTATTTCCCCACCCAAGGCTCCACCTGACCCTCTCCCGTAACTTCAGTTCATGGACCTGAGGTAGCTCTGATGACTGGGGCCTGGGAGGATGTTGTATCAAGGGTGTGGCAGGGTGACATCAACCCCAAACCCACTGGAAGAATCGGGTAAATGAAGAGGTTTCCATCTGGTCTCAATGATAAGTTGTCACCAGTGACCATTTCCTCTGATCTGACCCTCTATTAAGGAGGTCAACCCAGATTGCACAATGACCCAGACCATGTGAGGACAGAAGGTGGAGATTGAGTCCCACCCAGCAGTGTGCACATGTCCACATCTCTAGTGGGAGGCCAAGTGTCAAAATGGCAGAAACACCTGCCACCCTTCGCACATGAGCACCTGCTCCCTGCTCCAGCCACCCAGCCCTCACCCATCATGAGCCTTGCTCAGCTGTGGATTCTCATCACTTCCTGCCAGTCTGGGGGATGCCTTCATGGGAATTAGATAAAGGCACCTTCACAGCCCTAAAGCTGACTAGCCAGACATTAAACCTACTGTCCAGCACAGCCTGGTGCCCACTGCTCAGGTGGCTCTGGCCTTTTCATCATCATCCTCATTTTCTCTGCAACTGCCCACAAGCCTCATCCTTGAGCTGCATGACTCAGGGGTGGGTCTTCGTCCATGTCCATGGAGCTGGAGTCTCAGAGTTAGCATGGATGGAAAAGCGCTGTCCTGCCAGGATCAGCAGGATCCAAGGAGAACTCAGCTGGCAGCATTCGCCCTGGGGAAGTCAGGACAAAGTGCATCACTGGGAGCCAATATGGGCCCTGCTCAAGGAACACAGCTGTACTCGGTTACCAAGAAGACCCACCCAGGCTTTTGTCCAAATCTTTAGCATGGGACACGGGCAGCTGTGATGTCCTTATCCCAGCTGAGTTCTTCCCAGGGAGGCTCACAGAGTCAGAGATAGCAGATTGGGTAACTTGGGCCACTTCTGGCCACTTCTGGATGACAGAACTTCCGGGTCACCATGCTCATCCATAGCATAACTCCATATGAATGAGGAGAGGCCCCCACTCACCAAGGAAGAGAGAGCGGGCCCTTCTGGATGCTTCTATGCTGAGAAACATGGCTGACACCCAGACCGGAAGGCTGTCCACAGCAGCAGGTATCCATCACCCTCTCCTTCCCCTTGCAGACGTGGACGAATGTCAGCACAGACCCAGAGTCTGTAAAGGCGGCAGCATCTGCATCAACACCAAGGGCAGCTACACCTGCCAGTGCCCACCCGGCTTGGAGTTCAACCCAGAGGACCCGAGGCATTGCACAGGTAGACCCTCAGAAGACAGTGTGAGGCAGGCCTGGGGCTGGGGAAGGAGCTGAGGTGGTTCAGGGACCCCAAGAAGGAGAGAGACAAGATTCAGGTTCCTGTGACACCAAGGGCCTGCTGGGGCCCTGCCCAAGGATCACCTCCTCAAATGGTCCCACCACAGACCAGGGAGACAGCAGAGACTTCTGGGCCTGGAGTTTCTTTGTAGAGTTCCCTGCCTTCCAAGAACATCCCCAGACCTCACCCCCTCCACATCTGCCACATTCGAGCAGAGGGAGGTGTCACCTCTGGCTTTCAGAGGGAGAACCTCGGTCCAGGGCTAAAGAGAATGAGAGTAAGAGCCTTGATGGGGGAGTTGAGCTTCCATGACTCAGCTTCTATCTTTGCCTCATTTTTCTTCTTAAAAATAGGGGCAACATCCCAGCTGGAGTCATCTTAAGGGAAGCTGCCATGACAGTCTTTGGCAATGAAGAGGCAGCTGCACTGTGAGGAGAGCTGTGTCCTCAGCGCAGACAGTGAGGAGCTGGGACACCTGGGCTGCACAGGACTGGTCCTCTGGGTTCTGTTCTAATAAAGGCAGGGATGCAGCTCCGGATGGCAGTGGTGCCTTCCCCCTCACCCAACGCATCACATGTGGGTCGTGATCAGTGCTACAACCTCTCTGGTTAGAAGCCCACAGGGCCTCCTGCACCAGACGTGAAGGGATTCAGCTTGGTCTGGGATTACACCTGCACCCACAAAGCTGTGCCCTGTCCACCTTGCAGGGAGGATCTGAGCTTATGGAACTTTTACATAGAAAATGCTATCACACATTTGTATCCCATCAGGCCAGGTAACTTGCAAAGAGAGGGTCTCCTCAGAGAGCAGCGCTAAGAAATTTGAGAAGGGGCTTGAAGAATGNGCCCTGTCCACCTTGCAGGGAGGATCTGAGCTTATGGAACTTTTACATAGAAAATGCTATCACACATTTGTATCCCATCAGGCCAGGTAACTTGCAAAGAGAGGGTCTCCTCAGAGAGCAGCGCTAAGAAATTTGAGAAGGGGCTTGAAGAATGGGTGCAGTGAGTGAAGGGGGGTAGCTCTGACCTTCTGGCTTTTTCCTCAGATGTGAATGAATGCACCTCTGGGAGAAATCCATGCCACAGCTCCACCCACTGCCTCAACTCCGTGGGCAGCTTTGAGTGCCACTGCCGCCCTGGCTGGAAGCCTATCCCTGGGTCCCCCAATGGCCCAAACAACACAGTCTGTGAAGGTTTGGAGCTCAGATGCTACACTCTTGGAGACCCACACTCAAAACATCTAATCACATACTCATTGGTACCCACATAAACTAAACAGAAAGATCACTGGGGTCCCCTGCTGTGTAAGGTGTTAGGCATTTTGAGGCTAACTGTGACAAGACCCTGGAGGGGTGAGGGGGCTCCTAGAGAAGGAGCTGGGGTACCAAGCAGAAGGCTCCCAGGGACCCCAGGCAACAGCTAATTACCAACTGGAAAGAGGATATTTCAGTATTTTCACAAGCTGTACTTGTCTCATCTGCTGTCTGTCAGAACTCTACACACTTCCTATATATATTTTCACAGCATCCACTACTCAAGGATGTGCTGTCCTTGATTCTAGGAGATGACATCACCTCCTGGGGAACTAATATGGGAAAAAAGAGGGGCACAAGGAGGACAGGAGCCTCACAGGACTGAAGCAGAGTCTGACCCCCTCCTTCTTGTCCCCAGATAAGGACGAGTGCAGCTCCGGGGAGCATTGGTGTCACAACTCCACCATCTGCGTCAACACTGTGGGTTCATACACATGCCAGTGCCGCCAAGGCTGGGTGCCTAGACCTGGATTCTCGGATAAGCAAAAGATCACCATCTGTAAAGGTACCCGTACTGCCCTGATCTAAGACCCGCCCACAGCAAACACAGACACTGCCACACCTAATGAGTTGCTCACCTGTCCCCTGCAGAGATCTCCTTCCCCACCTGGACTGCTCCCTCTGGAATCAAGAGCCAGGTGAGTGGCCCCAAAGGGACAGGCAGCAGGAAATCTCTCCGCAAAGCCTGTTCATTTCCCCCAAGCTCCCACACTCACATGAGGCTCTCTGACCACCTTGTCTTCTCCCCTAGGCGCTCTCTCACTTCTTTAACAGAATCCAGGATCTGGGCAGAAACTTCAGTTCAGATTCTGTCCTGAACACTGTTCAGGTAAGGGAGGGACCCAAGGGAGGCAGGTAGAAGCATCCCATAGAAGCTTTGGGAAACTTTGGTCTGGAAGGGGACACCCCAACAACAATGGTGCTTTCTCCCACGGGGTGGATGGGAAAAGTGGACACGTGTAGTGACTGTTGAACACCACGGCACACCTACTAATGCCCTTTCCTTTCTCTATTTCTGGATATTGGGTTTACATCATCCTTGACACTAATGAAAAAGCTTGACCTCTGAGTGGCTGGATTGCAGAGGCAAAAATCACCCAGGGAATCCCATCCAGTACCACCTGTATCACCCAGTCTCTTTAGTCTGTTCTCTGTGACTGGGTCATAACTTCACATGGCCTCTCAGACGCATGGGCTACTGGCTTTGTGTCCCCATCCCCCCAGGACCTCGTACAGGAGATGGGTGATCTGCTGGAGACCCCCAGGGACCTGAAAACCCTGCCCATCCCAGAGCAGCGCTTTGTGGTCACTAACCTGCTCTTTGGCCTGGAAAATGTCCTGAGAGGGGTGAGCAAGGCACTGCCTAAAGGGTTATTTACCTTCAGTTCATCTGCAGGCATAGGTAAGTCAGTACCTGAGTCTGACCGCAGGTTCCTGCTTCGCTTGTTCCCTGCCTCCTAGCTCTTCCAATCCCACTAGAGCAAAGTGACCACGCTTATATCTCCCAGTTAATGTCATAAACAAGTTAAAATAAGAGGTTAAGGGCAAAAGAGTTGAGAGGGATTAATAGGTACAAACTTGTAGTTGTAAAATAAATAAAAGGATGTAAGGTACAGAATCTGGAGAAGAAAATGGCAACCCACTCCAGTATTCTTGCGTGGGGAATTCCATGGACAGAGGAGCCTGGAGGGCTACAGTCCAGGGGGTTGCAAAAGTCAGACATGATGTAATGACTAAACCACCACCAACAATGTTCAGCATAGGGAATGTAGTCAATAATATATGAAAATGAATGGTAACTAGAGTAAGTGTGGTGATCACTTTGTAATGTATGATAATATCAAATCATTGTATCAAACACCTGAAACTATTATAATATTCTAGTTCAATTGCACTGTAGTGAAAAACAGAGAGAAAAAAAGGTTAAAAAGAAATGAAAAACTAAACTTTCCTTGTAAAATGAAGTATCAGCAAAGAAAATAATTATACTGAAGAATTTACGATAAAATATAAATGGTTTCAGAACAAGACCACCTGCTGTCTCAGACGGTAAAGAATCTGCCTGCAGTGCAGGATACCTGGGTTTGATCCCTGGGTCAGTAATATCCCCTAAAGAAGGAAGTGGCAATCCACTCCCAGTACTCCTGCCTGGAGAATTTCAAGGACAGAAGAGTCTGGTGGGCTACAGTCCATGAGATCACGAAGAGTCAGACAACTGAGTCACTAATACTTTCACTTTCTTTTCAAAAGAAAACAAGGTATTAAATTTGAAAGTGTATAAATCCAGTATTATTTGCTATTTAAGTCTGATTTGTTTTATTAAGTTGAAATGCACTTAATATAAATTCACCATGTTAACCAGAGTATACAATTTGGAGACATGTAGTAGTGTATTCACAGAGGTATATAACCTTCACCTCTATTTCTAAAACACTTTCATTATCGCAAAGATATTCTCTGTCCACTAAACAGTCACAAATTTCTCCTTTCCTTCAGCCCTGGCAATCAGTTACTCGTTTTGTATTCCTATGGATTTTCATCCTGTATAGTTCCTATAGATAGAAATAAATATATTTCCTATAAACATTTGGGTTGTTTCTACTTTTTGACTGTTGTGAACAGTGCTATTGTGCATATTGATGTATAGGTATTGGCTTGAATATCTATTTTCATTCATTTGAGTCACAAAGCTAGGAGTGGTATTGCTGAGTTATGTGGTAGTTCTATTTTCAGCTTTTTGAGAAGCTACCTAACTATTTTCCCAAAGTGGCTATTTTTCCATTTGCCATTGTCAACAGCAATGTACAAGGGTTCCAATCTCCTTATTGTCAGTGACACCTGTTGCTTCTATTTTTTTTTCTTTCACTATAGCCATTCTAGTAGCTGTCAGGAGAGATTGCATCATGGTTTAATCTGCATTTCTCTAGTACCTAAGGATGTTTAATATTTTTATGTCATTTTTGAGCATTTTTATAACTTTCTTGGAAATATGTCTATCTACTCAAGTCTTTTTGCCTATTTTTTTTTTCCTTTTGGCCATGGCATGCAGCATGCAGGATCTTAATTCCCTGACCAGGGATTGAACCCAGGTCACCACAGTGAAATCCCAAGTTCTGACCACTAGACGGCTAGGAACTCTCCATCATAATAATTAAACAGATATACTATATAAAAACATATAGTATATCTGTGTCTCATTGAAAAAGACCCTGATGCTGGGACAGATTGAAAGCAAAAGGAGAAAGAGGCAGCAGAGTATGAGATGGTTAGATAGAAATCACTGACTCAATGGACATGAATTTGATCAGACTCCATGGGTTAGTGAAGTACTGGGAAGCCTGACATGAAACAGTCCATGGGGCTGCAAAGATTTAACAACTGAACAGCATGGTGTTATAGTCATCAAAACAATCACAGTTACTAATCTAACTCCCACAATTCATAGAATTGTCACTGGAGGTGCAGGCACCAAGCTACAGGAATACCACCTTGATTCAGAATCGGACAAAGATGATGCTGACCTGGGATACAGTGCATGATTCTGGTGACTCAGGTAATGGCTGAGACAGTGGGTAAGTCTTTACTGTGTGTCAAGATGCCCAAGGATATGACAAATGGGATATTGAAGTTTAAAGGGAATTGTGGGTTATGGTGGCACAAAAGGAAATAGTCCATCTGTAGAAGAAGAGGTCCTTTTGGGCACTGCAAGATGTCAACTTTAGCCTTGTCCTGCAGGTCTTGCTGTGGTGGGCCTCCTGTCCACTCCAGGGATGGACAGATTCCTGGCTGAGGCCCCTCTGGTCCTGGATGCTGAGGAACCAACAGCTCTACATGAGACACACAAGGGTTTGCTGCAGAAAACCTCCCACATCCTGCTGTCAGATGTCATATCTGCCTTTATCACCAACAAGGACACTGAGAACCTCAGGTCTCCAGTCACCTTTGTCTTCCAACATGTGAGTCCAGATGGGATGGAGCGGTGAGTGTGGAACAGGCCTGAGTCCTGGGCCCAGCCTTGGGCTTCGGGGGGCTCCGCGATGGGTGCATAAACTGTTTAGAAAAGCCTTTCACAAGCCAGCTTTGGGTCAGCATTTCTGAGCAACAGAACCTCAAACTCACACCTGCTTCCTCTTCCTGTTAACACAGTCAGTGACCCCTGGGCCAAGAGAGAAGGTGCATTGTGTTTATTGGGAGCATGGCCAGAATGGAAGTGGTCACTGGGACACCAGAGGCTGCTGGGTGACCAGCACCAGGGACAACAGCAGCACCTGCCAGTGCACCCACCTCAGCATCTTTGCTGTCCTCATGGCCCACTACAGTGTTCAGGTGAGGCCCCTCGGACAGGCAGCATTCAAGGGCTACTGCTGTGTAACAAAGTCCCCCACACACAGCAGCTTTAGAAGCATAGATTTATTATTATCTCATAGTTTCTTCAAGTTAGCAAATAGTCGTGGTTCAGATGAGCTTTCTGTTCAGGTTCCTACAAGTCTTATAATCTTTTCATCAGAAAATTGGGGTCATCCCCTAACTCCCTGATTTCTGGCAGATTTCAGTTCCTGGTGTTAGTAGGACTGAGGTAGTGTTTTCTTTATCTCTGGCAGCAGAGAACCAGGCTCACTTCCCATGGTTGCCTGCATTCCTTCTCATCTGTTGCTGTGGTTCAGTTGCTAAGCCATGTCCCACACCTTGCGACCCCATATACTATAGCATGACAGGTTCCCCAGTCCTTCAGTATCTCCCAGATTTTGCTCAGATTCATATCCACTGAAACATTGATGCCACCCAACCATCTCATCCTCTGCTGTCCCATTCTCCTTTTGCCTTCATTCTTTCCCAGTATCAGGGTCTTCTCCAATGAGTAGACTCTGTGAGCATCAGGGGCCAAAGTATTGGAGCTTCAGCTCCGTCCTTCCAATGAATATTCAGGGTTGATTTCCTTTAGGACTGACCGGTTTGATCTCTTTGCTGTCCGAGGGCCTCTCAGAGGTCTTCTAAGCTAAGTCACTTCAGTCGTGTCCAACTCTGTGCGACCCCATAGACGGCAGCCCACCAGGCTCCCCCATCCCTGGGATTCTCCAGGCAAGAACACTGAAGTGGGTTGCCATTTCCTTCTCCAGAGGTCTTCTATAGCACCACAATTCAAAAGCATCAATTCTTCAGCGCTCAGCCTTCTTTCTGGTCCTGATTCTCCTCTGGGACCTCTCACAGTGCACCAGTGAATCTGTCTGGAGACTAGCAGGAGAAACTCCCTCATGTCAGAACTCTCTCAAACTCTGAATTGTTTTCTCCAAGAAGAGCCTACTTCTTCTGAGGGCTCTTCTGGTTACAATAGGTCCAACCAGGATAAACTCTCTAAGTCAGTTGATGGAAGGCTTAAATTTCACCTGCAACACTCTCTTCACAGCAGCACCTGGGCTGGCTCTTGACTGAACATCTAGCAGAAGATGGAGATGAGGGTGTGGTTGCCAAATTAACATTCTGTTTACCCCAGGGGTCTTCACAACAGAGTGCTCAGGGTCTGCAGAAAATATGAATTTTATGCTACTACCATTGCCAAAAATATAGTAGACTTCCTCCATCAAGGGTTCAGTTCTAATCTATAATCATTAGTTCCCTTCTAAGAATGGATATTTCAGGGATGAGTGAGTGGCATCCAAGGCAGGTGGTTAATACCTGGACAGAGAGTCTCAGGTACAGACTGTCACACACCATCACATGGTGGGGATGGAGGGTGGTGCTCAGCATGAAGTTTCGTGCCTCTGTTACCTACTGTGGTAACCAGGAGGCTGAGTCATGCTCAGAAGTCTACAAGAAAATAAACCCTTATGAGTTCCAGAGTTTGTTCTTGACTAAAGATTCTCCTGTCCCTCTGTCCTTCCAGGGGCAGAATTAATCATTCAGATCCCATAAAATTCTAGCATTCAGAACCTACAGAAAGCTATCCACAAATATACCAACTCTATCTAGGTCTTCTATTCTGATTTTTCTATGTCTAAAAATAAAAATGGTGGAAGTGTCATTACCCAGAGCAGGAAAGCATGACTGTGGTCCCCTCTCTGCTGGGTCCCAGGAGGAGGATCCCGCACTAACTGTGATCACCTACGTGGGGCTGAGTCTCTCTCTGCTGTGCCTCCTCCTGGCGGCCCTCACCTTCCTGCTGTGCAAAGCCATCCAGAACACCAGCACCTCGCTCCACCTGCAGCTCTCACTCTGCCTCTTCCTGGCCCACCTGCTCTTCCTGACAGCCTTCGATAGAACTGAGAACAAGGTTCGTATACTTTTCCAAAATACTCCTGCCCCAGGGGATTCTGAGTTCATGGAGCCACACTGCTTTGGACACTTTAATAAAATGACTTGGGTTCCAGGTAAGGTTAAATTGGTAAATAACCAGTTTCACATTTACTGCCACAACTAGAAGACAAACACTGTGTTGACAACTCCTTCATATACATCAAAGTTCTCTCTAGTGGCAAGTTACAGAAGTACTGGGGCCGCTCCACCCTGACAGTCCCTCCTGGTGACCCCTTCCTCCTCCCGCAGGTGCTGTGCGCCGTCATCGCAGGTGCCTTACACTATCTCTACCTGGCCTCCTTCACCTGGATGCTGCTGGTGGGCCTGCACCTCTTCCTTTCTGCACGCAACCTGACGGTGGTCAACTACTCTGGTATCAACAGGTTCATGAAGAAGGCCATGTTCCCTGTTGGCTATGGAGTCCCTGCTGTGATTGTGGCCATTTCTGCAGCATCCAGGCCTCATCTTTATGGGACACCCACCAGGTAAATTAACTTCCAGCTGTTCTGATCTCTTCAGCACAATCATGTGTTGTAGAACAAATGTAGTATTTGATTGTGACAGATCATAATATATAGACACTAAGTAATAATCCCTAGGTTATCTTTGGTAGAAGATGATAATAATCAAGGAGAATGCCTTCAACACCTGTTCATGAAATAACAAAGAGGAAATCAAAGGAAGTGCTTAGGGAATCATTTAGAAAAATATAACTTGCTTTTTTATCCTAATTCTATAGGATGTTTCAATTTTTCATTTGTAATAGTAGAGCTGATATAAATAATTAAAATAATAAACTGTATCATAATTTAGCATTTACAAGGTGCTTACTTTGTGCCAAGACATTTTTCTAACCATTTTAATGTATGTTAATTCAATTAATCCTCATAACAAAGTGAGGCACAAATAGTTTAAGTAAATGAGGAAAAGCGCACAGTTTAATTCAGTTTAGTAGGTAGCCAAGCTTAATTCAAATTCAGAGTCAAGCTTCTTAGCTTACACTTTTCTTTTCAACTTTGAATACTAGACTTAATGCTTTTGCATTTTTATTGACATATACTACATATATTGTAGGGCTTCCCTTGTGGCTCAGCTGGTAAAGAATCTGGCTGAGATGTGGGAGACCTGGGTTCAATCCCTGGGTTGGGAAGAAACCCTGGAGAAGGGAAAGGCTACCACTCCAGTATTCTGGCCAGGAGAATTCCATTGATTGAATAGTCCAGGGGGTCACAAAGAGTCAGACATGACTGAGCAACTTTCACTCACTCACTGCAAAATTCACCCTTTAAAAGTATACAAATCACCTTGCTTATAGTTTCCTTTGTTGTGCAGAAGCTTTTAATTTTAATTAGATCCCATTTGTTTATATTTGCTTTTATTTCCAGTATTCTGGGAGGCGGATCATTGAGGATCCTGCTGTGATTTATGTTGGAGAGTGTTTTGCCTATGTTCTCCTCTAGGAGTTTTATAGTTTCTGGTCTTGCATTTAGATCTTTAATCCATTTTGAGTTTATTTTTGTGTGTGGTGTTAGAAAGTGATCTAGTTTCATTCTTTTACAAGTGGTTGACCAGTTTTCCCAGCACCACTTGTTAAAGAGATTGTCTTTACTCCATTGTATATTCTTGCCTCCTTTGTCAAAGATAAGGTGTCCATATGTGTGTGGATTTATCTCTGGGCTTTCTATTTTGTTCCATTGATCTATATTTCTGTCTTTGTGCCAGTACCACACTGTCTTGATGACTGTGGCTTTGTAGTAGAGCCTGAAGTCAGGTAAGTTGATTCCTCCAGTTCCATTCTTCTTTCTCAAAATTGCTTTGGCTATTCGAGGTTTTTTGTATTTCCATACAAATCTTGAAATTATTTGTTCTAGTTCTGTGAAAAATACNCGGGCACTGCAAGATGTCAACTTTAGCCTTGTCCTGCAGGTCTTGCTGTGGTGGGCCTCCTGTCCACTCCAGGGATGGACAGATTCCTGGCTGAGGCCCCTCTGGTCCTGGATGCTGAGGAACCAACAGCTCTACATGAGACACACAAGGGTTTGCTGCAGAAAACCTCCCACATCCTGCTGTCAGATGTCATATCTGCCTTTATCACCAACAAGGACACTGAGAACCTCAGGTCTCCAGTCACCTTTGTCTTCCAACATGTGAGTCCAGATGGGATGGAGCGGTGAGTGTGGAACAGGCCTGAGTCCTGGGCCCAGCCTTGGGCTTCGGGGGGCTCCGCGATGGGTGCATAAACTGTTTAGAAAAGCCTTTCACAAGCCAGCTTTGGGTCAGCATTTCTGAGCAACAGAACCTCAAACTCACACCTGCTTCCTCTTCCTGTTAACACAGTCAGTGACCCCTGGGCCAAGAGAGAAGGTGCATTGTGTTTATTGGGAGCATGGCCAGAATGGAAGTGGTCACTGGGACACCAGAGGCTGCTGGGTGACCAGCACCAGGGACAACAGCAGCACCTGCCAGTGCACCCACCTCAGCATCTTTGCTGTCCTCATGGCCCACTACAGTGTTCAGGTGAGGCCCCTCGGACAGGCAGCATTCAAGGGCTACTGCTGTGTAACAAAGTCCCCCACACACAGCAGCTTTAGAAGCATAGATTTATTATTATCTCATAGTTTCTTCAAGTTAGCAAATAGTCGTGGTTCAGATGAGCTTTCTGTTCAGGTTCCTACAAGTCTTATAATCTTTTCATCAGAAAATTGGGGTCATCCCCTAACTCCCTGATTTCTGGCAGATTTCAGTTCCTGGTGTTAGTAGGACTGAGGTAGTGTTTTCTTTATCTCTGGCAGCAGAGAACCAGGCTCACTTCCCATGGTTGCCTGCATTCCTTCTCATCTGTTGCTGTGGTTCAGTTGCTAAGCCATGTCCCACACCTTGCGACCCCATATACTATAGCATGACAGGTTCCCCAGTCCTTCAGTATCTCCCAGATTTTGCTCAAATTCATATCCACTGAAACATTGATGCCACCCAACCATCTCATCCTCTGCTGTCCCATTCTCCTTTTGCCTTCATTCTTTCCCAGTATCAGGGTCTTCTCCAATGAGTAGACTCTGTGAGCATCAGGGGCCAAAGTATTGGAGCTTCAGCTCCGTCCTTCCAATGAATATTCAGGGTTGATTTCCTTTAGGACTGACCGGTTTGATCTCTTTGCTGTCCGAGGGCCTCTCAGAGGTCTTCTAAGCTAAGTCACTTCAGTCGTGTCCAACTCTGTGCGACCCCATAGACGGCAGCCCACCAGGCTCCCCCATCCCTGGGATTCTCCAGGCAAGAACACTGAAGTGGGTTGCCATTTCCTTCTCCAGAGGTCTTCTATAGCACCACAATTCAAAAGCATCAATTCTTCAGCGCTCAGCCTTCTTTCTGGTCCTGATTCTCCTCTGGGACCTCTCACAGTGCACCAGTGAATCTGTCTGGAGACTAGCAGGAGAAACTCCCTCATGTCAGAACTCTCTCAAACTCTGAATTGTTTTCTCCAAGAAGAGCCTACTTCTTCTGAGGGCTCTTCTGGTTACAATAGGTCCAACCAGGATAAACTCTCTAAGTCAGTTGATGGAAGGCTTAAATTTCACCTGCAACACTCTCTTCACAGCAGCACCTGGGCTGGCTCTTGACTGAACATCTAGCAGAAGATGGAGATGAGGGTGTGGTTGCCAAATTAACATTCTGTTTACCCCAGGGGTCTTCACAACAGAGTGCTCAGGGTCTGCAGAAAATATGAATTTTATGCTACTACCATTGCCAAAAATATAGTAGACTTCCTCCATCAAGGGTTCAGTTCTAATCTATAATCATTAGTTCCCTTCTAAGAATGGATATTTCAGG
Source organism: Oreotragus oreotragus (assembly GCA_006410675.1). Classification (NCBI taxonomy): domain Eukaryota; kingdom Metazoa; phylum Chordata; class Mammalia; order Artiodactyla; family Bovidae; genus Oreotragus; species Oreotragus oreotragus. Next base: position 28,218 of record SJYX01005693.1, on the reverse strand, counting down.
GATGAGTGAGTGGCATCCAAGGCAGGTGGTTAATACCTGGACAGAGAGTCTCAGGTACAGACTGTCACACACCATCACATGGTGGGGATGGAGGGTGGTGCTCAGCATGAAGTTTCGTGCCTCTGTTACCTACTGTGGTAACCAGGAGGCTGAGTCATGCTCAGAAGTCTACAAGAAAATAAACCCTTATGAGTTCCAGAGTTTGTTCTTGACTAAAGATTCTCCTGTCCCTCTGTCCTTCCAGGGGCAGAATTAATCATTCAGATCCCATAAAATTCTAGCATTCAGAACCTACAGAAAGCTATCCACAAATATACCAACTCTATCTAGGTCTTCTATTCTGATTTTTCTATGTCTAAAAATAAAAATGGTGGAAGTGTCATTACCCAGAGCAGGAAAGCATGACTGTGGTCCCCTCTCTGCTGGGTCCCAGGAGGAGGATCCCGCACTAACTGTGATCACCTACGTGGGGCTGAGTCTCTCAGACGACACGGAGGAGGACCGCCGGGAGTGGAAGGACGACACGTTTCGGTAGGTCTTGTGGTCGTGGAGCGAGGTGGACGTCGAGAGTGAGACGGAGAAGGACCGGGTGGACGAGAAGGACTGTCGGAAGCTATCTTGACTCTTGTTCCAAGCATATGAATTCCAAAATACTCCTGCCCCAGGGGATTCTGAGTTCATGGAGCCACACTGCTTTGGACACTTTAATAAAATGACTTGGGTTCCAGGTAAGGTTAAATTGGTAAATAACCAGTTTCACATTTACTGCCACAACTAGAAGACAAACACTGTGTTGACAACTCCTTCATATACATCAAAGTTCTCTCTAGTGGCAAGTTACAGAAGTACTGGGGCCGCTCCACCCTGACAGTCCCTCCTGGTGACCCCTTCCTCCTCCCGCAGGTGCTGTGCGCCGTCATCGCAGGTGCCTTACACTATCTCTACCTGGCCTCCTTCACCTGGATGCTGCTGGTGGGCCTGCACCTCTTCCTTTCTGCACGCAACCTGACGGTGGTCAACTACTCTGGTATCAACAGGTTCATGAAGAAGGCCATGTTCCCTGTTGGCTATGGAGTCCCTGCTGTGATTGTGGCCATTTCTGCAGCATCCAGGCCTCATCTTTATGGGACACCCACCAGGTAAATTAACTTCCAGCTGTTCTGATCTCTTCAGCACAATCATGTGTTGTAGAACAAATGTAGTATTTGATTGTGACAGATCATAATATATAGACACTAAGTAATAATCCCTAGGTTATCTTTGGTAGAAGATGATAATAATCAAGGAGAATGCCTTCAACACCTGTTCATGAAATAACAAAGAGGAAATCAAAGGAAGTGCTTAGGGAATCATTTAGAAAAATATAACTTGCTTTTTTATCCTAATTCTATAGGATGTTTCAATTTTTCATTTGTAATAGTAGAGCTGATATAAATAATTAAAATAATAAACTGTATCATAATTTAGCATTTACAAGGTGCTTACTTTGTGCCAAGACATTTTTCTAACCATTTTAATGTATGTTAATTCAATTAATCCTCATAACAAAGTGAGGCACAAATAGTTTAAGTAAATGAGGAAAAGCGCACAGTTTAATTCAGTTTAGTAGGTAGCCAAGCTTAATTCAAATTCAGAGTCAAGCTTCTTAGCTTACACTTTTCTTTTCAACTTTGAATACTAGACTTAATGCTTTTGCATTTTTATTGACATATAATACATATATTGTAGGGCTTCCCTTGTGGCTCAGCTGGTGAAGAATCTGGCTGAGATGTGGGAGACCTGGGTTCAATCCCTGGGTTGGGAAGAAACCCTGGAGAAGGGAAAGGCTACCACTCCAGTATTCTGGCCAGGAGAATTCCATTGATTGAATAGTCCAGGGGGTCACAAAGAGTCAGACATGACTGAGCAACTTTCACTCACTCACTGCAAAATTCACCCTTTAAAAGTATACAAATCACCTTGCTTATAGTTTCCTTTGTTGTGCAGAAGCTTTTAATTTTAATTAGATCCCATTTGTTTATATTTGCTTTTATTTCCAGTATTCTGGGAGGCGGATCATTGAGGATCCTGCTGTGATTTATGTTGGAGAGTGTTTTGCCTATGTTCTCCTCTAGGAGTTTTATAGTTTCTGGTCTTGCATTTAGATCTTTAATCCATTTTGAGTTTATTTTTGTGTGTGGTGTTAGAAAGTGATCTAGTTTCATTCTTTTACAAGTGGTTGACCAGTTTTCCCAGCACCACTTGTTAAAGAGATTGTCTTTACTCCATTGTATATTCTTGCCTCCTTTGTCAAAGATAAGGATAATAGCCAGGACATGGAAACAACCTAGATGTCCATCAGCGGATGAATGGATAAGAAAGCTGTGGTACATATACACAATGGAGTATTACTCAGCCATTAAAAAGAATACATTTGAATCAGTTCTAATAAGATGGATGAAACTGGAACCAATTATACAGAGTGAAGTAAGCCAGAAAGAAAAACACCAATACAGTATACTAACACATATATATGGAATTTAGAAAGATGGTAATGAGGACCCTGTATGCAAGACAGCAAAAGAGATACAGATGTGTAGAGCGGACTTATGGACTCTGAGGGAGAAGGAGAGGGAGAGGGAGAGGGTGGGATGATTTGGGAGAATAGCATTGAAATATGTATACTATCATGTAAGAAATGAATTGCCAGTCTATGTTCAATGCAGGATGCAGGATGCTTGGGGCTGGTGTATGGGGATGATCTGGAGGGAAGATGTGGGGTGGGAGGTGGGAGGGGGGTTCATGTTTGGGAGTTCGTGTAAAAAAATAAATAAATACCAAAAAAAAAAAAAAAAAGTATACAAATCAGTGGTTTTTAGAATAGTCACAGAGTAGTGCAGCTATCATCACAGTCTAATTTTACAACATTTTCAACTCCCCTAAGAAACCTCATACACAGTAAAATTCACTTCTCATTCCTTCTACCCACCCCTCTGCTCCAACCCCTGAAAAACACTTATCTACTTTCTATCTCTATTGGATATTTCACATAAATGCAATTATGCATGTGGTCTTTTGTGGATGTTTTTACTTAGCCTGAAGTTTTCAAGTTTCATTCATATTGTAGTATGCATCATGACCTCATTTTTTGTTGTTGTTTTTGTTGCTATCATTTTGCAAATAATATTCCATTATATATTTGTCACATTTTGTCTATCCATCCATCAGCTGATAGACATTTAGATTATTTACCTTTTTGTAAAGCTATTATGAATGAGATCATGACAAACATACATGTACAAGTTTCATTTTTCCTGGTTATATATCTACTCTACACGTAGAATCTTGGGGTCAAATGGAAGATCTTGTTAGTCTTCCGACGTCAACCACCACTTGTTTTCCAAAGCTTCTGGACCATTTTACATCCCAACTAGGAATATATGAGGGTTTCAGTTTCTCCATGTCATTATCAATAATTATATTCTCTGTTTAAAAATTTATGTTACAGGACATGGTCTAGTAATACAATCATCCTTCTTTGAGTAAAAACTACCTCTAGATTGTGGTAAACTTTTACTGTCCCATAAAACAGAAGCCACAAGAACCTTAAGGATGCAAAACTGTAACTTCCTGCATATCTTTCCATACAGAAATTGTCTTGTTGGTGTCCTGGGCTATTTTGAAAAGTTTCCACCCATAGGCTTTTTAAAACATCACCATTAGTAGCTTCCACCCCACCCCACCCCCACCCCCCCGTTCAACACACACAAAATGCCGCTACTGCGGTGGCTGCAGCGCCAGACAGCGCGAGGAGACCTGCGACTGGGCAGAGGACTGGGGTGGACAAGAGCGCGTGCGCGGGAAGGGCTGCCAGCCGCTGCGGCTACTCGCGCGAGGCGGAGGGAGTGGTCCTCGAGAGGCGCCCGCACCCCTGCGCGCACCAGAAGCAGCCAAAACCCCTCTCGCGCCGGCTCTTGGAGAAAGCGGGTGAGGAGAGGCATGGCCGGGCTTTGGGGGCGGGGGCGAAGGGCGCGATCCCGCTCGCGCGGGACCTGACCAGCCAATAAGAGGCAAGGGGAGGTGGGTTTGCCGCGCGAGCGCAGCCCCCGGGATAACGGAGGAGGAGAGAAGGAGCGA
>SJYX01005692.1:1366-32603 GCA_006410675.1 Oreotragus oreotragus | reverse complement strand
ACCAGTCCATTCTGAAGGAGATCAACCCTGGGATTTCTTTGGAAGGAATGATGCTAAGGCTGAAACTCCAGTACTTTGGCCACCTCATGCGAAGAGTTGACTCATTGGAAAAGACTCTGATGCTGGGAGGGATTGGGGGCAGGAGGAGAAGGGGACGACAGAGGATGAGATGGCTGGATGGCATCACGGACTCGATGGACGTGAGTCTGAGTGAACTCCGGGAGATGGTGATGGATAGGGAGGCCTGGCGTGCTGCGATTCATGGGGTTGCAAAGAGTCGGACACAACTGAGCGACTGAACTGAACTGAACTGAACTGAACTATATCAAGTGACTAAAATCTATTTTCATTTTCTAAAGATCAGTTTTATTAAGGAATTTGAGAAGTAAATGGCTGTTTCTAAACAGAAAATTTATTTGGCCATGTTGATAAAACTAACCAGTTGTTAACATCCAAATCAGCATTTACCAAGATCTTACTCAAAGAAATACAGGAACCACCATATGCTGAGAACCTCCCAGACCATGTCTGAGGTACTTTTCAGAAATTTCATCATTTAATTTTCAATGTTATTATAATTCACTTTATTTACAATATAGAGGTGAGAAAACTGAAGCTCAGGAAGGTTGAGTAACTCATTCTAATTTAAAACAGGAAAAGGATGTGATAATGGTAAATAATTTTATGATAATAAATCTTTTTGTATGAATAAAATAGTGCCTGTATGCATAAATAAATGAATTAATATGACACATCATGCCCTTAATAAGCTTATATTTACAATCTGGGGAGTATTTACAATCTGTGGAATGAAGAGCAACTGTGAAACAACAGAGGAATTCAAATCTGACTCATAATAAAAGCTAAACTCATTATTTAGATTAACTTGGCTGTGTGAAGAGACTTTCCCAGTGGTTTAGCAGTAAAGAATCCACCTGCAGTGCCAAAGCTGCAGGAGACACCAGTTCCATCCCTACGTCAGGAGATCCCCTGGAGGATAGCATGGCAACCCAGTGCAGTGCTCTTGCCTGGAGAACCCCATGGTCAGAGGAACCTGGCGCGCAATAGTCCATAAGGTTGCAAAGAATCAGACAAGACTGTAGCAACTTAGCCTACAGGCACACACGGCTGTATGAAACCAGGAGAAATAAGAGTAATGTGAAATATTTTGCAGATCTGTGAATGAAGGCTACCAGGTCAAGTTAGAAGGTTACAGTGTTAGAGAAAAGTCATGTTGCTTTCTTATTTGGTTTTTGCTATATTCAACATGCACAAAGCAAATATCTGCTGATTGAAGCTCACTTATGCCCATACAAAGTATGGCAGAACAGCAAGCGAAGCCTTTCTGGCTCAGGATGCCAATTTCATAATCAATAGCAGTTGCAAAGGCTGCAGTGACTGGCATTGACAATTAAGATGTGCTAAAATGAACCATGGAGCCTGTTTTTATCTTTTGGTCCTATTTTCTCTCCTTCGCATACCCATGGCCTCCTGAAGTAGGTTCATTCACTATTGCTCTAGCTGAACTTAATCTTTAATAACCATCTAATCTTTAAAAAAATTGAGGAAGTGATTTACAAAGAGAAAAACCTGTGTGCTGGGCTCTGTTATATATAAAATTTAGTCCACTTATAAACTTTCTAACAACATGCTTCCTACACAGCTTCTGTACATTGCTATGTTTGCATGCTCCTTTGTGTAAAAAATGAAATCATACTGGTTTTGCTACATTTTTTTTTTCAAAAAAAATTACAAAAAAGGTGAAAGTGAACGTGAAACTCTCTCAGTTGTGTACAACTCTTTGTGACCCCCTGGACTATACAGTCTAAGCAATTCTCCAGGCCAGAATAGTGGAATGGAAGTCTTTCCTTTCTCCAGGGGATCTTCCCAACCTAGAGACCACCTCAGGTCTCCTGCATTGCAGGAGGATTCTTTCCCAGCTGAGCCACGAGGGAAGCCTGAAAATACAGGAGTGGGTAGGCTACCTTTTCTCTAGTGGATCTTCCAGACCCAGGAATCAAACCAGTGTCTCCTTATTTACCAACTGAATATCAGGGAAGCCCAATGACCTCACCCTCAATAGTCTTTACTAAATTGCAGCAAGCATTTTTAGAGATACTCAGTATTACACTAGTTTAGAGAAGGATCTAGTATGCAAACCTAGGACTGAATACTGACTATGTCATTTACTAGCTGTGTAGAATACATTACATTGTTTACATTGTTTATTTGTTTCTTTATCCACAAAAATAAAAGTTCATATGTTTTCTTTTAGGTTTAAAAGAGATAATGCATGTTAAATCACTTCCCAAAGTACCTGACATAAGGAAACTCTTATGAAAACACATAGGGAAAACAATAGCTGTCAAGCCCATTGCTATCATTTTTAAAAATCTATTAAACCTAGCTTATTTACAACTAATAATTAAGCACAATTTACAAATATATGTTTGAAATTGAAAAAATTATTTGGACAATCTAGATCTTTCCATTCGAATATGAAATACAGCAAAATTGAAATAGTGGCAAAAAATAAATCAATTGTCTATTTCAATTTGCTGGCTGAGACATGGCCTAACTTAGTTAAAATGTAGTCAGACAGACAAACCAAAAAATGTGCATATATAGAACAGTTACCACTTTGGTTTTCTATTATTCATTCTCCCTCATTTGTTCTCTAGCACTTGACATGTCTTTAATATATTTTAGGTTGAGCATTTTATTAATTAAAATTTCAATTAATCTAAAGTTACTCGGGGAGATTGGAAGTGCCAAATTTGTTTTTTTTTTTTTCCTTTGAAAACTACATTGTGCAGTAATATTCGTAGCTACACCCACTCTCTAGCAATTTTGAGTTGTGTGGAATGAGTCATACAGACATATGCATGTGTATTTTTATCTGGCTAGAAAATGTCATGCCCATCGATTTCTTGGTCTTCCAACTACATGCATTTCTGGGCTTCAGACTTCTTTCTCACATGCATGGAATGCAAGACAGGAACTGTTATTCTGTAATGTATGTAAGTTATTTTTCAATCTCTCAATAGAACCTACTTTTTGAAAGTATTCTTGTAATAAACTGTTCTGTGCTTAGTCACTCAGTCATGGCTGTAACAATGAATAAAGGAAACCTTATTTAAATAAAGTCAGGAAGCCCTGACGGGGGAACGGCCAAAGTCCTAGCCTTCATGGCAGCTAACAGATACCAGCAGGAAGAGTGATTGCTCCAAGCCAGCAACAAGCTGCCTACTGCCTGCAACCCAAGAACTACCACAATCCTCTGCAGTGTCCTCTTTGTTTATAAAAACAAGACTCTTTTTCTGGTCTCTGGACTTGTCTACAATTCCCCATAGTTTGCTTGTCCCAAATTGCAATTTCTTTGCTAGTCCCCCCAAAACTCATTTTGTTGGTATAACAACTAGCTCTTTTGCTTTGGTAAAGTCAACAAAACCCATCATTGTGTTTGCAATAATTTAATAGACTATTTTTATAAAACCTATAGCTTCTCGGCCTTTTGGCTAAGCTCAAGTGTAGTATGGGCTTCCCTGGTGGCTCAGAGTTTAACGCGTCTGCCTCTAATACAGGAGACCTGGGTTTGATCCCTGTGTCGGGAAGATCCCCTGGAGAAGGAAATGGCAACCCACTCCAGTNTTTATAAAACCTATAGCTTCTCGGCCTTTTGGCTAAGCTCAAGTGTAGTATGGGCTTCCCTGGTGGCTCAGAGTTTAACGCGTCTGCCTCTAATACAGGAGACCTGGGTTTGATCCCTGTGTCGGGAAGATCCCCTGGAGAAGGAAATGGCAACCCACTCCAGTATTCTTACCTGGAGAATCCCATGGACGGAGGACCCTGGTGGGCTACAGTCCATGGGGTCGCAAAAAGTAGGACATGACTAAGCGACTTAACTAAAAGAAAAATAATCCTTATTTAGAATATAAAATGTGAGGCTGCAGATTAATTGAGATATTTTGATATTTTTTTAAATTTCACATTTTATATAAAATAATAACATATGTGCAAAGATATCTTATGTTTGGATTTTTCTAAAAGCGTGATGATATCTTATGTTTGGATTTTTCTAAAAGAGTGAGATTTCTAAGAAAGTTGAACAGAGATTTTTATCAAATTGATCCAAAACATTATTGATTGATAAGAAATTGTTTATTTCCAAAATATTTAATGAAATTATCTACTAATTATACGTAATAGGTTGACTTGTCTATTATATTTCATTAAAGCAACTACTTCTAGGCCAATCTTTATTGTTTTTATTGTTTGTAAATAATTATACATTCCTAGCTTTTGTTTCAGAGAAGGCAATGGCACCCCACTCCAGTACTCTTGCCTGGAAAATCCCATGGATGGAGGAGCCTGGTAGGCTGCAGTCCATGGGGTCACTAGGAATCAGACACGACTGAGTGACTTCACTTTCACTTTTCCCTTTCATGCATTGGAGAAGGAAATGGCAACCCACTCCAGTGTTCTCGCCTGGAGAATCCCAGGGATGGGGAAGCCTGGTGGGCTGCCGTCTATGGGGTCACACAGATTCGGACATGACTGAAGCGACTTAGCAGCTTTTGTTTAAAGTTCTTTTGATGCTTCCCTCACCTTGATACTTTTGCAACTCTTGCAAATACTTTGGTCTCAGAGTCCACATTAACCATAGAGCTATTTGAAGCAGGATAATCTATCTGATCTTGCTATGCATTCTAATTTCCTTAATCATGTTGATGTAAACCAGAAATAAAGACAGCTTGTTTCTTCAGAGAATATTATCAAAACATTGTAAAAACAGATGCTGTGCCTTCAAGTTTACACTCCTTCCACCCACCCCCACCTCTACCAAAAGTCAAGCTCATGTGACTCCAGGACAAAAGTCACACTTATTTGCATGAGATTCAAATTCCTTTTCAGTCTGGCTACTCCCGTGTTTCTAGCCCAGTCCCTACTATACTTTAGGAAAGATGTCTCCTTTCCTCAGTCACTCAACACTTTCCAGCTTTTACAGGTTTTCCTCTGAGGAAAATAGATGCCATCCATACCAATTGCATATATTTGGCCATCTCATTTTACTAATGAATATAACAAAGCTACTGCTTACAGATTTGTATGAAGGTGAAAATTTGATGAAACAATACATACAAAGTTTTAGCATCGAGCCTGGCTCACAGTCAGTGCTCAAAAAATATTGCTCATTTCTCTGTCATTATTATTGCAAAATCAGATGAATTTGACAGCATATTGGCTATGAATGTCAAGACAAAAGAATAGGAAATCACTTTGAGATTTTTAGCTTGAATGCTTGGAGTAAGAATGATATCAACAGAAGTTGTGAATACTGGAAGCAAAAAAGCTGAAAAAGAGAAGATAATCAATGAATGTTTTTGTTATATCTTTTATTTGAAGAGTTGATGGGATGTCCAGGTAGCACTAACTCAGTAGGCAGAGCTGTGACCCTAGTGCTTAAGAGTAAGCTGCCAACTCACCATGTTGTAACTAGTTAGACTATGATAAGATCTGATCAGATAACTATATTTTTAATTTTGCTTTTGACTTTTATCCAGTGGATAGTTTTCGTCAAACTAATGATCATGATCAGACAGTACTCTAAGTGTATCTTTAATAAAATCTAATCAAAGACATAAATCATTTCAAAACTAAGACTTTCAGTCTCATAGATACAGGCTCTGAGTCATTTCCTACACTTACATAATCATAATGTGTGTTTATTCAGAAGAGAAATGCAAGCATAACTTCGTGCAGTTTTATCTGTAGAAGAATGGTTCAGTTACCTTAGGAGCACTGAAGATGACTCAGGGAATGTCCCTGTAATCAATTCAAGGAATTTCCCCAATGTTGTTGACTACCAGGACTGAACTATGCTATTTGGCTTTAGCTGGGTCCTTAATGAAAAGTACATCATTCATATCTTAGAGATTTGCCAACACATTCACAGTAATGAATATTCTAAAATGTCTTTTCTCCACCTCCTCAATTCCTTTATCCACATCTTTCAGATTACCACATTTTCTTTTCTTTTGGAAATGGAGGTGGATTTCTCAACCTTGCCTGTTTTATGTAAGAAAATTGGTGTGATCTCTCTCGTATTCTCCAATCTCTACCTTGCTTTAAGATAACTCACTTTAGGACTTTGTCTTCTGCCCATTTATAAAATATGCCATTCCAGAACAACTCCAAGACCTGGGCTCCTAGTGATCTTTTCATTCTAACATCTTCAGTCTCATCTTCTGCTCTTAACATATCTGATCTGTAGTTTCTGAGTCATTACACTATGAAATGATGTATGTTTCATTATAAAAAAATAGTAAATTATATTCCTTCAAAGATTACAATGCACAAGATAACTCAGTAATGAAACAACACAAACAAAAAGTTATTCACATTAGCCTTCATCTCTGTCCTTAGGGGAAAAGGTATTTCTTCTTTCTCTTAACATCTTTAATTTTTATTTTCTGTGTGTTTTATAAAATGCTGATTCTATAGCACTTTGTGTTGGATTTATTTTTATGTTCTCTGTCTTGCTATATAGAAATTTCTGTGAAATCTGACTTCATTTTTCATATTCTTGTAAAAGTATTGATCATAAGATAAGGATTAAGTGAAATATATTTGAATCTGGGTTGCATTAAGATCTTGATTTTTAAAAGAATGTTTATAGCAACTCTGTAAGGAACCTCCAAACTGTCTTCCATTGTGAACGCACTCATTTGCATTCTCATCAGAAGTGTAGGAAGTTTCTGTCTTCTCCATATTCTCTCCAGCATTTGTTATTTTTAGATTTTTTAAACAATGGCCACTCTTACTGGCATGAGGTCATAGTTCACTGAGGTTTTAGTTTTCATTTCTCTAACAATTAGCAATGCTGAGCATCTTTTCATGTGCTCATTCACCACTTGCATGTTTTAAAAAGGAGACTTATAAAAATTAAAGTTATACATAAAGGTAATAACTGACCTTCTATATGAAGAAAAAACATTGCAACTCCCATCATCATGGTATTTTCAGACATGCAAGGGGAAGAGAAACATAATTCACTTTATTGTATTCATTATTCTTGCTGAGGCCTGCCGTCTGATTATATCTACCATCTGACTTCATCATTCCATAAACACACTAAGATGGGGCTGGGAACTTGTCTCTTGTTCCTATCTCTTCCATGGGTTGAATTTTTCCCAGTAAAAACAATTTCTTTCTGAGGGGAGGGAAGATGGGGAGCTTACTATTCAGTGGGTATAGAGTTTCAATCATACAAGATGGAGAAGCTCTAGAGAGCCGCTGTACCACACTGGGCTTATATGTAACACTGCTGTTTTCAGTACTTAAAACTGTGTTCAGAAGGTAGATCTCACGATATGTGTTTTTTGTTATTGTTGTTCAGTCACTAACAGTTGTTCATGTCTGTTCTTTGCAACCGCATGGACTGCAGCACTGCAGGCTTCTCTATCCTTCACTGTCTCCAGGAGTTTGTTTAAATTCATGTTCACTGGGTCAGTGATGCTATCTAACCGTCTCATTCTCTGCTGCCCTATTCTCTTTATGTGCTTTTTACTACACACACACACACACACACACACACAAGCTAACTTCTCTGAAACATGTGAGCCTTTCAATCTTACACAACTCCCCTATAAAACACAAATGTCTATAGAAGAACATGCATTCTATCTCCAGTATATACTCAATATCCTTATTGAGTATATCCACAGATACTTATTGAGTATTTGTGGATAACAAGTATAAATGAATGAATAAATGCTTGGATGAATAAATGAATTTCATAATTAAAGATGGTATAATGAAAGGCTGAACAAATCTCATAATTAGAGACTATAAGTAGTAACAAAAATCTTGTTAGGAAGAAGTGACATCCTTGTTTTCCAACTTGGCTATTGAAGGTTACTGACTACTCTGGGCAGATCCCACGTTCAGAAATGAACAGCAACAATGCAACGAGGAGCCATATGCCATTGATCCCCGTTTCCATCTTTGTATCAACTGAAAACTCACTGAACATGAAACTCTATCAAAATAAGATAGATTCCAAAAGAGAAAAAACATTCAACATCTTGTTATTAATCTCCATAGTATCAAATACCTTGCACTAGCTTTTCTTGAGATTGAATTGTCAGTCTCATTCAAGTAAATTTAGTTCTAAGCGATAGTATTGCTTAATGATGTGTATTATGAGTATAGCTTTTCCTCATAAGAACAGATTTTTGCAATAGCTTATTCACTGACATTCTGCTTTCATTCTTCTCTTCCAGTCCTTCACCAAGATGCCATATTTCTCCTTCAAGAAAAATGTTTTCACCATGGTATTATACTTCCCTCCTCAAAACCACCAGTAATCTTCTTACTTATGGAGTCAAGGTCAGATTTCTTAGCTTGATGTTCAGGACTTCCAGAGTCAGTCAAAATTTGTGTGTCTCTCTTATTTTTGATTCTTCTCTTACATCATTTTTCTGCTTTATGTTCTCTAAAGATACCTTGCTCTCTAGAGAGCAATATGGTATCCAGTTATGGTATCCAATAAGATACCATGCACAAAAAATATTACTGAAAAATCTTTCCTCTTCCTTCCTGAATCTCTCTATTGTACTTGTCTAATCAGTTCAGTTCAGTCGCTCAGTTGTGTCCGACTCTTTGTGACCCCATAGACTGCAGCACACCAGGCCTNCTAGAGAGCAATATGGTATCCAGTTATGGTATCCAATAAGATACCATGCACAAAAAATATTACTGAAAAATCTTTCCTCTTCCTTCCTGAATCTCTCTATTGTACTTGTCTAATCAGTTCAGTTCAGTCGCTCAGTTGTGTCCGACTCTTTGTGACCCCATAGACTGCAGCACACCAGGCCTCCCTGTCCATCACCAACTCCCAGAGTTAACTCAGATTCATGTCCATTGAGTCGGTGATGTCATCTAACCATCTCATCCTCTGTTGTCCCCTTCTTCTCCTGCCTTTAATCTTTCCAAGCATCAAGGTCTTTTCAAATGAGTCAGCTCTTTTCATCAGGTGGCCAAAGTATTGGGGTCTCAGCTTCAACATCAATCTTTCCAATGAACATTCAGGACTGATCTCCTTTAGGATGGACTGGTTGGATCTCTTTGCAGTCCGAGGACTCTCAAGAGTCTTCTCCAACACCATAGTTCAAAAGCATCAGTTGTTCGGCACTCAGCTTTCTTGATAGTCCAACTCTCACATCCATACATAATGAGGAAAATAGATGCCATCCATACCAATTGCATATATTTGGCCATCTCATTTTACTAATGAATATAACAAAGCTACTGCTTACAGATTTGTATGAAGGTGAAAATTTGATGAAACAATACATACAAAGTTTTAGCATCGAGCCTGGCTCACAGTCAGTGCTCAAAAAATATTGCTCATTTCTCTGTCATTATTATTGCAAAATCAGATGAATTTGACAGCATATTGGCTATGAATGTCAAGACAAAAGAATAGGAAATCACTTTGAGATTTTTAGCTTGAATGCTTGGAGTAAGAATGATATCAACAGAAGTTGTGAATACTGGAAGCAAAAAAGCTGAAAAAGAGAAGATAATCAATGAATGTTTTTGTTATATCTTTTATTTGAAGAGTTGATGGGATGTCCAGGTAGCACTAACTCAGTAGGCAGAGCTGTGACCCTAGTGCTTAAGAGTAAGCTGCCAACTCACCATGTTGTAACTAGTTAGACTATGATAAGATCTGATCAGATAACTATATTTTTAATTTTGCTTTTGACTTTTATCCAGTGGATAGTTTTCGTCAAACTAATGATCATGATCAGACAGTACTCTAAGTGTATCTTTAATAAAATCTAATCAAAGACATAAATCATTTCAAAACTAAGACTTTCAGTCTCATAGATACAGGCTCTGAGTCATTTCCTACACTTACATAATCATAATGTGTGTTTATTCAGAAGAGAAATGCAAGCATAACTTCGTGCAGTTTTATCTGTAGAAGAATGGTTCAGTTACCTTAGGAGCACTGAAGATGACTCAGGGAATGTCCCTGTAATCAATTCAAGGAATTTCCCCAATGTTGTTGACTACCAGGACTGAACTATGCTATTTGGCTTTAGCTGGGTCCTTAATGAAAAGTACATCATTCATATCTTAGAGATTTGCCAACACATTCACAGTAATGAATATTCTAAAATGTCTTTTCTCCACCTCCTCAATTCCTTTATCCACATCTTTCAGATTACCACATTTTCTTTTCTTTTGGAAATGGAGGTGGATTTCTCAACCTTGCCTGTTTTATGTAAGAAAATTGGTGTGATCTCTCTCGTATTCTCCAATCTCTACCTTGCTTTAAGATAACTCACTTTAGGACTTTGTCTTCTGCCCATTTATAAAATATGCCATTCCAGAACAACTCCAAGACCTGGGCTCCTAGTGATCTTTTCATTCTAACATCTTCAGTCTCATCTTCTGCTCTTAACATATCTGATCTGTAGTTTCTGAGTCATTACACTATGAAATGATGTATGTTTCATTATAAAAAAATAGTAAATTATATTCCTTCAAAGATTACAATGCACAAGATAACTCAGTAATGAAACAACACAAACAAAAAGTTATTCACATTAGCCTTCATCTCTGTCCTTAGGGGAAAAGGTATTTCTTCTTTCTCTTAACATCTTTAATTTTTATTTTCTGTGTGTTTTATAAAATGCTGATTCTATAGCACTTTGTGTTGGATTTATTTTTATGTTCTCTGTCTTGCTATATAGAAATTTCTGTGAAATCTGACTTCATTTTTCATATTCTTGTAAAAGTATTGATCATAAGATAAGGATTAAGTGAAATATATTTGAATCTGGGTTGCATTAAGATCTTGATTTTTAAAAGAATGTTTATAGCAACTCTGTAAGGAACCTCCAAACTGTCTTCCATTGTGAACGCACTCATTTGCATTCTCATCAGAAGTGTAGGAAGTTTCTGTCTTCTCCATATTCTCTCCAGCATTTGTTATTTTTAGATTTTTTAAACAATGGCCACTCTTACTGGCATGAGGTCATAGTTCACTGAGGTTTTAGTTTTCATTTCTCTAACAATTAGCAATGCTGAGCATCTTTTCATGTGCTCATTCACCACTTGCATGTTTTAAAAAGGAGACTTATAAAAATTAAAGTTATACATAAAGGTAATAACTGACCTTCTATATGAAGAAAAAACATTGCAACTCCCATCATCATGGTATTTTCAGACATGCAAGGGGAAGAGAAACATAATTCACTTTATTGTATTCATTATTCTTGCTGAGGCCTGCCGTCTGATTATATCTACCATCTGACTTCATCATTCCATAAACACACTAAGATGGGGCTGGGAACTTGTCTCTTGTTCCTATCTCTTCCATGGGTTGAATTTTTCCCAGTAAAAACAATTTCTTTCTGAGGGGAGGGAAGATGGGGAGCTTACTATTCAGTGGGTATAGAGTTTCAATCATACAAGATGGAGAAGCTCTAGAGAGCCGCTGTACCACACTGGGCTTATATGTAACACTGCTGTTTTCAGTACTTAAAACTGTGTTCAGAAGGTAGATCTCACGATATGTGTTTTTTGTTATTGTTGTTCAGTCACTAACAGTTGTTCATGTCTGTTCTTTGCAACCGCATGGACTGCAGCACTGCAGGCTTCTCTATCCTTCACTGTCTCCAGGAGTTTGTTTAAATTCATGTTCACTGGGTCAGTGATGCTATCTAACCGTCTCATTCTCTGCTGCCCTATTCTCTTTATGTGCTTTTTACTACACACACACACACACACACACACACAAGCTAACTTCTCTGAAACATGTGAGCCTTTCAATCTTACACAACTCCCCTATAAAACACAAATGTCTATAGAAGAACATGCATTCTATCTCCAGTATATACTCAATATCCTTATTGAGTATATCCACAGATACTTATTGAGTATTTGTGGATAACAAGTATAAATGAATGAATAAATGCTTGGATGAATAAATGAATTTCATAATTAAAGATGGTATAATGAAAGGCTGAACAAATCTCATAATTAGAGACTATAAGTAGTAACAAAAATCTTGTTAGGAAGAAGTGACATCCTTGTTTTCCAACTTGGCTATTGAAGGTTACTGACTACTCTGGGCAGATCCCACGTTCAGAAATGAACAGCAACAATGCAACGAGGAGCCATATGCCATTGATCCCCGTTTCCATCTTTGTATCAACTGAAAACTCACTGAACATGAAACTCTATCAAAATAAGATAGATTCCAAAAGAGAAAAAACATTCAACATCTTGTTATTAATCTCCATAGTATCAAATACCTTGCACTAGCTTTTCTTGAGATTGAATTGTCAGTCTCATTCAAGTAAATTTAGTTCTAAGCGATAGTATTGCTTAATGATGTGTATTATGAGTATAGCTTTTCCTCATAAGAACAGATTTTTGCAATAGCTTATTCACTGACATTCTGCTTTCATTCTTCTCTTCCAGTCCTTCACCAAGATGCCATATTTCTCCTTCAAGAAAAATGTTTTCACCATGGTATTATACTTCCCTCCTCAAAACCACCAGTAATCTTCTTACTTATGGAGTCAAGGTCAGATTTCTTAGCTTGATGTTCAGGACTTCCAGAGTCAGTCAAAATTTGTGTGTCTCTCTTATTTTTGATTCTTCTCTTACATCATTTTTCTGCTTTATGTTCTCTAAAGATACCTTGCTCTCTAGAGAGCAATATGGTATCCAGTTATGGTATCCAATAAGATACCATGCACAAAAAATATTACTGAAAAATCTTTCCTCTTCCTTCCTGAATCTCTCTATTGTACTTGTCTAATCAGTTCAGTTCAGTCGCTCAGTTGTGTCCGACTCTTTGTGACCCCATAGACTGCAGCACACCAGGCCTCCCTGTCCATCACCAACTCCCAGAGTTAACTCAGATTCATGTCCATTGAGTCGGTGATGTCATCTAACCATCTCATCCTCTGTTGTCCCCTTCTTCTCCTGCCTTTAATCTTTCCAAGCATCAAGGTCTTTTCAAATGAGTCAGCTCTTTTCATCAGGTGGCCAAAGTATTGGGGTCTCAGCTTCAACATCAATCTTTCCAATGAACATTCAGGACTGATCTCCTTTAGGATGGACTGGTTGGATCTCTTTGCAGTCCGAGGACTCTCAAGAGTCTTCTCCAACACCATAGTTCAAAAGCATCAGTTGTTCGGCACTCAGCTTTCTTGATAGTCCAACTCTCACATCCATACATAACTACTGGAAAAACCATAGCCTTGACTAGACGGACCTTTGCTGGCAAAGTAATGTCTCTGTTTTTTAATACGCTGTCTAGTTTGGTCATAACTTTCCTTCAGGGAGTAAGTGTCTTTTAATTTCAAAGCTACAGTCACCATCTGCAGTGATTTTGGAGCCCCCCAAAATAAAGTCTGACACTGTTTCCACTGTTTTGCCATCTATTTGCCATACACTGATGGGACCAGATGCCATGATCTTAGTTTTCTGAATGTTGAGCTTTAAGCCAACTTTTTCACTCTCTTCTTTCACTTTCATCAAGAGGCTCTTTAGTTCTTCTTCACTTTCTGCCATAAGGGTGGTGTCATTTGCATATCTGAAGTTATCAATATTTCTCCCAGCGATCTTAATTCCATCTTCATTCAGCCCAGTGTTTCTCATGATGTACTCCGCATATAAGTTAAATAAGCAGGATGACAATAGAGAGCCTTGACATACTCCTTTTCTTATTTGGAACCAGTCTGTTGTTCCATGTCCAGTTCTAACTGTTGCTTCCTGACCTGCATACAGGTTTCTCAAGAGGCAGGTCAGGTGGTCTGGTATTCCCATCTCTTTCAGAATTTTCCACAGTTTATTGTGATCCACACAGTCAAAGGCTTTAGCATAGTCAATAAAACAGAAATAGATGTTTTTTGGAACTTTTGTCTAATAGGCCTTCCTTGTTTAATCAATTAATTTTGATTAATCAATTAATCTTGTCTAATAGGACTAATGTAAACTCCATCAACTCTAATGAGTGCTCCAAATTATGCTACTTTTCTCTCTTTTCAGTCTATGGGACTTATTTTTGACATCATCTATTTAGCATTTGGCTTTGTACTATCTCTGACAACCTTTTTTTTTTTTTTTTTTTAGCTCATTCTTGCCTTGTTTTTTGAGCTTGCTGGTCAGCATCGTGAGAGCAGAGACCTCGTTTTAAATTTCTGCTATATTCCGTATCATCCTTAGTTTCAATAATGAGTGTCTAATAAATACTTGTTGAATGCACATACTTACACTTCTGGGGTGAATATTTGATGAGAGGTACTCAAAGCAGCACACAATTCATGACAGGCAACATGCCAGGCTGAGTCACTCAGCAGCTACAATATATTTGCAGTGTATTTCCTTATCTGCTTGTGAGAATTAGGAATAAAGAGCTCTCAATTTAAAGCATACTGAATAAATTAGAGTTTTGTGCCTTGTAATTTAATAATGCGTTTTTAGAACTATTGCTCTGCATGATTCTTCTCTTTGATTCTATACAGATAACATGATTTTGGCTGCAAATAACAAAAAAGGCTTCAATAATAAAGAAGCAATCATAGCAAAACAAACAAACAAAAAGTTCAGAGATCAAATGCTTTCAGATTTAGTTAATTTTGTAAATCAGTGATGTTATCTGGGGCAAAATTTCTTGTATCTTTCTGTTCTCATGCCTCCCACTATACTAGTGTAATTCCCCAAGGCTGAGTCTCTTTTTAATTGCAAAATGACTGTTACAGATTCATCTCTTTGTTGAAGATACCACCTGTGTTTAGTGTGAGAAAAAGAATCATTTCTTCTTCGGTAACTTGAAGTGAAGATGGCTTTTCCAGAAGCCCCTAGTAGATCTTGTCTCCAGTCTTCTTAACTGAAACTAGAATACCTGTCCACCTGCAAAGCAATAAATGGAAGAAAGAGTAATACTACTACACTGATTCTTGGCTCCAAAAGAATTCTGGTCAGTTGAGATGAACAAATGGATATCAGAATAAAACTGAAGCTTGTTAGTAGTTGAAAATGAAAATGTCTACTAGCCAAACAGCCAATCGTTAGTCTTAGATACAAACACAATATTAGCAATGACTCCTCTCAAAAAGGTAGGCAAGGTGCCTCCTTCTCTTATTTGTTTTCAAAAGATCGAATAGGCTAATGCATTTTCAAACTCTGGAGAATTCTATCCAGCTCATCAGTTGTTGGAATCCTCTGCCAGAACATTTTAATAGTCTTAATGACCATAAATTATATATATTGTTTGCATTAAAATATTGACTATGACTAAGCTGTGAGGCTTCTCTAGGACACCTTTTTAAAGTAATAAAATTTAGACTAGATGCCTTCTTTAGCCAACTTATAAAATAGAGAGATCTTAATGTTCAGTTATCGTCACCTTTTTCTTTTGTTCCTTTCTTTCACTTACCCAGTTGACCTCAAACCTTCCAGAGGCCCAAAACTGTGTCAAAACTTATCCTTAGAAGAGTTTTCAGGCCAATTAGTTGTACTGGGGGATGAGTTTGAATATGTGTTCATCTACCTGGAACATATGAATGAAAAATTAATTTCTAATAGTAGAAAGAAGGGATTTTGATTCTACATGTCAAAGTTGTAGTTATCAGCTGAAAGAATGTGTACAAGAATTTTAGAGATTTTAAGACTTTTCTGGCACACTAAACTACTCAATATAAGATTAAAGCTATTGCAAACATTTTAATTATTCAGGTAAAATGTATGTGTGTGTGTGAGCATGTGTATGTATGGGTACCGTGTGTATGTGGGGCGGGGGGTGAAATGGAGGAAACAGTTCAAAATGCTTGTTTTATATTATAATCCTAGTTAGGTTTATTTATACTATCTCTATCCATCAATTTATAAAAGCTTTCCTTCAAGTGCATAGACAAAGTAATTAAGGTGAGTATACACTAACAAAAACACAGAATGTTGTTCTAATGTCACATGGAAATAATTTTGTTTCTGATAGACTGCTTCTTAGAAGTAGTTTCTCAAAGATTAGAAAAAGTAATGTCAGCAAAATATTTTCACTCATTGTTTTCTTTCTTAAAATCTCTTTCAACCTATATCATCTGCTTAATTGAGCTGAACACCACATCTAACACCCAAAGTCACTGTTCAGATACTTGGTGAGTTTTGTGTAAACATTAAAAAAAATTAACTCAGAATATGCCAGATTTCTGACATGGATTGTGCCTCAATGACTATGTTATTCTTTTTTGACATTTCCTTTATATAGACCAACATGAAAACTATTTGTGTCTAATATGTCAAGGGGAAAGAATATTAATTAGAATAAAGTTTTCTACAGAATAATTTATACTTTCTAAGAATAAATTATTATTCTTCACTAAGTCAATTTTTGAGAAGTTAAAAGACATACTTTATGTACAGAGTTTTAGCTAACAGACTAATTTAGCACAAAAATCTTTTCTGACGTCTTCTCCAACTCAGCTATATCTGGCTCACTATAAGCCCTTTTCAATTTGGACCTGTATAAAATATTTATAGAGCTATTCTTCTACTATTTTACTTACCAGAGTACATTGTATTTATTTGTATATTTTCCTCATCAACAAACTTTTGGAACTCAGGAAGCATTTCTAAATAATCTCTGAGAGCTCAGTATTTAGCTAAGTGTCCGGCTAGACCCGGGTTTGTTTCCTCGGTTGGGAAGATCCCTTGGAGGAGGGCATGGCAACCCACTCCAGTATTCTTGCCTAGAGAATCCCCGTGGATAGAAGATCCTGGCGGGCTATAGTCCATGGTGTTCCAAAGAGTCGGACACAACTGAGCAACAAAGCACACCGGCTCACAGTCAGGACTCAATGCCTGTTAGAAATGCCTAACTCATTTTTGGCTCCTTAGTTTGGACCACTCTAGTTCTTGGTTAGAATTGGAGTTCTAATGGACCCTCCATGAAAGGTGATACCAATAGGAAGTCAAGGCCATTTTGTTTAGGATTTTTCCTCTTTGTAGTCTAAATTAGGCATTCTAAGTGCTCTACGTCCTGCTCTTTATTATCTCTGGATTCATTCATTCATTCAAAATATATTTATTTAATGTCTACTCTATGCCAGTCGTTGCTTCAAAATCTGGGATTCATCTGTGAATGAAACAGATAAAATCCTGCTCGCAAGGAGTTTACACTAAATTTGGACAGAAAAATAAGCAAATAGATATGTAATGTAGTGCCAGATAGTGAAAACTGCCATGAAAAAAGTACAAATGATAAAAGGACAGAAAGTTTCAAGAGATTACATTTTTTAAAGCGGTCATTTTTTAAAAAGTGGTAATTGTTGATCAGAGACAGGGGACGTCTGGGAAAAGAACGTTCAAGGCAGAGAGCAGCAAATACAAGAGCTGGAGACAGAGCATTTGTGGTGTGCCTGATAAGTAGCAAGAAGAATCTTGTGGCTTTTGCAAAGTAAGTGGAAGGAAGCATGGTGAGAATAATTATGGACATCTGACATTGTAGGAGCTTGAAGGCAATAATAAGGGTCCTGAGATCTTATTCTGACATATACACACATATCCATATATTAATATATTTGGACATTATTTTAATATAGGA
This sequence comes from Oreotragus oreotragus, assembly GCA_006410675.1. NCBI lineage: Eukaryota > Metazoa > Chordata > Mammalia > Artiodactyla > Bovidae > Oreotragus > Oreotragus oreotragus. The sequence continues at coordinate 14,968 of SJYX01005692.1, read as the reverse complement.
AATCACTTATGGTTTTGAACAGTGGACTGAATAGATATGATTTATTTTTAAAAGAATTACTCTGACTTCTATAAATTGTAAACAGGATGAAGGCAAGAGTAAAAACAGGCTAATTCAAAGGCAAGTCACCTTAATCCAGGCATAGAATGATGGTAGTTTGGGCTAGGAGATTAATAGTAGAATGAATGTGGAGTCGTTGCTTTCTAAATATATTGTGAATGTGAGCCGATGGGAAATATGGAGAGATGAGCTCAAGGCTGAGAAAAAGAGAAAGTAAAGGAGGCTTCATGAGTTTTGGTCTGAACAACTGGTAGAATGTTAATATTATTTAGTGAGATATGTAGCCCTGTGGGACAGGCAGGAGAAAGACAGAGAGGAGCTGGTTTTGAAGTGGACAGCGATTCATGAATTCATTATGGGACTTTAAGTTTATGATGACTATTTGACACTGGAATGAAATGTTCTAGATTTCAGGGATATGGGTAAGATTGGTGGTTTAAATTTGAGAGTTATGAGGACTTGAAGCCATGGCATCACTTCTACTTGCCTAGGGATTAACTAGAAAAAGAAGGGGAGACATGAGACGGGAGGTTTTCCAATATTTAGAGGTAAGGAAGAGGATGCAGCTGTTGAGGATAATTAGGAGTAAGTAATATCAGAGAAGTAGAAAAAGGAAAATAGCAACATCGAGTAATAACATTTTTTGGTTTTGGTTTGAATATTTTCTTCCCATTTTATGTAAACCTCCAAAAAAATGAGATTGATCTGGTTGTCTAAACTATGTTTTAGCAATACTGAAAGTGGAACTCACACATTCAAGCTCCATAACCAATAAGGGTGAAGGTGAAGGTGAAGTCACTGAGTTGTGTCTGACTCTTTGAGACCCTGTGGACTATAACCTACCATGCTTCTCCATCCATGGGATTCTCCAGGCAAGAATATTGGAGTGGGTTACCATTTCCTTCTCCAGGGGATCTTCCTGACCCAGGGAGTGAGCCAGGGTCTCCAGCATTGGAGGCAGACGCTTTAACCTCTGAGCCACCAGGGAAGCCCCCACAACCTATAAAGTGATATCTAAATGGTCCATTGTGAGAAATGTTGTTTTATCAGTTGTTAACAAACTTACCTACACTTCAGTTCAATTCAGTTGCTCAGTCATGTCCAACCCTTTGCAACCCCATGAACTGCAGCACGCCAGGCCTCCCTGTCCATCAACTTCCAGAATTTATCCAAACTCATGTCCATCAAGTCGGTGTTGCCGTTGAGTCATCTCATCCTCTGTCGTCCCCTTCTCCTCCTGCCCTCAATCTTTCCCAGCATCAGGGTCTTTTAAAATGAGTCAGCTCTTAACATCAGGTGGCCAAAGTATTGGAGTTTCAGCTTTAGCATCAGTCTTTCCAGTGAACACCCAGGACTGATCTCCTTTAGGATGGGCTGGTTGGATCTCTTTGCAGTCCAAGGGACTCTCAAGAGTCTTCTCCAACATTACAGTTCAAAACCATCAATTCTTCGGCGGTCAGCTTTCTTGATAGTCCAACTTTCACATCCATACATAACTACTGGAAAAACCATAGCCTTGACTAGATGGACCTTTGCTGACAAAATAATGTCTCTGCTCTTTAATATGCTGTCTAGGTTGGTCATAACTTTCCTTCCAAGGAGTAAGTGTCTTTTAATTTCATGGCTGCAAACACCATCTGCAGTGATTTTGGAGCCCCCCAAAATAAAGTCTGTCACTATTTCCACTGTTTCCCCATCTATTTCCTATGAAGTGATGGGACTGGATGCCATGACCTTAGTTTTCTGAATGTTGAACTTTAAGCCAAAATTTTCACTCTCCTCTTTCACTCTCATCAAGAGGCCCTTTAGTTCTTCACTTTCTGCCATAAGGGTGGTGTCATCTGCATATCTAAGGTTATTGATATTTCTCCTGGCAATCTTGATTCCAGCTTGTGCTTCCTTCAGCCCAGCCTTTGTCATGATGTACTCCGCATATAAGTTAAATAAGCAGGGTAACAATATACAGACTTGATGTACTCCTTTTCCTATTTGGAACCAGTCTGTAGTTCCATGTCCAGTTCTAACTGCTGCTTCCTGACCTGCATACAGGTTTCTCAAGAGGAAGGTCAGGTGGTCTGGTATTCCCATCTCTTTCAGCATTTTCCACAGTTTATTGTGATCCACACAGTCAAAGGCTTTGGCATAGTCAATAAAGCAGAAATAGATGTTTTTCTGGAACTCTCTTGCTTTTTCCATGATCCAGCAGATGTTGGCAATTTGATCTCTGGTTCCTCTGCCTTTTCTAAAACTAGCTTGAACATCTGGAAGTTCAGGTTCACGTATTGCTGAAGCCTGGCTTGGAGAATTTTGAGCATTATTTTACCTACATTTAGTTTGCCTTAAAACATAGGTATGGAGCTGTATTGTGGATGGCCTTGATGTTTGGACTGTGTGCATTAGATTTATTCAAATCCAGTCTCTGAAGAATATTTTATTTATTAAGTTCATTTTTGCTAAAAAGTCATAAATGCTTTCTTATCTGGTCTGTTAACAATTGGCTTGAATGTTTTTCATTCTTCCTTTAAAATGCATTGATTCATGACCCTAGTCAGCAATTGCTTCCAGCTATAGTCTTCTCTTTGTAATGTCTGTACCTTTCTGCTCTTTCTTAGATTAAGATGCTTCTCAAGATAGCGTTTGTTCCCAACCAATTGTATATGGCAATTGCATTTATTAGGGTAATATTTAACTTGAAATATTTGTAAATTGATGTAATATGAAAACAGAATATACTGCATTGCTAAGTGTTGATGAATATAGATTGCTAAAATAATTCTGATGATTTCATGTTGGAAAGATTAAATCCAAGTCCTCCAAACTGAATTACCTTGCTGAGTTGATGATTATCTCTCTGCCCAAAACTTTATTCCTTTTCTTGTCTCATCCTGTTCCCATCAGCATTTAAGAGAATCAAAGGAAAAAAAAAAAAAGGAGACTGAACAGGACTGTACAGGGCTCACTAGGGTACAAAAACCCCTCTGTGTTCCTTGTTTCTTATTATAGAAAAGGGTTTTAGTCTTCACAACTTTTCCTGAGTTCCAAAGAGCAGATTCAGGCAGTTACTAATTAGGAAAGTGAGGGAACAATGAAATAAAGGAAAAGGAGTCCAGCAGTCAAAATAATGATAGCTTAAATAGTTCAGGGGTAGAGCAGGGTCCTAGTTTCTCCTCAGGGGAGAGGCATAATCTGACACATGTCTTTGAGTTGTCTTGCAGAAACTAACACTCCTACCTAGTTGGGTGACTACCTACTGAACATGAACAGGTAGACTCCAGACTGGTTGGAACCAGAAGGTTGATGATTAAGATCCCAAAACATCACTCTGTTACTTCACCACCAACCAATCAGAAGAAAGTCTATGAACTGCAACTCTCACTCCAAATGTTGACTTTAAAAATTCTTCCTTGAAAGCCACTGGGAAGTTCAGGTCTTCTGAGCATTAGCTACCCATTCTCCATGCTTGTCACTCTGCAATAAACACTATATATTCCTTCACCACAGACAGTACATAAGTGTCAGTAGACTGGCTTTGCTGTCTACTCAGGCAATTAGATCTAAGTTCAGTTCACTAATAAGATAACTAAAACCTAGGGTGAAATTATAAAGATTAATGAAGGATTGGAACCAAGACCTGAATTGTAATAAGTTTTGAATTGAAATTAGTTTGTTTGTCTCTTCAAGTTCTCATTATACTATGAGGAAGGAAAAGAAGACAGGAAGGAGGGATAAAAAATGAAATCCATAAAGAAAGAAAAATAGATAAGTTGGAACTAAATGGTATAGTGAAGATATGATTCATATAAGAGAGATAACATAAAACTTTAAATTCAAAGAAAATGCTCCATTGGCCTCTCTATATAAAAATATTGGCAAGTAAATGCACATGTATTTTTTAAGTTAAAGTATTTAAAAATTGTATGTATCATTTTTATTAGATGCACTGTAAAACTGACTTTTATATCTACTACCGATTTTCTTATGGGCTTCCCTGGCAGCTCAGCTGGTAAAGAATCCACCTACAAATCAGGAGACTCTGGTTTGATTCCTGGGTTGTAAAGATCCCCTGGAGAAGGGATAGGCCACCCACTCCAGTTTTTCTGGGCTTCCCTGGTGGCTCAGATTGTAAATAATCTGCCTGCAGTGCGGGAGACCTGGGTTTGATCCCTCGGTTGGGAAGATCCCCTGGAGAAGGGCATGGCAACCAGCTCCAACATTCTTGCCTGGAAAATCCCAATGGACAAAGGAGCCTGGTAGGCTGCAGTCTATGGGGTTGCAAATAGTCAGACATGCGAAGATTTGGACACAACTGAGCAACTAAGCATAGCACACCGCTGATTTCTAATTATAGTGGTGTTTGTGTGAATGCATATATTTATGGCTTCAGTTCAGTTCAGTTCAGTCGGTCAGTCTNCAACGGCTAAGTGTTCTAAAAATAGAGAGAGGTAGAAAATCAATTCAGAAGAAGAGAAATAGAAAAAACTACAAAGAAAAATAGATGGATCCTGTTTCATTTTCAAATTCTCAAGATAAACTGTATTTGTGTCTAGTTGTGTAGAAAAACATATTTTAATTCGAAAATCTGTGTTAGCCAAGTTTTATGTAGTTTAGTGAAAAAAGAGTAGTTCAGCTCTAATCTGAGCTTTATCTGAGTCCCCTGTAAAGTAGTATTTTTGAATATTTACTCTAAGCTTGGTGCTATATTTATCCTATTTAATCCTTCTATCAATCCTTCCCGAGTGTCTCAGTGGTAAAGAATCTGTCTGCCAATGCAGGAGACACAGAAGATGTGAGTTCAATTCCTGGGTTGGAAAAATTCTCTGGAGGAGAAAATGGCAACCCATTACAGAATTCATACCTGGAGAAGCCCATGGATAGAAAAGCCTGGTAGGCTACAGTCCCATAGTCACAAAGAGTGAAACATCACTGATGTGATTTAACACTCAGGCATCAATCCTTTCAGGTAAATATCTCACACTGTCTCACTTCATCTTTTCATGTCTCAATTTCCTCCTCTGTAAATGGGATAAATTAATCTGTCTTCCACAGAGTGAGTCAAATAAAATGAAAAATGAAAAAAATATGGTACTTTGCAAATGTCAAGTAGTACTTATTATCATTTTCACAGAAAGTTGGAGAACAGTTGACTAAAACTAAGTGGAGGAGCTTGTCATAAAGAAGTGGAGTCATGCTCAGCCTTCAGTCCTGTCCAGTGGCTCCAGTCTCTCCTGCCTTGTACCCTCCGTGCTACCAGCAAGGGAATCCATCAGGCTGAATGACCTGCATTTTTCTGCTTCTTACCTTTGGGTCAGAGAATTATCAGATTATCTTTCCAAACAACTTTCTTTTGTAAAGGGGAAGAACTAGAGGCTATGATTACCAATTCACATTTTAACAGGTGCCTGCGACCAGTTATCAGCAAGCATGGCTGTTTTTCCTCCTTCCCAAACTCAGGAGAAATTCCTAATTAAAAGAAATGATCAGATGAACACGGCAGAGAGTCATTTTACTATTAGGTAAAAGATAGGAACACTATTTTGAAAATACATATGAATATATGCCTGGATTTATTTAAGTATGGCATCCATGCGGAGATACTAATAGCATTCCTGAAAACAAACAAAAAAAATAAAACAAAACAAAACCCCAAACTTTTGGATTCCTATAGAAAAATAATCCTGAGTGAGAGATAACAAAAATTTGGTGTCTTTTCAATAATGTTGAATAAATTAATTTTTTAAATTTGTCACTGAACTCAATAGTTCTTGAGTATATCAACAGCAAAAAACACCAGGGATTAGAAGTTAAAATGAATGGCTGGATAGAAGTAGCTTAGGGATAATTAAAATTGACATTTTACTGAGCAGCAGTGAAAATGATGGAGTGAGTTTTAGGGCAGCCAGTATGTACAGCAATATTATGGAAGTGCCTCCTGAGAAGGGACTTAAGACATTTTTCCAGAGCATATCCTTTAGGAAACTCACTAAGGAAGTAAATCTTCTTAACAATTTTTTCCCAAACAGAATGTGCTAGCTTTGACTTGATACTTCAGCAAACAAAGGGGCTAGATAAGATAGAGGAAGAGTAAGAAATATTTTAAATAAATAATCTTAAAAAAAGAAAATGTTCAAATTCCAATCCTGTGGTGTCTGTTTTCACAATGTCAACAGATGGTGTTTCTCTTAGTTTCCCACAGTGTCCTAAATGAGAAAGTTTCTCAAGATACTTAGCTGGAAAAAAATCAGAACTTTGCAATCTAGAATGCAAGTCAAATTACAGGAGAAAATAAAAACAGTATTTAGAGGTGAATTTTTGTTTTTTTCCTGGGTTTGTTACAACAGTTAATGTATTTTAGAAAAAAATCCAAGTTTCAAATCCTGGTCTTTCTATTACAAAGACTGTGTTCTTTAAATACTATGCTGCCTACCAGCCAGATACTTATCTGGGTTGTCTGGGCAATTATTGATGGAAGAGTTTTCTCTCTCTGCAGTCTTCAATTTAGAATCTTGTATTTGTGAAGCTGGCTTGATAACTTAACATGAGAATAACAATTTTAATAATGATAGTAGTTATCAGTTCAGTTCAATCACTCAGCTCTGTCCGACTCTTTGGGAACCCATGGGCTGCAGCACATCAGGATTCCCTGTCCATCATCAACTCCCAGAGCTTGCTCAAACTCATGTCCATCAAGTTCGTGATGCCATCCAACCATCTCATCCTCTGTCGTCCCCTTTTCTTCCCACCTTCAATCGTTGCTAGCATCAGGGTCTTTTCTAAGGTCTCAGTTCTTCACATCAGCTGGCCAAAGAACTGGAGTTTCAGCTTCAGTATCAGTTGTAACAATGAATATTCAGGGCTGATTTCCTTTAGGATTGAGGTTGGATCTCCTTGTAGTCCAAGGGACACTCAAGAGTCTTCTCCAACACCACAGTTCAAAAGCATCAATCCTTTAGCGCTCAGCTTTCTTTAAAGTCCAACTCACATCCATACATGACTACTGGAAAAACCATAGCTTTGACTAGATGGACTTTTGTTGGGAAAGCAATGTCTCTGCTTTTTAATATGTTGTCTAGGTTGGTCATAGCTTTCCTTCCAAGGAGCAAGCATCTTTTAATTTCATAGCTTCAGTCACCATCTGCAGTGATTTTGGAGCNCTACTGGAAAAACCATAGCTTTGACTAGATGGACTTTTGTTGGGAAAGCAATGTCTCTGCTTTTTAATATGTTGTCTAGGTTGGTCATAGCTTTCCTTCCAAGGAGCAAGCATCTTTTAATTTCATAGCTTCAGTCACCATCTGCAGTGATTTTGGAGCCCCCCAAAATAGAGTTTCTCTATTGTTTCTATTGTTTCCCCATCTGTTTGCCATGAAATGATGGAACCAGTTGCCATGATCTTAGTTTTCTGAATGTTGAGCTTTAAGCCAAATTTTTAATTTTCCTCTTTCATTTTTATCGAGGCTCTTTAGTTCTTCTTAGTTTAGTAATAGTAATATCATGCATCTTTCTCTCTTTGTAGTTGATCAAATAATTTCTTATATAGCTCATTCTTTGTTATAGGTGATCAAATGAAACTTAGATAAATATTTTTGTTAAAAATTCTATCAACAGGAAAATAAGGACTCTAGCAGGGAGGTCTTTAGGGGAACTAATTGTTAAGGGGAGGAGAGATTAGAAGATTGTCATAAAGTACAAACTTCCAGTTACAAAGTAAGTAAATACTAGGGATGTAATGTACAACATGAAGACTACAGTTAACACTGCTGTATGATACATAAGACAGTTATTAAGAGAGTAGATCCTTGGAAATCCTCACAAGGAGTTTTTATTTTATCTTTCCTTTTTTTATTTTATCTATATAAAATGATGAATGTTAACTAAACTTATTGTGGTAATCATGTCACAATATATGTAAATCAATCATCATGCTTCCCACCTTAAACTTATACAGTAATGCATGTTAATTATTTCTCAATAAAACTGGGAGCACCTAATATTTTTTAAAGAAGTAGAGAGAGGGAGAGATGACTTAGGTAGAATTTCTGACACCATGAGTATTTAAAAAAAGCATTTCAGGATATAATCAAGAAAGTGCAAGATAATTAAAACTTTAGAGAAAAAGAACATACTGTAAAAGAAACAAAATGGAATAAGAATTACCCTACTTGGCTCTCTAGGGCAAAATATTTACCTAGCTACAATCATGTATGCACTATTTATTCATTCAAGTAGGAATAGTGATAAAATTTAATCATACTGATGAGATAGAGAGTAGGGTTGAGTCGTAAGAGACCCATACACTCAGAGCAGGAAATCTGCAAATAACATTTGAAATCAAATAACTGGAAAATAAGAATATGTGCATTTTGCTGGAATAAGAGGGAAAACTGTTACAGAAAGTATTTAAGGGTTGAAACATTTTTGCCTCTGAGATGGAGCAACTTAGGGGTGAGAACCTAGATGTCCATCAGCAGATGAATGGATAAGAAAGCTGTGGTACATATACACAATGGAGTATTACTCAGCCATTAAAAAGAATACATTTGAATCAGTTCTAATAAGATGGATGAAACTGGAACCGATTATACAGAGTGAAGTAAGCCAGAAAGAAAAACACCAATACAGTATACTAACACATATATATGGAATTTAGNAGAAGACTCTTGAGAGTCCCTTGGACTGCAAGGAGATCCAACCAGTCCATTCTGAAGGAGATCAACCCTGGGATTTCTTTGGAAGGAATGATGCTAAAGCTGAAACTCCAGTACTTTGGCCACCTCATGCGAAGGGTTGACTCATTGGAAAAGACTCTGATGCTGGGAGGGATTGGGGGCAGGAGGAGAAGGGGACGACCGAGGATGAGATGGCTGGATGGCATCATGGACTCGATGGACGTTGAGTCTGAGTGAACTCCAGGAGATGGTGATGGACAGGGAGGCCTGGCGTGCTGCGATTCATGGGGTCGCAAAGAGTTGGACACGACTGAGCGACTGAACTGAACTGAAAAAATTAAGAAATAAAATTTCCATTTTTTTTAAAGGTGCTTAAAAGGTAGAGAAGAAAGAAAGGGAGCGTTGGGGCAGGGATTGCCATTTTTAACTAGAGAAGGACACACTGACTGGCTGACATATGAGTAAAGACCTGAGGGAGGGAAAGTGGGAGCCATGTAGAAATCTAGAGGGAAGGAGAAGACCCCGAGCAAATGAAACAATAAACTTGGAGGTCAGAAGCAGGAGTAATCTTAGCAAGTTAGAAGAGTAAGGAGGTAAGTGGGCTGGAGCTGAGAGAAGTGGAAGAGGAGTTGGAAACAGGCTCATGGATGTCAAGAGTCCTGAGCAGAAAAGTAATGTGATCTGACTTGCTTTTTGATGGTTGTTCTGTCTGATGCATTAAGTAGATTGAAAGAGGAAATCAAATCCAAAATGTCCAAGTGTCAAACTTGAGAAGTCCTATGATACAGGGAAGCGAGGTGGAGGGGCGGGAATGAGTGATAGCAGGTAGGGGAAGCAGAAAAAGAGAGGGTTTGGTTTTTTTTTTTTCTTTTTTAAGATGGAAGAAATAACATGTTTATATCCTGATGGGAATGAAGGAGAATGTATCACTAGCTAAATGGCAGGAGAAATGTTGATAATTTCGATAAAGAAATAGTGGTAAAACACATCTGTGTAGTTGATAAACCACAAGAAGAATGCACGAAGCAAAATATTTATAGAAAAAAAATAGGCAAAGGAGAGTCCACTTCCTCTGGAAATTTTTTTATAATCCTCTTTAAAATAAATTACTACAAAATAGGATGGATTCATCCACAGTTAATCACTCACCCATGGTTAACCATTCATCCAAGGTTAAGTTCCATTAAACTCATACAGGTCAGATCATACTGATTTTCATAACATACAAAGGACACATGTAATATTAAACTAACGTGGAACACACAAGAGTACAAGGCCCCCTCTTTCTCATGGAATTTTCTAAAATAGTAATTTTGTAATTTTGGAGGGGTCTTTTTAGACACACAGCTGGCTATGAACCTTTAGCTAAGCCAGTTAACGGATGCAAAATGACATGGATTCTGTGGAGTATTGAATAGAGGAACAATTTATAAGTGTAAATGCTCTGGTCCACTTAAGTTCATTTCTAAATGTCCAACAGCCACCTAAGAATGAAAATCTTTCCCAGCTGCATTAGACATTTTTCTTGGATCTGTCTTTTGTACAAGGGGAAAACATAACACTTGTAAATTGTTCTAAGGGAAACATTACTTAATATGCCTTAAGTGTCTCCTGGCAGTGATAGCCTTCCTTTCATTGGAAAAGTAACTTCAGGATGAAGAATTTCCCTGGACAACTGGAGGGAATAAATACAGTCATCTTTTCAAATGATTTTCCCTCTTCTCAGTAAAAGTGGCTGACAAGGCAATATATTCTAGGGTTCTAAGTTGTCCAGATTGACATTTTGTTTATGAGATGGTAAGACAACCAAGGATACAGTCAAGTAAAGTAAAGTCACTCAGTCGTGTCCGACTCTTTGTGACCCCGTGGACTGCAACCCACCAGGCTCCTCAGTTCATGGGATTCTCCAGGCAAGAATACTGGAGTGGGTTGTCATTTCCTTCTCCAGGGGATCTTCGCAACCCAGGGATCGAACCTAGGTCTCTGGCATTGGAGGCAGACGCTTTAACCTCTGAGCCACTACTTCCTGCCAAAGGATACAGTAACTAACTGTAAAATGCAAAACCAAGGTTTGCCAAGTAAGTTCAACTGATGTAAAGTTTTCTGGAGATTTTAACACTATCAACAACCTCTTCTAAGGAATTCCTCTCTAGGACACCCACACATTATTAATCCACCTTTTACTCTGATTTACTTTAATTAAGAATCTTAGGCTGATTTTTTGCTGAGTCCTTCATTCTTCTGATTTCTAGCTGTTGACTTGTCTCAGGGATCAAATTCAGTCTCCTAATTCTGCTAGGACCGCCTGTCTCTCAAGTGCCTCTTGTATGCACCTTGTTGTTCTAGGCATTGGGGCTACGAAAAACTTAAATAGCAGTATGACAGATAATGACTAGTTCAGGGAAAAGTCTTCAGGGGGGACTTGTGACAAAGTGGCAAATGAGTGATCTTTATTCTAAAGCACTGTTGAGAGAGAAGAATTCGAACTGACACTTGTACACTGATGTTCATTACAGCATTATTCACAATGGCCAAAAGATAAAAACAATCCATCAGCAGGTGAATGCATAATGGGATATTATTCAGTCACATAAAGGAATGCTACAAATGAACCCCCAAAACATGATGGTAAGTAAAAGAAGCCAGCTACAAAAGGACAAATACTGTACGATTTCCCCTTCTATGTGACATGTAAGTAAGCAAATCCAGAGACAGAAAGTAGATTAGAGGTTAACACAGGCTGGGGGTAAGAGGAATGGGGAGTTACTGTTTAGTGGGTTTGGGATGATAAAAAGTTTGAGAAATACAGGATTATTATATTTTTCTCCTTCTAGACTGAGTTGATGTAGTGTATTCTTGGTTATCAAAGTACTCATAGCCTTTGGATTGTGAAATAATAAATATTCAGGATGTTTGAAAAAGCATGATACATAACTATGATTTTAATTACATAAAAATGGTTACTTGTGTAAACACACAAATGAAACCTAGAAGGACACATCAAATGGTCAACTGCTTATGATTATGGATAACTGCTTTTTGTTTCTTGGTTTCCTATTATGTATATGTTAACTTTTAAGAAATGTTAGAATATAATGCCACTGAATTGTACACTTAAAATGGTTACAATGGAAAATTAATGTAATATGCTACAAACCACTGAATTGCATACTGTAAAATACTGAATTATATGATATGTGAATTTTATCTCAAGAAGGCCATTGTTTTTTTGTTTCTGTTTTTTAAGAAAAGCACTTGAAAGTAATGCACAGAACTATGGAATGGTTTGGGGGCAAAGTAGAGAAGGAAAAGTGATGATTAATCAGGCAAATAGGGGACTTCCCTGGTGCTAGTGACTAAGACTCCGTGCTCCCACTACAGGTTTGATCCCTGATCAGGGAACTAGATCCTACATGCCCCAACTGAGTAAGCTGCAACAACTAAAGATCCCTGGTGTCTCAACTAAGACCTGGTAAAGTCAAATATTTTTTAAAAATCAGGCAAATTGTTTTCACGTGTCCATGCTCAGCTGCTCAGTTGTGTCAGACTCTCTGTGACTCCATGGGCTGTAGTCTACCAGGCTCCTTTGTCCACGGAATTTTCCAGGGAAGAATAATGGAATGAGTTGCCATTCCCTACTCCAGGGGATCTTCCCGACCCAAGGATGGAACCTCCATCTCCTACACCGGCAGGCAGATTCTTGCCACTGTGCCATAATGGTCGGTGAAAACAGAATGGTGCCTTTGTGTGAAGGTACCATCCTGTCCTTTGTCCCACTAACAGAATACAGTTTAAAGTTCTAACCCTGACCCTGGCTCTCAGAAACATGGGTCCTTCATTATCACCTGCTAGGGCAGCTTTGTCCCCATATTCTTTGTGGTAACATTGTCTTCATGCCAGGCCCGCTTCTGTCAAAATATACTTCTCTCTCATGTAGCCTACCTGATTTGGCTCACCTGTTCTGACCTCAATTAATTTAATTGCCATCTTCATTAAGTCTTCCCCAACTGAACTCAGTAGTAACAGCCTGCCCTTTCTCTGGGCTTCTACATCATTGAACAGTCATGTAAACCTTACAATGTTTCTTGGTTTTTATCTTGTTATACATATTTCTCATCAGATGGCTAAGAGCCTGGAAAGCATAGCTGCTGTTTACATTTCTTGAACATCTGCAATCTCCTGATTAAGTTGCATTGTAGCCAACTGACCATCTTATAATGGCTGCGAGGACCAGCCCTAGATTTGGAAAGACTTAGGTTTCATTGCCATTTCTGCCAACTTCCAAGTGTTTGAGTTTGGGCAAGTTATTTAATTCCTGTAGGTGTCAGCTGGTTCCAAATAGGAAAAGGAGTACGTCAAGGCTGTATATTGTCTCCCTGCTTATTTAACTTATATGCAGAGTACATCATGAGAAACGCTGGACTGGAAGAAACACAAGCTGGAATCAAGATTGCCGGGAGAAATATCAATAACCTCAGATATGCTGATGACACCACCCTTATGGCAGAAAGTGAGGAGGAGCTAAAAAGCCTCTTGATGAAAGTGAAGGAGGAGAGCGAAAAAGTTGGCTTAAAGCTCAACATTCAGAAAACGAAGATCATGGCATCCGGTCCCATCACTTCATGGGAAATAGATGGGGAAACAGTGGAAACAGTGTCAGACTTTATTTTTGGGGGCTCCAAAATCACTGCAGATGGTGACTGCAGCCATGAAATTAAAAGACGCTTACTCCTTGGAAGAAAAGTTATGACCAACCTGGATAGTATATTCAAAAGCAGAGACATTACTTTGCCGACTAAGGTCCGCCTAGTCAAGGCTATGGTTTTTCCTGTGGTCATGTATGGATGTGAAAGTTGGACTGTGAAGAAAGCTGAGC
>SJYX01005691.1:190123-226146 GCA_006410675.1 Oreotragus oreotragus | reverse complement strand
TCTCACATCCATACATGACTACTGGAAAAACCATAGCTTTGACTAGACGGACCTTTGTTGGTAAAGCAATGTCTCTGCTTTTTAATATGCAGTCTAGGTTGGTCATAGCTTTTCTTCCAAGGAGCAAGTGTCTTTTAATTTTATGGCTGCCGGCACCATCTGAAGTGATTTTGGAGCCCAAGAAAATACAGTCTCTCACTGTTTCCATTGTTTCCCCATTTGCCATGAAGTGATGGGACTGGATGCCATGATCTTAGTTTTCTAAATGTTGAGTTTTAAGTCAACTCTTTCATTTTCCTCTTTCACTTTCATCAAGAGGCTCTTTAGTTTTTCTTTTCTTTCTGCCATAAGGGTGGTGTCATCTGCATACCTGAAGTTATTGATATTTCTCCTAGCAATCATGATTCCAGCTTGTGCTGCATCCAGCCCAGGATTTCTCATGATGTACTCTGCGTATAAGTTAAATAAACAGGGTGACAATATACAGCTTTGACATACTCCCTTCCTGATTTGGAACCAGTCTGTTGTTTCATGTCCAGTTCTAACTGTTGCTCTTTACTTGCATACAGATTTCTCAGGCTGCAGATCAGGTGGTCTGGTATTCCCATCTCTAAGAATTTCCCACGGCTTATTGTGATCCACACAGTTAAAGGCTTTGGCATAGTCGATAAAGTAGAAGTTGATGTTTTTCTGCAACTCTCTTGCCTTTTCTACAGTCCAATGGATGTTGGCAATTTGATCTCTGGTTCCTCTGCCCTTTCCAAATCTAGCTTGAATATCTGGGAGCTCACAGTTCATGTACTTTTGAAGCCTGGCTTGGAGAATTGTGCAAAGTAATGCATAAATGTCATCAGGAAAATGCAAATCAAAGTTGCAATGAGATACCACTTCATACCTATTAGAACAGTTAAAAAAAAAAGAAAAGAGAAAAAAATTTTTTTAACAAAATAATAAGAGTTGGCCAGGGAATAAAGAAATTGTAACCCTTGTTCATTGCTGATAGAAATTTAAAGTGTTCAGAGTCTTTGGAAAACAATCTCACAATTCTTCAAATATTTAAAGTTAGTTTATTATATGACCTAGGACTTCTACTCCAAGGTATATACCCAAGAAAAATATGAAGACATGTCTACATAAAAACTTGTACATGTATGTTCATAATAACCAAAAAGTGAAAACAACCGACTAAAGAGTGAATAAAGTGTATCATAAGATAATATTATTATTATCTTTTCTTAGCAGTAAAAAGGAGGATGTACTTTTATAGCTACAACTTAGGTGAACATTATGCTAAATGAAAGAGCAATTACAAAAAACCACACATATTGCATGCTTCCTTATATGTGACAGAGAAGGCAATGGCACCCCACTCCAGTACTCTTGCCTGGAAAATCCCATGGATGGAGGAGCCTAGAAGGCTGTAGTCCATGGGGTCGCTGAGGGTCGGACACGACTGAGCAACTTCAGTTTTACTTTTCACTTTCACTTTTCCCTTTCATGCATTGGAGAAGGAAATGGCAACCCACTCCAGTGTTCTTGCCTGGAGAGTCCCAGGGACGGGGGGAGCCTGGTGGGCTGCCATCTATGGGGTCGCACAGAGTCGAACACGACTGAAATGACTTAGCAGCAGGTTAGCAGTTGCCTTTGGAAAGGTTGGGGAAATGGAAGAATGGACAGGAACTGCTAATGAGCACAGGATTTCTCTGGGGATAATGAAAATATTCCAAACTTACACTGTGGTAAGAGTTGCACTCAATAAAGATTTTGTCAATAAAAGGAAAGTTCCTTAATCTGATAAAGGATATCTACAAGAGGATCAGATAACATCATATTAAATATAGTAATTGCTTTTTGTGTGTGATCAGGAATCAAAAAAGAATGTTTGCTCAAAATACTTCTTTTCAGCATTAAGTAGACATCCTAGCCAGTGCCCTAAGGCAAAAAAAATAGATGTATAAGTGATAGATAGACAGGAAGATGGATGAAGATCGAGAGGGGGCTTCCCTGGTGATACAGGGGATACGATCCACCCACCAATAGATGTATAAGTGATAGATAGACAGGAAGATGGATGAAGATCGAGAGGGGGCTTCCCTGGTGATACAGGGGATACGATCCACCCACCAATGCAGGAGACACAGGTCCAATCCCCGGTCTGGGAAGACTCCATATGCCATGGAGCAACTAAGCCTGTGTGCCGCAAATGCTGAGCCCGTGCCCTGGAGCCCGCGAGGTGCAGCTACTGAAGCTCATGCATCTAGAGCCTGTGCTCTGCAACAGAAGAAGCCATCTCAGTGAGAAGCCTGCACACCACAGCTGGAGTGCAGCCCCTTCTCTCCACATCTAGAGAAAAGCCACAACAAAGACCCCGCACAACCAAAATACATAAATAAATAAAGACTGAAAGGGAAGAAATAAAATGACATTCTACAAAGTAGAGGCCACAACAAATAAGTGAATCTAGCAAGACTGCTAAATGCAAAACAAATATGTAAAAAAAAAATCAACTGCATTTCAACACATAATCAATAAGCAATTAGAAAATTAAAAGAAAAATTCCATTTAAAATGAGTCACCTAGAAATACACTAAATAAAAATATGTGTAATATCTGTGCACTGAAAAATGAAAATATAAAGATATCTAAAGAAATGGAGAGGTATTCTATTTTTCTAGATTGGAAGACTCAGTATGCTTAGGATGTCATTTCTGCTCCAATTGATCTATAGATTCAGCACAATGCCAATCAAAACACAGCATGTTCTGTGTAGAAACTGCAAAGACTTAGAATACACAGAACAATTTTGAAATAGAACAGAGCTGGAGAACTTGTATATCTGATCTCAATAATTTTCATAAAGTTAAGGTAAATTAAGACTTACTCTAAAGCAAAAGGGGGCTTCGCAGGTGGCACTAGTGGTAGAGAACCTGCCTGCCAATGCGGGAGACACAAAGAGACCCGGATTCAATCCCTAGGTTGGGAAGATCCCTTGGAGGAGGGCATGGCAACCCACTCCAGTATTCCTACCTTGGAAATCCCACAGACAGAGGTGCCTGGTGGGTTACAGTTTATAGGGTTGCACAGAATTGGACACGACTGAAGCAATTTAGCGTGCAAGCATGCATAAAGCAAAAGACAGAGTGATATTGGCATAAGAAGAAAAATATAAAAAAATGGAACAGAGACTCTAGAAATAGGTCCACACCTATATAGTAAACTGATTTTTGTCAAAGATGCTAAGGGTTACCCAATATGAAGAGCATAGTCTTTTTTTAAAAGGTGCTAGATCAACTGGATATCCATGTAAACAAAATTCAATCATAACTTTTCCTTCACAATATATGTACACAAGCAAAAATCTCTAAGTGGACCATAGCCTTAAAAATAAAAGCTAAAATCATAAAAATTTTAGATGAAAACATAAAAGAGAATCTTTGTAGTGTTGTGGTAGGCAAACATTTCCTGGATAGGACACAAAAATAATGAGAAATAAAAGAAAACTTTAATAAACTGACCCTTATGTTAGAACTTTTACTCTGCAAAAGATTACATTAAGCAATGAAAAGGCAAGTTACAGACTGGGGAGAAAATATTTCCTGAATCTAAAATATAGAGAGAAATCTTATTTCTCAATAATAATTTAAAAAGTAATCTACTTTTTAAAAATGAACAGAAGATTTGAATAGCCACATCACAAAAGCAGATATATAAATGACCATCAAGCTCATGAACAGTCAACATCATTAGTTCCAAGGGAAATGCAAATTAGAACGCAGTGAGGTAATATGACACATCCAAATTAAAATGACTAAAATTAAGGACTGAAAAGGCTAAACATCAGCATGCAATTCTCATACTTTGCTGGTGGGAATGCAAAATGTTACAGCCACTTTCCAAATCCTCTGGCAGTTTCTTACAGAATGAAACATACACTTACCCATATGACCCAACAATTCAACTTCTAAATATAACTCATGAAAAATGAAAACATAGGCATGTAAACATGCATAAACGCTTCCGGCACTTGGTTATTGTCCGCTTCGGGTAGAGGAAGAAGCGACCCAAGATTAGAATATATAGGATTGAGAGACAGTGACAAACGGCCTGGTTTTTTTGGCCAGAGGCCAAAAACTGATCAAATGGAACGTGGGAAACCAAAAACTGAAATATTAAGCACAGTGAAGTCTAAGGTAGAGGCATGTGGCAGTGGGCACAAAGCGTGTAGATCTCTACATCACATGGCAGCACTCACCAGAGAAGATGTCAACTAACCAAGCAGGCAAAATGATTGGACTGCTGATGCCAGCCACTGCCCACACGGCCCTCTCATCCCTGAAGGACCAGAGATTTGTCTTACCACCACCAGACACATATGCCTGCAGGACGCCAACCAGAAACACCATCTGTAGGTTGATCGAGTGTTTGGTCCACCAGCAGAGGGTTCCACACAGACCAGGGGTCCACTTCACAGCAGAGAATTTGCCAGTCTTCTAAGGCTATGGGATTCACTGTTGATATCATATACTACAACACCCACAGCAGCTGGCTTATTGGAGGGATGAGTCTTTCAAAGTCACTCCAGAGCTCTTGGTCTGTACCCACAAATCAGGTAGAAACACCTATAAGTCAAGTTCATGTTATTTTGTCTTCCACCAGCTGGTTGCAATGGATTCCCATATGACCGTACACATCAGCGAGGTGCTTCTCCAGACATAGGCTCTGGGCTTTTGCTTACACAGCCTACTTGTGTGCTCTGGTCCTGCTTGTGCTCATTCCCATGTCATCTCATGTTGCTGGCTCCGGAATCTTCCTGATCTTACGACTGACAGAACTCAGTCCTGAGGGGCAGGTCCAAGTGTGTGGTCTCTTGGTCAAACACTCCACCTCTATCGGGGCTCAATCTTACTTTCAGTAAGATGACATTTTCGACTATTTCTTTTTCATGAAGCAGTTTCACTATGCAATCTCTGATATTTATTTCTGTGCAGTCTTGAAACAATATGCACAAAAGTTGAAAAAAGTCAAACTGTAGACCTATTTTTTAAAAGATGTTGGTTCTCAGAAGCCAAGAACTACCAAAACCCCAATCTCATGATCATAATAAGAATCATATGCTCATAATCATGGCTTTGTTTTTGCTGTTAATTTTGTTCTCAAAATTTAAAATAAAGTTGGAGTCCAAATATGACTAAAGATTTCCATTTCAGGACATGCTTTTGGGCTTACATCTTTATCTCTATTCTGTTTAACATATGAAAGTTCCTATGAGTAATAGTAGCACTTCCATGTTTCATTAAAATTGGGGCAAAAATCAAAATAAAATAGTCAAGTAACTGCCCAGTTCCACTAATTTTCAAAAATGTCAAAGCTGCCAAAACTGAATTATTGATTAGCTCCCAGCATACCCACAGAAAAGCTTAATGTTTATTAGCTAATGTATAAAACTTTAAATTCAGTATAAAGAATGGTTTCAGGCATTTAAACATGTATATATATATATATATAAATATTGTTCAAAAACATCAAACTCAAAAATCTAATACTACCTACATTTAATTTAATTTATAATTTAAATTGAATTACTGCTCTAATAAAAATGGTACTGGACAAGCCATGGAGCCTTTCACATAAAAAGCCCTTCTCGTGGACAGTGACTCTGAGTGATTTCTCACATATATATACCCAGTAGAGTGAATGCTCGGGGAAGGCAATGGCACCCCACCCCAGTACTCTTGCCTGGAAAATCCAATGGACGGAGTAGCCTGGTGGGCTGCAGTCCATGGGGTCGCTAACGGTCGGACAGACTGAGCGACTTCACTTTCACTTTTCTCTTTCATGCATTGGAGAAGGAAATGGCAACCCACTCCAGTATTCTTGCCTGGAGAATCCCAGGATCCCAGGGATGGGGGAGCCTGGTGGGCTGCCGTCTATGGGGTCACACAGAGTCGGACACGACTGAAGTGACTTAGCAGCAGCAGCAGCAGAGTGAATGCTATGGTGCGCCACACACAGCACTCAGGCCTCACCACTTCAGGGAGTGCAGCGCTTTCAACTGCTGGGTTCAACTGCATCTCTTGGCCTGAGGCTGCAAACATTAGGGAATAGAAAAGTGAACACCCCTCCTCAGCTTCCCTCCCAGCAGCCTTCAACTAAAACTGAGATAATACTTCACTGGGATAACCCTGGGATGCATGTTTTATGTACCCAGATTTCCCCTCAGGATTAAACTCTAGTCACTCACAGTGCTTGATATTGCACTCTTTCCTGGAGGTCTTTCCCCAACTCTCTGTCCCAGTTCCCCAGACCCCAGCTAGTGTTTCTTGCACTTACCACAGAAACTGCGTGCACAGGAATCTTCCAGGTATGCTTTGCATCATTTGACCTCAACACTAATTGGAACAGCAGTTGGCTAATCTGTGACCTCTGAAGTGGTCTGTTTTGAGACCTAGAGGAGCACTGAATACTGAACAGGCTGATGAACCCAATCTTCTCTTGGGAAATTTAAATGTGAAATACTTGGAAATAGAGTTGATCATAGAGGCAAAGACTCAGAGACATGCTGGTGTGCAGTAAGATGATAAGAGTCAAGGGTACACAATATCTTCAGCCATTGTAGAAATCAAGAATCAAGTGGTTTACTCGGGTTGAAGTTTCACTTTATCATAAATGAACCTAGACTTGAAACCAGTATCTTCTGCCTTTATCTATTCAACTCCCAACATTTTTTTTTCTACAAGTCAACAACATCTTATATAAATTTCAAGTGTTTTATTCAAGTGTTATTGTAGCCTTAAAATTTTTTTATTCTAGGCATTTCAAAGGTTTAATAAAGTAGGTTAATCCTGGCACTTTGTCAATTACCCCAAAATGCCCTAAGCCAAATTTTTTTCATATTTTGGGACTCAGATATCATCTTCCTCTTGTAGTTGGCTTCTTTCCACATTTCTCTGTCCATTAAAAAAGTTCTTCAAAATATATCAACATGTTGCTTCTGGTAAGAGGGGAGTATAATACATCTTCCTCTGCAACCACAGCCCAAGTTGTAGCTAAACTACTCTCCAATGTGGGGCTGAAAAGAGATTTTCAGGGCTGTACAAATGTTAAGATGCTTTGTAAAGCTATTTAAAAGGAAATATGCACCCCCTTCACAGCACTTTTGAACCTATTATAGATAACAATAATGCATTAGAGTTTTTAGAAATGTTTATAGCCTTATCTTGTGTTCTCCACACAGGAACTCATGAGATGAGGAGGACAGATATTATCTTATACCTGAAGGAGGAGGAAATAGAGACACAAAACAATAACTTCAACAAAGTTCAAATGAATTGTTGGTAGAGCCAGGACCTCACCCTCTTGGCCTGGTACTCTTCGTCTTCCACTGCTGAAGCCGAGTTTTTTGTGGTCTATTTTATAATTGTCTAATTTATAAATAGGGCAAGGGTCACATCTTCCAATTTAGTGGTTAAAAACAATGTGATACACATGGAATGCCCCAAATAGACATTCGTTTTTGATCATTTGAAATGTTTCTAATAGGCCCAAAGTATGTTAAGAGTCCTTGAACAAGAAATGATCCTTGAAACACATCAATTCTGAGAAAGCGGATTTTGATTTTTTTTAAGTTAGAAGTATTCCCAAGATGAGTCTCTTCGTATATTCAATCTATTACTTTCTTTCAAAAAGTAGGAAAGCAATCTCTCATTTTGAAACAAGCCTTGAAAAATATCTAACTAATTCCAGCAATACTTTTGTCCCATTCTGTGCTGTAATTCTGCCAGGTTAATGACGAGAAACTAGTATTTTTAAAGTTATATATTAAAAAAATGGGCAACACTGTTTACTGTAACTATAGTTTACAGCCTATGTGTTCTATTTGAAATATAAACTTTAAGGGTTTTTTGTTTGTTTGTTTTTTATTTCTATTCCCATTAAGCTTTGGAGAAGAAGTAAAATGATTTCTGCCATTGCTTCCTTTCAAGGAAAAAGTTTGCAAATTTAAGTAAAAGGCCTCCTCTACTCCTATTTCTTCATGCATAACTCAGGACAGAGACTTCTAGCTGAAGTGTAAGTCAGATGAACTTTATTTGTAGCTAAGCATAGAAGCTTAAGAATCTCATAATTATATCTTGTGGACCAGTTCCAAAACCAGCTTCCAAGGAGGCCATTGGAGAGTCATTTCAATGTCACGATGGTGGGAACCCATGCTCCCTTCAACAATAGCTGAACCTCTTCATTGTTCATGGAGGTTTATTGGCAGGTGTCACTGCTTGATAGTTCCCAGATTCTCCAATATTTATTGAAGAGATGTCAGCATTTCAAATTATTTCCCCGAGCCCAAAGCACTCATCTGGTAGAATCCAGATTTCTTTTCATATCAAATTTAGTCTGTGTATCTTTCTAAGCAGTGTTTCTTGTATTTCTAGCAGGTAAAGATTGCTTTCTCTTCCTCATCAAGGTCACGATTAAAATCCCTGTGGAAATTTTTGTATGTGTTTTGGGTTTGAGCTGTCAAAGCATATTCCTTGCATCACAAATCATTCTTTTTTATTTTGCACAATTCCTAGAGCTCAGAACAAGCTGCATTTTGAGCTGAGAATTCTGAAATCAACATTGATTTTCAATGTGGGCTTAGGATCCTGATAACTGAGAACAAATACATTTGTGAGCGTTATCAGCAACCCCTGACAATATCGTTTCTTGGAAAAGGCTGATGATAGCATATTTAGATGTGAATCTGATTCACAAAATTCAGAACTTCTTGCTTCGTGTATATTTGCTTTGCTTGAACACTAATATACTGGGTTGACAGAAATGAAATCTAGGGAATACTTCCAGGATTACTTAAGCAATGATTCTTGTTCAATTGCAGGCACACAAAGGAGAGATCAATAAATGAATGAGCAAATAATTACATAATTAGGAGAAGTCACTTAACCCCATCACCTTTTAAGTCCATAATGTAGTATAATAAACATGTATATAATAGTGTGTGTTAAACTTTAAGATGCCATTACAGATAGTAGCTACAGTGGACATTGGTCATCTCTGTCTATTTAGCATCTACCTTTCCTTCCTATCTTTCTAGTTTTTCGGAGGACACCCTGTATTTCAGAAGCTAAATGACTAAGATCCTCTATCCCTCTTTCTATTACAGCCAGGGTATGGGCACATGATTAGCCTCTCCCTGGACTTTGAATGATGAGCCAGGAACAAAATTATTTTGAGAGAGTTCAAGATTATCTCAAGAGCAGAAGCACATGAGCCAGATCATTCCCACAGTGTGATCTTCATTGCAGCTTCTGTTCCCTAGCTTTCAGATCTTGCCCACTTTCCAAGCCTTGTTCTCAAGCTTCTCTTTATTTCTCTGCCCCCTGATATTTTTCCAACCTGCCCCCCTTCCCCTTCCCTCTCCTTCCACTTCCTGTTTCACTTCACTCTCCTCCCCTCACTAATGATGTTAAATATTGTCAAATACTTTTTCTGCATCTATTGAGATGATCATATGGTTTTTATCCTTCATTTTTTTAATGTGGTGCATCATATTAATTGATTTGCAGATACTGAGCCATGCTTGCCTCTCTGGACTAAATCCCACCTGATCATAGTTGGATCCTTTTTCTATATTGTTGAATTCAGTTTGCTAATCCAATCCCAAAGAAAGGCAATGCCAAAGAATGCTCAAACTACCTCACAATTGCACTCATCTCACACGCTAGTAAAGTAATGCTCAAAATTCTTCAAGCCAGGCTTCAGCAATACGTCAACCGTGAACTTCCAGATGTTCAAGCTGGATTTAGAAAAGGTAGAGGAATCAGAGATCAAATTGCCAACATCTGCTGGATCATCCAAAAAGCAAGAGAGTTCCAGAAAAACATCTATTTCTGCTTTATTGACTATGCCAAAGCCTTTGACTATGTGGATCACAATAAACTGTGGAAAATTCTGAAAGAGATGGGAGTACCAGACCACCTGACCTGCCTCTTGACAAACCTATATGCAGGTCAGGAAGCAACAGTTAGAACTGGACATGGAACAACAGACTGGTTCCAAATAGGAAAAGGAGTATGTCAAGGCTGTATATTGTTACCCTGCTTATTTAACTTCTATGCAGAGTACATCATGAGAAACGCTGGGCTGGAAGAAGCACAAGCTGGAATCAAGATTGCCAGGAGAAATAGCAATAACCTCAGATATGCAGATGACACTATCCTTATGGCAGAAAGTGAAGAGGAATTAAAAAGCTTCTTGATGAAAGTGAAAGAAGAAAGTGAAAAAGCTGGCTTAAAGCTCAACATTCAGAAATCTAAGATCATGGCATCTGGTCCCATCACTTCATGGGAAATAGATGGGGAAACAGTGGAAACAGAGTCAGACTTTATTTTGGGGGGCTCCAAAATCACTGCAGATGATGATTGCAGCCATGAAATTAAAAGATGTTTACTCCTTGGAGGGAGGCTTATGACCAACCTAGAGAGCTTATTAAAAAGCAGAGACATTACTTTGCCAACAAAGGCCCATCTAGTCAAGGCTATGGTTTTTCCAGTAGTCATGTATGGATGTGAGAGTTGGATTGTGAAGAAAGCTGAGTGCCGAAGAATTGATGCTTTTGAACTGTGGTGTTGGAGAAGACTCTTGAGAGTCCCTTGGACTGCAAGGAGATCCAACCAGTCCATTCTAAAGGAGATCAGTCCTGGGTGTTCTTTGGAAGGAATGATGCTAAAGCTGAAACTCCAGTACTTTGGCCACCTCATGTGAAGAGTTGACCCATTGGAAAAGACTCTGATGTTGGGAGGGATTGAGGGCAGGAGGAGAAGGGGACGACAGAGGATGAGATGGCTGGATGGCATCACTGACTCGACGGACATGAGTCTTAGTGAACTCCTGTAGTTGGTGATGGACAGGGAGGCCTGGCGATTCACGGGGTCGCAAAGAGTGGGACACGACTGAGCGACTGAACTGAACTGAATATTTTATTGAAAATTTTTACCTCTATATTTATCAGAGATATTAACTTGAAATGTTCTTCCTTTGTCTTTGTTTGTTTTTTCATAGTATCTTTTTCTGGTTTTGATATCAGGGTAATCACGGGTTCATATAATGAATATGGGAGTATTCCCTCCTCTTCCATTTTTTGGAACAGTTACAGAAGGATAGATATTAGCTCTTCTTTATTTGTTTGATAAATTTACCCCATGATGCTGTCTAAGCCTGGACTTCTGTTTACTGGGAGGTTTGCCTTTTTTTTTTTTTTTTTTAATAGATCCAATTTCAGTGTTATTGATCTATTCAGATTATCTATTTCTTCCTGATTCAGTTTTGGAAAGTTGTATGTTTCTAGGAATTTATCCATTTATCTTAGGCTGTCCGATTCATTGACATATAACTGTTCCTAGTATTCTGTAATGATTCTTTTTTTTGTTATCTCTGAGATATTGGTTTTAATTTCTCCATTTTCATGTCTTATTTTGTTTATTTGGATCTCTTTTCTTTTTTCTCGAGATTCAGTTTTGGAAAGTTGTATGTTTCTAGGAATTTATCCATTTATCTTAGGCTGTCCGATTCATTGACATATAACTGTTCCTAGTATTCTGTAATGATTCTTTTTTTTGTTATCTCTGAGATATTGGTTTTAATTTCTCCATTTTCATGTCTTATTTTGTTTATTTGGATCTCTTTTCTTTTTTCTCGATGAGCTTTGCTGAAGGCATATCAATTTTGTCTTTTAAAAAGAACCAGTTCTTGGTTTCATCGATGTTTTTCTTTTTTTTTTTCCTTTCTTTTTTGGTCTCTGTTTTATTTATTTCTTTTCTGATCTTTATTATCTCCTTCTTTCTGCTGACTTTGAGCTTTGTTTGTTCTTTTTAAACTCCTTTAGGTGATAGATTATGTTGTTCATTTGAATTTTTTCTTGTTTCTTGAGGTAGGCCTGTATCACTATAAAATTCCCTCTTAGAACTGCTTTTGCTGTATCCCACAGATTTTGGAAAATTACATTTTTATTTTCATTTGTGTTAAGGTCTTTTCTATTTCCTCTTTGATTTTTCCATTGACCTATCGAGTTTGCTAGACAGCATACTAAAAAGCAGAGACATTACTTTGCCAACAAAGGTCTGTCTAGTCAAAGCTGTGGTTTTTCCCGTAGTCATGTATGGATGTGAGAAATGGACTATAAAGAAAACTGAGCACCAAAGAATTGATGCTTTCAAACTGTGGTGTTGGAAAAGACTCTTGAGAGTCCCTTGGACTGCAAGGAGATCCAACCAGTCCATCCTAAAGGAAATCAGTCCTGAATATTCATTGGAAGGACTAACGCTGAAGCTGAAACTCCAGTAAAGCTTGGCCATCTGATGTAAAGAGCTGACTCATTTGAAAAGACCCTGAAGCTGGGAAAGATTGAAGGTAGGAGGAGAAGGGGATGACAGAGGATGAGATGGTTGGATGGCATCACCAACTCAATGGACACGAGTTTGGGTAAACTCTGGGAGTTGGTGATGGACAGGGAGGCCTGAGGTGCTACAGTCCATGGGGTCACATAGAGTCAGACACTACCGAGTGACAGAACTGAACTGAACTGAATGAGTTCTCTACATACTCTGGATACTAAATCTTTATCAGATAAATGGATTGAGATTTTTTTTCCCCAATTCTATGGGTTGTCTTTTCCCTCTCTTCATAGTTTCTGATGCATAAAATTTATTAATTTCAATGGAATAAAAATAATCTTTTTTTGTTTGTTTGTTTCTTGTGCCTTTGGTGTCATATTTAAGACCATTGCCAAGTCTAAGATCATGAAGACTTACTCCCATGTTTTTTTCTAAGATTTTTATAATTTTAGCTCTTATATTTACATCGTTACTCCACTTTGAATTAATTTTTATATAAGGAGTGAGGTAAGGGTCCAACTTTATTATTTTGCATGTGAATATCTAGTTGTCCCAGCACCACCTGTTGAAGAAACTGTTTTTATTGAATGATTGACTCACTTGCAAATATCAATTGGCCATAGATCTATGGGTTTGTCTCTAGATGGATAATTTTATTTCACTAGTCTATATGTCTATCCCTATACCAGTGTCACAGTCGTTTGATTACTGTAACTTTGTAGTAAGTTTAAAACCAGGAAATGTGAGTTATTCAGTTTTGCTCTTTTTCAGTATTGTTTTAACTAGTTAGAGCCACTTGAATTCCATATGAATTTGAGGGTTGGCTTTTCCATTTCTGGAAAAAATGCTATTGGAATTTTAGTAGGTATTGCATTGAATCTATAGATTACTTTGAGTAGTTTTGCCATTTTAACACTATTAAATCTTCCAATCCATGAACATGTTATGTCTACTCTATTTATGTCTTATTTAATTTTTTTTTCTGCAATACTTTGTAGTTTTCAGTGAATAAATCTTTCACCTCCTTGGTTAAGTTTATTCCTAAGTATTTTGTTCTTTTGAATGCTACTGTAAATGGAATTGTATTCCTAATTTGTTTTTGCGTTGTTCATTACTAGTGTATAGAAATACCACTGAATTTTGTGTGTTAATCTTATATCTTACAAATTTGCTGAATTTATTTATTGTCGCTAATAGTTTAGGAGAATTTTTAAGGATTTCTTTTTATATAAGACTATGTCATCTGTGAATGGATAATTTTACTTCTTTGTCATCTACATGCCTTTTTTCATCTTCTTGCCTAATTACTATAGTTAAAACTTCCAGTACAAAGTTGAATAGAAATAGCAAAAGCAGGTAGCCTTGTTTTATTCCTGGTCTTAGGGAGAAAACTTTCAGTCTTTCACCATTGATAGAAATTATCTGTGAGTTTTTATAAATTTCTTTTATAATATTATAAAAGTTCTAAGAAAAAATTTTTGCAACCTAGAATTGAATACTCAGCCAAGCTCTCAGTCAGAGGTGAGAGCAGAATAAAAGACATTTTCAAACTTGTGGATTCTCGGAATATTTGCGTGCATTCATCTTTTCATAGGCAGGTGCTTAAAATATATATTACAGTGAAACAAAGCAGCAAAATAAACGAAGGGAAGATAGAGGATCCAAAATTAATGGATCTGTCCAATTCAGGAGCCCAAAAAAGAAGTCTATAGAATGGTTTCACTCTAGAAAGCAACCAGTCCATATTTTAAGTGTTAAGATACAAGGATCCCAAGAGGGAGCTTTATGGTAATTGTTGGAAGTGGGGTTAAGTATGAAAGTATGGTCCACAAATGAAGAAACTAGTCAAATTAAAACAAAAAGTCAGTAGCCTTAAAGAAGAATGAAATTGACTCCAAGTAATTTTTAACAAAAGAGACTTCTTTAGTGGGGAAGGCACCATAAGAAAACAGTCTGGATGACACATAGCGGAACGAACTAAACTGTAGAATAATTTTAAGTAACTGGTGGCAGAAGTCAAGCAACTTTATTTGAACTTGACAAATACAGCTCAATAGGGAAGGCACCATAAGAAAATAGTCTGGATACAGACTGGATACCAATGGGAAAGGCATGATAAGAAACACAGCTCAGTGGGGAAGGCACCAAATAAAGTCAAGCATCGTTATCTGAACTTGACACAAGAAATTGTCCTGGGAATGGCATCAAAGTCATGAATGTACCACCAGGACACTTTTAAGTGACCACTCTTTACATGCTCAAGGTAATGTTAAAACTGCTTATTGGTTTTCAGTGTTCATCAAATAAATCAAAGGAAGGTTTAATTATGCTTGTAGAAGATAACGAAAATAAACAGTCTGATGAAAAGACAAAGAAATGTTTTGGATTTTCTCTTGGACAAGCACTTTTTCCCAACTGTCTCTCAGTCAGGTTGGGGTTTTTATGATACTGGATCATCCAGATGTGTGGGACGAAATGGTAAGTTTACAGGGCAATGTGACAACTAGTGGCATGAAATCCTAAGAAGTATATGGAAGGAATTTACAAAAGCTTTAGCTTTTTAAAAAAGGAGGATATTTTGTCATCCTTATGGGAAGATAGAACAGGTGATAATTAGTATATCTGAGGTGGAGGAAAAAAAAAGTTCCAAGAGAATTTGCCAGTTTACTCTGAATGTTCCATCACTGTTTAACTAGTTTCTAGCTTTTGCCTGAAAACTAAGAATGATATATCACATCCAATTCATTTGAAGCATAAATTTGAATCCATGAATAAGTTTTTCATTTTTGCAGACACCACACCCTCTTCCCGTCCTCCAGTTCTTTTCAATTTTGTTCCATCTGACAATTATGCCATTATGCTCCATGGAAACCATTCCGTGCATTCTTGGCATTAGCTGTTGGTCTTCTTGGTATCTATAACTCCTACTAAAATGAATGGGCATGACATCAGTATCAAAGAGTCGTTTAGTTTGATGTACAACATAAGATATGCTCATAATGAATTATTTTCTGTGCATGTAAAATATATAATTCAAAGCTTACCCAGAATATAAATAGTTCTTGAATATATTCCGTCCTTTTTGAAAAGCATTGCTTTATTTATATGCATAAATCCCATGATTCCTTCTAGTCATTTTGAACATATTATATGTGACTTCCCCAGAAAAGGAAAGTGGAAAGTTAAGCAATTATCCAATGAATGTATTTAATGGAGACAGTCAGTCTGGACCACGTAAGCAATAAAACAGTTTCTCAGAATCCTTTTTTGAAACTTGAATTATCAATATAGGCACCTCAACCTCTCAGTTATTTGTGTATGTGCTGCAAATTGCTCAGGACAGGGATATTAAATGGCAATATTTTGCCTATTTTCATAATAAAAGGAGAAATTAACCCTGTTTAAATAAATTTCCAGGCCTTTTGAGGTAGACATTGGCAAGTTCAATTTTTTTCAGTGTAGTAAATTATGGATCATAAGCTCTATCTGAATTATGAAAATTGTGGCTCTTCCTGTAGGCGCCTTCAAACACAGCTTTGCCTAGAAGTGGATAAAAAGGAGAATAGAGTCCTCTAGAGATTTCAGAGACTTACCTTAAAAGATAACTTGCATGTAACTTGTAGTTACGAACCTTGGGGTGCAGATTACAAATATGTAAAATACATAAATTAGCACCTTGAATCAAAAACCAAGGTATGTTTTTTAACCAGCACTGAAATATGGAGAAGCTCTCCCTCCCACTCTTCTGCTCCCTTACAGTTACCCCTCAGGAAGCCGAAGGGGAAGAACACTTTGGTTTCCCCTCTCTGCAGCCCTCCTTCGCAGTCCCAGGCAAAGGCAGCTCACAGAGTTAACTCAGCTGGCAGGTTATGTTGGAGAATAAGAAGGAAGCTGTTGAGAGCTGAATTTTGATAGCTTCTCATTTTCTGGAACATGGTGTCCTGTGCTACGAATACTGAGAAGACATCATTTGTAAAAGATAAATGCAAAAACTCACTTAGCATTCGTTATAAGATAAGGCCAAGCAAATATTCACTTGGGTACAGATCTACTACCTGTTTTTAGGACTAATTGCCAAAATAATGTGTTAATAGTTGAACAGTCTCTGCAATAATCTACTGATCTCTAAAGCACTCTTCCCTATTTCATGGGGACTTCAGTCTTCCTCAGTGTGGGTGAGCATCTTCACTTATCACCCCTCACATAATCCTTCCTAATACTGACCCTATAGTCCCTTTATCCACAAATTTGTTGTATCTCCCATAGCAATTCTAACTGTGATATTGATGAGACTGTGTACCTTAACCTCCAAAGTTCCCGCTCTCAAAAACCCCAATCTAAAATTCCCCATGTATATATGGAATCCAGAAAAAAAAAAAATGGTATTGAGAATCTATTTGTAGGGAAGGAATGGAGACTCAGATGTAGAGAATGGACTTGTAGACACAGTAGGGGAGGGAAAAAGTGGGACAAATGGAGAAACTAACATCAACATATATATACTATTATGTGTAAAATGGATAGCTGCTGAGAAGTTGGTATATAACATAGGGATCGAGTCTGGTGCTCTGTGATGACCTAGAGGAGTAGGATAGGGGAAGGAAGGTTTTGGGAGAGGGGACATATATGTATAATTACAACAGATTTGAATTGTTGTATGGCAGAAAGCAACACAACATTATAAGATGAATGGATAAGAAAGCTATGGTACATATGCCCAATGGAGTATTACTCAGCCATTAAAAAGAATACATTTGAATCAGTTCTAATGAGGTGGATGAAATTGGAGCCAATTATAAGAGAGTGAAGTAAGCCAGAAAGAAAACACCAATACAGTATACTAATGCATATATACGGAATTTAGAAAGATGATAATGATAACCCTGTATGCGAGACAGCAAAAGAGACACAGATGTATAGAACAGACTTTTGGACTCTGTGGGAGAGGGAGAGGGTGGGATGATTTGGGAGAATGGCATTGAAACATGTATAATATCATATAAGAAATGAATTGCCAGTCTAGGTTCAATGCAGATACAGGACGCTCAGGGCTGGTGCACTGGGATGACCCTGAGGAATGGTACGGGGAGGGAGGTGGGAGGGGGGTTCAAGATGGGGAACACGTGTACACTCGTGGTAGATTCATGTTGATGTGTGGCCAAACCAATACAATATTGTAAAGTAATTAGCCTCCAATTAAAATAAATAAATTTAAATTTAAAAAAAACCAAAGTGTGACTGAGTATATATATATACACATATACACCAATAAGATGAATTCCCTGGTGGCTCATAAGGTAAAGCATCTCCCTAGAATGCAGGATGGTAGATTCATGTTGATGTGTGGCCAAACCAATACAATATTGTAAAGTAATTAGCCTCCAATTAAAATAAATAAATTTAAATTAAAAAAAAATTAAATGTGACCACAAAAAATAAATAAATAAAAATTAAAAAACAAAAAAATAAATGAAATTTCCCATGACCTGAGAACCTCTCATTTGACATTTCCCCATCCATAAGTTCAATTTCATCTGCATTTGGTTATCACCGAATCTGAAGTATCTGACCCACCACATTTTCAGCTTTTCCTTCCATCTTACTCTGTCTAGTCCATCTGGGCAGATATTTAAAATCTGTCACTTAGAATCTTTCTATTTTCCACTTATAGAAATAAAACATGCTAATGAACACCTCCTTCTTTGGGTGCACATTATCCCATAGTATGGTTATATCTGTAAAACATTGACCATTTCAGCATTGTTCATTGTTCACCTGGAATCCCTTATTTGTTATTTCACCAACCATTATCTTCCTTCAGTAGCTGGTGTCCTGTTTTCTCTCTTTCCTGCTTCTAGGTTAATAAATATCGTTAGCGCCCTCACAAGAAGCTGTTGATAGAACCCATGTCTTAATTTATGCTCTCTAAGTTCACCTGGGTCATTCTTGATTTTTGGCTGTCTGTTAATGACTGTCTTGTCAAATTAGGATTTGCATCTCAACAACTGTTCCTCATCC
The DNA here is from genome assembly GCA_006410675.1 of Oreotragus oreotragus. NCBI lineage: Eukaryota > Metazoa > Chordata > Mammalia > Artiodactyla > Bovidae > Oreotragus > Oreotragus oreotragus. The sequence goes on along the minus strand of SJYX01005691.1, from coordinate 207,742 downwards.
TTTTCACTTTCCTTGACTCCCAGATTTCCCCTTGATTTTTCACTTTCTGGATAGATGATTTAACTTTACACTTTATTAAAAAAGATGAAGATCCTCTATGACCCACCTCCTAGAGTAATGGAAATAGAAACAAAAGTAAACAAGTGGGACCTGATTAAACTTAAAAGCTTTTGCACAGCAAAGGAAACTATAAGCAAGGTGAAAACAACCCTCAGAACGGGAGAAAATAATAGCAAATGAAACAACTGACAAAGGATTAATTTCCAAAATATACAAGCAGCTCATACAACTCAATACCAGAAAAACAAACAGCCTAATCAAAAAGTGGGAAAAAACCTAAACAGACATTTCTCCAAAGAAGACATACAGATGGCTAACAAACACATGAAAAGATGCTCAACATCACTCATTATTAGAGAAATGAAAACCAAAACTATAATGAGATATCACCTCATACCAGTAAGAATGGCCCTCATCAAAAACTCTACAAACAATAAATGCTGGAGAGAGTGTGGAGAAAAGGGAACGGTCTTGCACTGTTGGTGGAAATGGAAATTGATACAGCCACTATGGAAGATGGTATGGGAGATTCCTTAAAAAACTAGGAATAAAACCACCATATGACCCAGAAATCCTACTCCTAGGCATATACCCTGAGGAAACAAAAATTGAAAAATTGTTATTGATTAAAATTCAATAACAAGACAAACCTCTCCCAATAACTTAAATGAGCAAGAGATTTGAACAGACATACCAAAGAGTGGTCCATAAATAATAAAAAACATGCTTGACATTATTAATCATTAGGAAAACACAAATTAAAAATATTCCACACACAGCAGAACAGCCAAAATCAAGAAGATTGCTAATACTAAGTGTTAGCAAAGATGTGAAATAATACATACATTGCTGGTGGGAATGTAAAATTATACAGTCGCTTTCAAGTCAGTCTGGCAGTTTTTTTCAAAATTAAACATACATCTACCATACAACCTGCTTACCCCACATAAGGTATTTACCAAAGAAAATGAAGATGTATATTCACACAACTTATACACATATGTTCATAATAATTTTATTCATAATTGTCAAAAAATGGAAATAATTCAAATGTCCACTGACTTTTTGAATACGTAAATAAATTGTGGTATATTAAAAAATAAAACTACTCAACAATAAACAGGAAATGAGCTATGATACCTCAAAGATGTTATTCTAAATGAAAGAAGTTGGTCACAAAAGACTAGAGATATATGAAGTTCTAAAATAATTTTATTCATAATTGTCAAAAAATGGAAATAATTCAAATGTCCACTGACTTTTTGAATACGTAAATAAATTGTGGTATATTAAAAAATAAAACTACTCAACAATAAACAGGAAATGAGCTATGATACCTCAAAGATGTTATTCTAAATGAAAGAAGTTGGTCACAAAAGACTAGAGATATATGAAGTTCTAGAAAAGCCAAATCTAATAACAAATGCTGAAGACAGTGGGGAGAAAAGGGAACTTTCCTACACTATTGGTGAGAACGTTAACTGGTGCCACCACTATGGAAAACAATATAGAGGGTTCTTGAAAACCTAAAAATAGAGTTTCCATATGATCCAGCAATCCCGGAGTATATCCAAAGAAAACCCTAAATTCAAAAAGATACATGTATCCCAGTGTTCATAGCAGCACTATTTATCATAGCCAAGACATGGAAGCTACCTAAATGTCCATGGATAGGTGAATGGATAAAGATGTGACATATATAACAGAATACTATTCAGCCATAAAAAGAATAAAATAATGCCATTTGCAGTAATATAGATGGACCTAGAGATTATCATCCTCAGTGAAGTAAATCAGACAGAGGAAGGTAAATATCACATTATATCACTTATATGCGATATCTAAACTATGGTACAAATGGACTTACTAACAAAACAGAAGCAGATTCACGGACATAGAAAACAAGCATGACTACCAAATGGGATAGGTGAGGGAGAGATCAATTAGGAGTTGGGATTAGCAGATACAAACTACTACATATAAAATAGATACACAGCAAGGTCCTACTGCACAGCACAGGTAACCATATTCAATATCTTGTAATAACTCATAATGAAAAAGAATATATATTTATGTATTATAACTGAATCACTTTGCTGTATCCTAGAAACTAGCACAACTTTATAAATCATTATACAAAAGAAAAACCACAACTCTATTTATAAGAAGCAGATAATTTGTTTCTAGAAGCCAGTGGTGGGAAGAGGAGATTGAGCATGAAGGGGATTTTGGGCAGTGAAGAAAATGTTATCATGGTAGTAGTTTGACAGCTATAAAGACATCAAAAATCATGGAAAATTCATGCCAAGTTGGTGACAGTTCAATCAGTTCAGTTCAGTTCCTCAGTCATGTCTGACTCTTTGTGATCCCATGGACTGCAGCATGCCAGGCTTCCCTGTCCATCACCAACTCCCGGAGCTTGCTCAAACTCATGTCCATTGCATTAATGATGCCATGCAACCATCTCATCTTCTGTTGTCCCCTTCTCCTCCTGCCTTCAATCTTCCTCAGCATCAGGGTCTTTCCCAAGAAGTCAGTTCTTGAGCATGAAGATTTGGGGCAGTGATGAAATTGTGATTGTGGTAGTAGTTTGACAGGTTAAAGACATCAAAAATCATGGAAAATTCATGCCAAGTTGGTGAATTTATAATAGATGTATATTATTATATATTATAATAACATGTAATCAAACAATAGTAAAATGAACATTTAAGTGTTACATTTAAAGCTATATCTCAATAAAACAAATAAAAAATATAAAAGGAGTGAGAAAATTTGAAAATAATTGGCAAGTAGAAGGGTTACGTGAACCTTAAAATGTTCCCTCTTCTCACCTTCATTGTTTCTTTCCTTCTGGCCCCTCTGTATTCTTCTGTAGTCTTTTTTTCATCTCTCAACATTTTATTTCCACAACCAGTGATCAGTGAATTATATGGTGATTTTTAATCCTAGAAAGTGATTATTACTGAGTGGGAGAAGAAGATAGCCTTTATGGAATCATGTGCTGCAGAGATTCTCTTGACTAAATAAGCAAAGTGCTGTTAGAGTAAGATGTGGACATAACTACGTTATCATAATGACGGCTGCCAGGAAGGTAGAGTCCAATATGATGCTCAATCACAGCAACTCTATTAGCCCTTGAGGTTGACGTATTAGCTTTCTCTTTCTGTGGTCTTGACTTTCTATTTTAATTTCATCATCCTTATAATACCTTTCTTCTTCATGAACCACCTATTCCTTTTGAGACAGAAAAGGAGTATAAATAAAGGAAATAGAATTGTAATAAAAATGATGATGCTTATGATCACAGGATTGTTCCTACATATGTAAAGGACTGTGGTAGTGTGTACTCTGCTGATACTTCTTTTCCCAAAGCGCAGAAGTAGGCAATTAGTATTTCCCAGGGCAGTGTGTAATGGTCTGAAATTACAGGGAAAAAATGAAATATGTTCTCATTTGTTCCTTACATATATAAAAAGCTAAACTTATTGCTGCGCATCTGAAAGCAGTCTCATTTGAACCTCTAACTTGAGAAATTTTCCACTGCTCCTCAGGAATGATAATGTCCTGCTGCATGGAATGTATTCTGTTTGCCTCTCCAGATCCACCTTCCCTTCCTCTTTAGAAACTGCATCATTGGTCATCTTTTCCTCTGGCATCCATTTTGATTTGGCCAAAGAGAGGTACCAGTAAGGGAGTGGAAAGGGAATAAAGTTGGGTATTTCCTCCTCTAGGTTTCTTTAAGGCAAGTGAAATTCTCTTTTACAAGCCTCATGGCTGCCTCCCTCCCCACCTACTCCCCACCTACCGCTACTGGTTCTAGATTCCACAGTGTACTTCCTTCCTGTCTCCTGCAGCCCTCGTAAATGAGCCCGAGAGGGCTTCACAGTCCCTTGTTGGTTTCTCCCAACCCTGCTATAATGGGTTGAATACTGGCCCCCAAAACAGAAATTAAGAGATGTCCACTGCTTAACCTCTTATTTGGAAAACTGACCTTTGCAGATGTAATTAAGCTAAGGATCTCAAAATTAGATCATCCTTGACTACTTGGGTGCACCCCAATCCAATGACTGTCGTTACGAAAGAAAGACAAAAAGAAATATGACATAGACAGAAGAGAAGAAGGTAATAAGAAGAGGAGAAGGCAACGCAAAAACGGAGGCAGAGACTGGAGTGACATGGCTGCAGTCGGACAAAGATCCATTTAGTCAAAGCTATGGTTTTTCCAATAGTCGCGTATGGATATGAGAGTTGGACCAAAAAGAAAGCTGAGCACCAAAGAATTGATGTTTTTGAACTGTGGTGTTGGAGAAGACTTTTGAGAGTCCCTTAGACTGTAAGGAGATCAAACCAGTCCATCCTAAAGGAAATCAGTCCTGAATATTCATTGGAAGGACTGATGCTGAAGCTGAAACTCCAATACTTTGGCCACCTGATACGAAGAACTGACTCATTTGAAAAGACCCTGATGCTGAGAAGGATTGAAAGGGGATGACAGAGAATGAAATGGTTGGATGGCATCACAGATTCGAAGAACATGAGTTTGAGCAAGATTAGTAAGTTGGTGATGGACAGGGAATCCTGGCATGCTGCAGTACACGGGGTCGCAAAGAATCAGACATAACTGAGCAAATGAACTGAACTGAAGTGGCTGCAGCTGAGGAAGCCAAGGAATGCCAATAGCCAACAGAGACTGGAAGAGGCAAGGAGCAGGTTCTCCTCTGGAACCTCTGGAATAACTGCAGCCTGGCCAACATCTTGACTGTGGACTTCTGACCTTCAGAATGATGAGAGAATAAACTTCTGATGTTTTAAGCCACCAGATTAGTGGTAATTTGTTATGGTAGACCTTGGAAACAAATACACCTGCCCATACCTTTGTAAAAAGACTCCCTAAAACTCTCGCCAGTTACCCAGTTTGCGTGTCTTACCCATCTCCTGACAAGCTGCTGGATATAACTGGCAATGAAGGAGTGTCTCATCGTTTTATCTCTGAACTATAGGAGTGCTCTGGTAACATAAACGCAAAATTGTTATTTACATTGCTTATTTCTATGAAGTAGTATTTAACCTTATACACACTGGTAACTTTCTATACAGCACGAGGTATACCTCGATGCAAAAGGTATGTTACGAAGTCCCCAAAAGACCTTTTTGTGGGGTTTCTCCTGTAAGAAAGTTGCATGGTAAGGATGATAGTTTTCAAAATGTTCTATGGAATGTCCCATGCTGTGGGAGTTGATATCTGGAATAAAAGACTGTAACTTAGTTTTATGACTATGACTTTTCATATCTAATTTCCAAAACCATGATCAAGAATAGAGTCACCAGGTAACTTATTAAAACAACCCCTGTGGAAGAGATTAGGCCAAAAGTTAGTCATATGAATGTTGTTTATAGAGAAGTAAGGCCAAGACACAGGCCAGGAAAAATTAATCAGAGAAGAACCCTGAGGACAGCTCTTTGGGGAGCATCTATATTTAATGTGTAAAAGGTTGAAGAGGCAAAAGGGTAGTTAGAAGCATAGGAGGAAAACTTGGAGAGTGAGGAGTTTCAAAGTACCAGAAATCATGGAGTGTTTCTAAATCTCAGTCTCAGGGATTCAGAGGAACAGACACTAATAAAAGCCCATTAATTTGTGGACTTTCAGGAAAGTCCCTGGGACAAAAGCCAGATTGCAAGAGAAGGCTCTGCTGACTGCTGATAAGGGTCTCCTGGGCTGGGTCGACTTTCAAACACACAAACAGCAACTATCTCAGAGCGATGGCTCTCAACACTGGCTGTTCATTCTCATCCCTGGGATGTTTTCAACTAACACCAACACGGGAGGCCCCTCCCAGACCAATCAAATCAGAATGGGGGGAAGGGGAGTCCAGGTAATACCATGGTTAAAAGCTCTTGGGTTCTTCTAATGAGCATCTGAGATTGAGAATTACTGTTATGGAGGAGTCCACAAGGGCCCAGGCCAGCATCCAGCAGGCTGACTGTTTTTGTTAATAAAGGTTATTGCGAAACAGAGGTACACAATGTCAACTGGTACATTGTCAGTAGCTGCTTTCATGCTACACAGGCAAAGGCAAGCAGTTGTGATGGAGACCACGTGACTCACAGGAGGAGGATATTAACTATCCAATCCTCACAGGAAGATGTTAACTATCCAGTCCTTCAGTTCAGTTCAGTTCAGTCGCTCAGTCGTGTCCGACTCTTTGCAACCCCATGAATCGCAGCACGCCAGGCTCCCCTGTCCATCACCATCTCCCAGAGTTCACTCAGACTCACGTCCATCGAGTCCGTGATGCCATCCAGCCATCTCATCCTCGGTCATCCCCTTCTCCTCCTGCCCCCAATCCCTCCCAGCATCAGAGTCTTTTCCAATGAGTCAACTCTTCGCATGAGGTGGCCAAAGTACTGGAGTTTCAGCTTTAGCATCATTCCTTCCAAAGAAATCCCAGGGTTGATCTCCTTCAGAATGGACTGGTTGGATCTCCTTGCAGTCCAAGGGACTCTCAAGAGTCTTCTCCAACACCACAGTTCAAAAGCATCGATTCTTCGGCGCTCAGCTTTCTTCACAGTCCAACTTTCACATCCATACATGACCACAGGAAAAACCATAGCCTTGACTAGGCGGACCTTAGTCGGCAAAGTAATGTCTCTGCTTTTGAATATACTATCCAGGTTGGTCATAACTTTTCTTCCAAGGAGTAAGCGTCTTTTAATTTCATGGCTGCAGTCACCATCTGCAGTGATTTTGGAGCCCAAAAAAATAAAGTCTGACACTGTTTCCACTGTTTCCCCATCTATTTCCCATGAAGTGATGGGACCGGATGCCATGATCTTCGTTTTCTGAATGTTGAGCTTTAAGCCAACTTTTTCGCTCTCCTCCTTCACTTTCATCAAGAGGCTTTTTAGCTCCTCCTCACTTTCTGCCATAAGGGTGGTGTCATCAGCATATCTGAGGTTATTGATATTTCTCCCGGCAATCTTGATTCCAGCTTGTGTTTCTTCCAGTCCAGCGTTTCTCATGATGTACTCTGCATATAAGTTAAATAAGCAGGGAGACAATATACAGCCTTGACGTACTCCTTTTCCTATTTGGAACCAGTCTGTTGTTCCATGTCCAGTTCTAACTGTTGCTTCCTGACCTGCATACAGATTTCTCAAGAGGCAGGTTAGGTGGTCTGGTATTCCCATCTCTTTCAGAATTTTCCACAGTTTATTGTGATCCACACAGTCAAAGGCTTTGGCATAGTCAATAAAGCAGAAATAGATGTTTTTCTGGAACTCTCTTGCTTTTTCCATGATCCAGCGGATGTTGGCAATTTGATCTCTGGTTCCTCTGCCTGTTCTAAAACCAGCTTGAACATCAGGGAGTTCACGGTTCACATATTGCTGAAGCCTGGCTTGGAGAATTTTGAGCATTACTTTACTAGCGTGTGAGATGAGTGCAATTGTGCGGTAGTTTGAGCATTCTTTGGCATTGCCTTTCTTTGGAATTGGAATGAAAACTGACCTTTTCCAGTCCTGTGGCCACTGCTGAGTTTTCCAAATTTGCTGGCATATTGAGTGCAGCACTTTCACAGCATCATCTTCCAGGATTTGAAACAGCTCAACGGGAATTCCATCACCTCCACTAGCTTTGTTCTTAGTGATGCTTTCTAAGGCCCACTTGACTTCACATTCCAAGATGTCTGGCTCTAGATTAGTGATCACATCCTCATGATTATCTGGGTCGTGAAGATCTTTTCTGTACAGTTCTTCTGTGTATTCTTGCCACCTCTTCTTAATATCTTCTGCTTCTGTTAGGTCCATACCATTTCTATCCTTTATCGAGCCCATCTTTGCATGAAATGTTCCCTTGGTATCTCCAATTCTCTTGAAGAGATCTCTAGTCTTTCCCATTCTGTTGTTTTCCTCTATCTCTTTGCATTGATTGCTGAAGAAGGCTTTCTTATCTCTTCTTGCTATTCTTTGGAACTCTGCATTCAGATGCTTATATCTTTTCTTTTCTCCTTTGCTTTTCGCCTCTCTTCTTTTCAGTGCTATTTGTAAGGCTTCTCCAGACAGCCATTTTGCTTTTTTGCATTTCTTTTCCATGGGGATGGTCTTGATCCCTGTCTCCTGTACAATGTCACGAACCTCATTCCATAGTTCATCAGGAACTCTGTCTATCAGATCTAGGCCCTTAAATCTATTTCTCACTTCCACTGTATAATCATAAGGGATTTGATTTAGGTCATACCTGAATGGTCTAGCGGTTTTCCCTACTTTCTTCAATTTAAGTCTGAATTTGGAAATAAGGAGTTCATGATCTGAGCCACAGTCAGCTCCTGGTCTTGTTTTTGTTGACTGTATAGAGCTTCTCCATCTTTGGCTGCAAAGAATATAATCAATCTGATTTCGGTGTTGACCATCTGGTGATGTCCATGTGTAGAGTCTTCTCTTGTGTTGCTGGAAGAGGGTGTTTGCTATGACCAGTGCATTTTCTTGGCAAAACTCTATTAGTCTTTGCCCTGCTTCATTCCGCATTCCAAGGCCAAATTTGCCTGTTACTCCAGGTGTTTCTTGACTTCCTACTTTAGCATTCCAGTCCCCTATAATGAAAAGGACATCTTTTTTGGGTGTTAGTTCTACAAGGTCTTGTAGGTCTTCATAAAACCGTTCAACTTCAGCTTCTTCAGCATTACTGGTTGGGGCATAGACTTGGATAACTGTGATATTGAATGGTTTGCCTTGGAAACGAACAGAGATCATTCTGTCGTTTTTGAGATTGCATCCAAGTACTGCATTTCGGACTCTTTTGTTGACCATGATGGCTACTCCATTTCTTCTGAGGGATTCCTGCCCGCAGTAGTAGATATAATGGTCATCTGAGTTAAATTCACCCATTCCAGTCCATTTTAGTTCGCTGATTCCTAGAATGTCGACGTTCACCCTTGCCATCTCTTGTTTGACCACTTCCAATTTGCCTTGATTCATGGACCTGACATTCCAGGTTCCTATGCAATATTGTTCTTTACAGCATCGGATCTTGCTTCTATCACCAGTCACATGCACAACTGGGTATTGTTTTTGCTTTGGCTCCATCCCTTCATTCTTTCTGGAGTTATTTCTCCACTGATCCCCAGTAGCATATTGGGCACCTAACGACCTGGGGAGATTCTCTTTTGATATCCTAGCATTTTGCCTCTAGGCGCAGGAGGGCCTAGAGGAGCTGTCCCACGTTGACGGTCAGGAACTGCGGCGGTAAGGAGATACCCCTCATCCAAGGTAAGGAGCAGCCGTGAAGAGACAACCCACACCAAGGTAAGAGAAACCCAAATAAGATGGTAGGTGTTGCAAGAGAGCATCAGAGGGCAGACACACTGAAACCATACTCACAGAAAACTAGTCAATCTAATCACACTAGGACCAGGGCCTTGTCTAACTCAGTGAAACCAAGCCATGCCAGCAGGGCAACCCAAGGCGGGCGGGTCATGGTGGAGAGGTCTGACAGAACGTGGTCCACTGGAGAAGGGAATGGCAAGCCACTTCAGTATTCTTGCCTTGAGAACCCCATGAACAGTATCCAGTCCTTACAGGAAGATATTAACTATCCAGTCCTTACAGGAAGATATTAACTATCCAGTCCTTACAGAGATAGTTTGAAGACTCAATCCAGGGCACGGTTTCTCAGCTTTGGCACTGACAGTTTTGACCGGATAATTCTTTGTTGTGAGGAACTGTCCAGTGTATGCTACGAAGTATAAGAGCATCCTTGTTCTTTAACCAAGGCTAGTAGTCTTGGGGGTATATGCCATATACCCCCCATCACTGCCCACTCTTCACCAAATTCAAGACCATCAGAACAGCTCTGCACATTCCCAAAAGTCCCAGATTGGCTCAGGTTCCTATGAGCAGACAAAATCAATTCATATTCTTGTTTTATGTGTGTTTCTGTTTAAATACAACATTATATATATATATATGCATAATAATATATTATTACATAACATAATTTTTATATACAAGTGTATATATATCTTGTAAATAATTACTGACATATTTATTTATAATAAAACACTAGCCAGAATGGGTTTAACGTTTTCTTGCTCCTAGTTAAAATGTCTGTAAATTTCTTTAGTTTTCAGTCTTACAACAATTCAATTGTGGAGGTCACAATAGAATTTGAAGATGCACCATGCAGCAAGTGGAGAAGGAAATGGCAACCCACTCCAGTATTCTTGCCTGGAGAACCCCAGGGACAGAGGAGCCTGGTGGGCTGCCGTCTATGGGATCGCACAGAGTCAGACACGACTGAAGCAACTTAGCAGCAGCAGCAGCATGAAGCAAGTAGAGAAGATGATAAGTGTGATTTTTAAGGCAGTTTTCAGGACCCCTTAAATTAAAGTGAGTTTGGAATATGAATCCCTATCCATCCTGACTTCTGCTGATTGATGAGGTCACGCCAACTCTGGACATCTCAAAAAAGTCAGAGTTTGTTCTGTGACTCTTCATGAGAGTTAACTTAAGATTAATTTAATTACAAAATAGTGGTAACTCTGCTCAGTAAAAGATAAATTATTTTCTTTGTATTTGCACATCTTCTAGCGTTTCTGTGCTGTTTGGAATTTCTATGAAGAACTCCTGTTCTCTGGGCAATCACTTCCAAACACTGTAATTTTTGTCTGTGTCCAAGATCAGAGTAATAATTGCAGTAATGAAATCTTACATTTTAAAATTAGTAATAATAGCTAATATATTTTTATTTACCAGGTAAATAATACTCAGTGATATAGATCTATGAAATAAGTCATATTATAAAGTTCATATGATATGAATTATATATATTTATTTAAATTCATTAACATCACAACTTTTAAGTAGGAAGGTATTAGCCTCATTTTTCTAGTTTCATTGAGATATAATTGACACATACCATTGTATGTTTAAGGTGTATAGCATAATAATTTTATCTTCCCTCATTTTGTAATGAGGAAACTGAGGCACACAGAGGTCAAATATTTTGCCAAGGGTCACATAGCAAATAAATAAAAGAACAAGGGTCCAAATCTATTTCCTAACTCCCATCCAGCAAGCCATCTGCATATACAATGTAAAGAGACTTCACTGTAGTTTAAACTGATCAGCAAATATATTTTTGGATAAATTTTCTGAGTCGGTAGACATATTAACCACTCAGTAATATTTATTGGTCATAGACGTACTGAGAGCTGATAAAATACAAAATTTCATAGCAGCACCTGATAAGAAAGATATCTTATTTTCCACTTTTAAAAAAATGCTATCTGATTCAGACTATTTCCTCCTTTTTCTCACTAATGCAATTTGGATCAAAATTGCTATAACATGAAAAATAAAATTGTGCCTTTGTCATGAGGGTTTTATTGATATAATTCATGGTAAAAGACAGTCTGCCAAAGTGATATTAACTGTTTTTCAAAAATATGAAGTGTATGTGTGCTAAATCACTTCAAATGTTTCCAATTCTTTGTGACTCTATGGATGGTAGACCGCCAGGCTCCTCTGTCCATGGGATTCTCCAGGCAAGAAGACTGGAGTGGATAACCATTCCCTCCTCCAGGGGATCTTCCTGACCCAGGGATCAAACCCGTGGCTCCTGAGATGCATTGCAGGCAGGTTCTTTACCGCTGAGTCACTGGAGGAGCCCAAATATGAAGATACGACCCTAAAAAGACAGGAAACACTGTGGCATGAATGGTTTAAAAAAAAAAAAAAACAACAATAATTTCAACCAGGACATACTCCACTTTACCATACACAAATTAAGGTTATTTAAGGGCAGGAGACAGAGACGGCAGTGGTACCCCGCTCCAGTATTCTTGCCTGGAAAATCCCATGGATGGAGGAGCCTGGTGGGCTGCAGTCCATGGGGTCGCCAAGAGTCAGACACGACTGAGCGACTTCACTTTCACTTTTCACTTTCATGCATTGGAGGAGGAAATGGCAACCCACTCCAGTGTTCTTGCCTGGAGAATCCCAGGGACAGGGGAGCCTGGTAGGAGGCCGTCTATGGGGGTGCACAGAGTCAGACACGACTGAAGCAACTTAGCAGCAGCAGCAGCGGCAGCAAGGGCAGGAGAAGCTTTATACTGCGACTGCCAGAGGAACCTAGAAATCACATTCTGTTTTACCCGCAGCAAAATTAATCAAGTGAGGAATGGCTGAATCTGATAAAGAATTCTTATCTAGCACATGTGGCCACATATTAGTCCTAGTCCAAAGGAAAAAAGAATACAGACAAAAGCAGACAGGATCGAGGAAAAGTATTTGGTCTTGTTTACATTCTTCAAAAATAGAAATTATCTAAGAAAAATAAAATGAGGAAACCAGGCCTGTCAGAATGTTGATATCAAAGGAAGACAACAGATCAACTTTGATAGAATAAATTTATAAAATAAAGTAGCTGAAACTACAGCAATAATGCAGCAAGCCTTGAGAAAGTATGTCCTCACCTATAAAGAAAGATTCCCCTGCAATGTCAAACAAGCATTTGATTTTGGGAGGAGGCTGGATGGAAAACATTTCAAAAAATGGATGTTGATCAGTTATGAGTTAAAGTGGTCACTTCTATCCTTGACTAATTTTTGTCTTTTTACATCTCCTCAAAATTTTCAGCTTCCTAATATGCATAAGAATTAAATAAAATCTGATGGGAGACAATTAACAAAACACCAGCAGAGCGGTTAATAGTGATTATTCCCCCAAAGCAATGTGACCTCATTGAACAAAGATAGTTTGCTTGTGGAAGAAGGTAGAGTGGTTTTCATTATTATGTATCTTAAATATAACCTTGTTCAAATAAATCTTACTTAAATATAATCGAATCTCATTAAGCAAAAAATGAAATCTTTGGTGGGGGGTAGGTTTTAGGCGAAAGGTATAGCATCTTCTCTCATAGTTATATATTCCCAGTCAAATGTCTTAAGATTTTAAAGATATGAATTTATACCTACAGAAGTCAGGATTTCAGGAAAAGATATCTGCTGTTGCATGTCTTAATCAGGTGGCACAGTGGTAAAGAATCTGCCTGCCAATGCAGAAGGTGCAGGAGATGTGGGCTCAGTCCCTGGGTTGGGAAGATGCCTGGAGAAGGAAACAGCAACCCATTCCAGTATTCTTGCTTGGAAAATTCCATGGACAGAGGAGCCTGGTAGGCTACAGTCCACGGGGTTGCAAAGAGTCAGACGCCACTGAGCATACATGCATACACACACACATCCAATCCTACAACATAATATGACATTATACTAGGATATTTAAAGTCACAGACAATCTAAAATACACCTTGTTTTCTACTTGATCCATATTTATTATTTCCTAATTTTAAATTTTTGGAAACTATCTCTTGTATTAGATGGAAATGTATAAGAAGTGTATGAAGGCCCTCTGTTAATTGCTGAAAGTACACTGGAAGTGTGGACTGGATTTGTAATGGCATTATTGAGGAAGGAGAAATGCTCCCCGTGTCTGGGTCTTGTTAAAAATAGGGCAGGCTCTTCTCTGTCTGGGCGGATCTGGGTGTGGTCCGACTGGAGGCAGGAGAATGGACGAGAATAGACGACCGCACACTGTCCCTGACAAACTGAGGACGCCAGGAGCCAAGAAGCCCTCGGATTCAGCATTGTGGGAGTAAATGAGAGAAAAACCCTTCTGAGTTTTTATTGACCCACCAGAGCCTGAGAAGTAAACACATCCTTCATTCCTGTAGCTTTCTGCAACTAAAAACCCCTAGACTAAATGGGTGGCCTCGTTTTACTCAATCAATGCATTAGTCATCATGTGCTAGAAACGAGCTCAGAAATTATCCAGTCTTAGGTAGCCCTTCACAAAAGTGTGTAACTTTTAATTTTAGGAAACCAAATCTCCTGAGGATCCAGGGGAGCGTTACTATTTAAAGGAATTCTATATTGAGTCCTTTCCTTACGAAAATACTCACCCTCTGTTTTGCTTTTTTTGTTTGTCCAGAATTCTGGTTTTCCCAAAAGGAGGTGTACGAGTGAGTGTCAGTCACTCAGTCATGTCCAACTCTTTACAACCCCATGGACTGTAGCCCACCAGGCTCCTCTGTCCATGGATTCTCCAGGCAAGAAGACTGGGAGTGGGTAGCCATTCCTTTCTCCAGGAGAATCTTCCCGACCCAGGGATCAAACCCAGGACTCCTGCAGTGCAGGCGAATTCCTCACCATCTGAGACACCAGCCAAGCCCAAGATGAGGTGTATCTGTGTGATATTGTTTTAATTTTCACTACAAAATTAAGAATTTTTTTTAATGTTTCAGAATTTATTAACTGTATCATTGTGTAGCCACCAAAATTATAAATGTAAAAACTATACAACTTTGGGAAATGTAAATGAAAAGTTATATGAGAAAAGTAGAACTGGAAATTGTGCATTTGCCAAAGATTCTACTACTATATAAAAATTATAAGTATATCTGAATTAAGACCAGAATATGCTTTTATAAGTTAAGGCTTGAGGAACTTTGCTGCAATCCAGTGGTTAAGACTTCATGCTCCCTATACAGGGAGCATTGGGTTCAATCACTGGTCAGAGAACCAAGATTCTGCACATGCCCCATGGTATGGGAAAAAAAAATTTTTTTTCACTTTTTTAAAAGGTAATAGCTGATAACACATTGTTACAGAAAACTTACATAAACATGTTTATTAATTTCAAGATTAATTATAAAATTAACTGAACTGAACCATTTATATGTTCCATTGGCTGTTTGCTTAAAGTGAAATATTGACACGTAATGCATTGAGGAGAAACTCAGTTCAAATCTTGATTCCTCCATTCTGAACCTTTGGGCAAGAGGGAACCTCACACAGTCTTTGGTTTCTCATCTGAAATGCAAGATAGTAACCTACAAAGTGAGTGACTGAGAGAGGATTAGGTAAGGAAATATTTCATAAGTGGTTGACATTGTACAAGAGCTATGAAGTGTGAAAGATCCATGGAAATTAAATGCAAGCTGGACCTTCAGGAAGTCATAGAAAATGGCTATTTTTCAGGCTGGATCCTGGTGAGTCAGGGATGCCCTGATCAAACTACACTTTGCCCATTCCCCATCCATGGCAATAACGCACCAAGTAATCTTGACTCTGGGCTTCCCTGGTGGCACAGTGACAAAGAATTTGGCTGCCAACACAGGAGACACAAGGGACTCAGGTTCGATCCGTGGGTCAGGAAGATCCCTGGAGTAGGAAATGGCAACCCACTCCAGTATTATTGCCTGGAAAATTCCTTGGCAGAGGAGCCTCGCAGAGAGTCGGACATGACTGAGCGACTGAACACACACATAATCTTGACTCCTTGCACAGCACTCATTAAAGAGTGTTAACTACCCTTCAAGTACATAAGAGACATATCTTTCAAAGAGTTGGAATATTCTAATGATTCCATAGAAGTAAACACCATTTCCATGTAATTGCATTACCCAGAAGTCTAACCTACTTCCTTCTAGACATCAGGGTGCAGGTATAGTCCTTCTGAATGCTAGATTAGATTTCCTCCTCTCACTAGGCCAGACATCTCCCAAATACAGAGAAATCCATCTAAAGTATCTTGACAGCACAGGATTACTCGCATTTCATTACTGTTGCTGTGTCAGTCACAATATATACCAAACACAGAAAGGCTTGACAAAGACTGGATGGCTTACAGTCACTGCATTCTGCACTGTACCTGCAGGAAATACAAATTACTAAGGTTTCCCTGAACTGAGCTTTAGTCTACCAGACAAGTCTTGCCTTTGCTCTACTATCCATTAAAGTGGGAAAGTTACCTTTTTATGTAATTTGATAAGGAGTAATGACTGCAAGGAGATCCAACCAGTCCATTCTGAAGGAGATCAGCCCTGGGATTTCTTTGGAAGGAATGATGGTAAAGTTGAAACTCCAGTGTTTTGGCCACTTCATGAGAAGAGTTGACTCATTGGAAAAGACTCTGATGCTGGGAGGGGTTGGGGGCAGGAGGAGAAGGGGACGATAGAGGATGAGATGGCTGGATGGCATCACGGACTCGATGGACGCAAGTCTGAGTGAACTCCGGGAGATGGTGATGGACAGGGAGGCCTGGCGTGCTGCAATTCAGGGGGTCGCAAAGAGCTGGACACGACTGAGCGACTGAACTGAACTGAAGTGAATGCCTCTCCACCCCCCACCCCAACCCACCAAAGTGCAGGTGCTCAGCTTAGTGTCAGTCTAATAGGAAACTATCACACTGGGGTGAATTTTAGTTTTCCAATGTTGTCAACATTCCTTATCAGTAACAAAATGGAATTGAGGAAATTCTCAGTTCTGGTGTGGTTGCAAATATGACAAGATTCACACACATACACACACACACACACACACAATACAGGAAGAAAATTGAAAGTGTTCTTTGTAAATTAGAGATATGTATAAACAAAAAATTCTGAGAAAAGTACAAAGTAACATTAATTAACACATGCCCTCAAACTGAAATACTCTGCAGATGTAACAGGAGAAATAATCTAGACAAACCATTAATAAACCATTAATGGAGCACAAGTTTAAAGATACTGATAAAAGGAAAGAAAGAAAGTGAAGTCACTCAGTCATGTCCAAATCTTTGTGACCCCACGGATTGTAGCCTACCAGGCTCCTTCGTCCTTGGAATTTTCCAGGCAAGAGTACTGGAGTGGGTTGCCATTTCCTTCTCCAGGGGATCTTCCCGACCCAGTGATTGAACCCAAGTCTCCTGCAATGCAGGCAGACACTTTACCATCTGAACTACTATGGAAGTGGGAAGAACTGATAAGCCCCTCCCAAATTCTTGACCATCAGAAATCATGTGAAATAATGACTGTATGTTGTTTAAATTGCCAAAGTTGGGGTACTTTGCTAAGCAGCAATATATAACAAATACAATGATTAAAACTCAGCAAATTCCAATGCTGTAAAGAGCAATACTGTATAGGAACCTGGAATGTTAGGTCCGTGAATCAAGGCAAATTGGAAGTGGTCAAACAAGAGATGGCAAGGGTGAACGTCGACATTCTAGGAATCAGCAAACTAAAATGGACTGGAATGGGTAAATTTAACTCAGATGACCATTATATCTACTACTGTGAGCAGGAATCCCTCAGAAGAAATAGAGTAGCGATCATGGTCAACAAAAGAGTCTGAAATGCAGTACTTGGATGCAATCTCAAAAATGACAGAATGATCTCTGTTCATTTCCAAGGCAAACCATTCAATATTATGGTAATCCAAGTCTATGTCCCAACCAGCAATGCTGAAAAAGCTGAAGTTGAACGGTTCTGTGAAGACCTACAAGACCTTAAAGAACTAACACCCAAAAAAGATGTCCTTTTCATTATAGGGGACTAGAATGCAAAAGTAGGAAGTCAAGAAACACCTGGAATAACCAACTTGACCTTGGAGTACAGAATGAAGCAAGGCAAAAGCTAATAGAGTTTTGCCAAGAGAATGCACTGGTCATAGCAAACACCCTCTTCCAGCAACACAAGAGAAGACTCTACACATGGACATCACCAGATGGTCAACACCA
>SJYX01005691.1:147348-183609 GCA_006410675.1 Oreotragus oreotragus | reverse complement strand
GATGCCATGATCTTCGTTTTCTGAATGTTGAGCTTTAAGCCAACTTTTTCACTCTCCTCTTTCACTTTCATCAGGAAGGCTTTTTAGTTCTTCTTCACTTTCTGCCATAAGGGTGGTGTCATCTGCATATCTGAGGTTACTGATACTTCTCCCGGCAATCTTGATTCCAGCTTGTGTTTTTTCCAGCCCAGCGTTTCTCATGATGTACTCTGCATAGAAGTTAAATAAGCAGGGTGACAATATACAGCCTTGATGTACTCCTTTTCCTATTTGGAACCAGTCTGTTGTTCCATGTCCAGTTCTAACTGTTGCTTCCTGGCCTGCATATAGGTTTCTCACAAGGCAGGTCAGGTGGTCTGGGATTCCCATCTCTTTCAGAATTTTCCACAGTTTGTTGTGATCCACACAGTCAAAGGCTTTGGCATAGTCAATAAAGCAGAAATAGATGTTTTTCTGGTACTCTCTTGCTTTTTGGATGATCCAGCCGATGTTGGCAATTTGATCTCTGTTTCCTCTGCCTTTTCATGGCAAATAGAGGGGGAAACAATGGAAATTGTGAGAGACTTTATTTTTGGCAACTCCAAAATCACTGCAGATGGTGACTGCAGCCATGAAATTAAAAGACACTTACTTCTTGGAAGGAAAGTTGTGACCAAACCAGACAGCATATTCAAAAGCAGAGACATTACTTTGCCGACTAAGGTCCATCTAGTCAAGGCTATGGTTTTTCTAGTAGGCATGTATGGATGTGAAAGGTGGACTATAAAGAAAGCTGAGGACTGATGAATTAACGCTTTTGAACTGTGGTGTTGGAGAAAACTCTTGAGAGTCCCTTGGACTGCAAGGAGATCCAACCAGTCAATCCTGAAGGAAATCAATCTGGAATATTCATTGGAAGGACTGATGTTGAAGCTGAAACTCCAAAACTTTGGCTGCCTGATGCAAAGCACTGACTCACTGGAAAAGATCCTGATGCTGGGAAAGATTGAAGGTGGGAGGAGAAGGGGACGACAAAGGATGAGATGGTTGGATGGCATCACCGTTTCTTTGGACATGAGTTTGAGTAAACTCTGGAAGTTGGTGATGGACAGGGAGGCTTGGCATGCTGCAGTCCATGGGTTTGCAAAGAGTCAGATACAACTGAGTGACTGAGCTGAACTGAAAATTCAGCAACAACCATGGCAATTATTTAGAACTTAGACCAATGAAAGATTTTTTTCAGGGAGTGTTTCATCATTATCATCACACTCTCTTACTGCCTACACCCAGAATGGACAGCTCCCATTGCTTATATATATCCTGACTCTAGATTAAGCCATTGTCATCTCTTCCCTGAAATAACTGAAGTTTCTGATTCTAATCTCCCCATTGCCAATGAATCTATCTACCATATTGATGACAGTGTAATCTTTCTAATCTTAAATCTGGCCTTGTAACTCAGACTGCAATACAGACTGTATAAAACCCCTAATAACTCTCTTATACCTAGAGAATAAAGCCCAAATGATTCACAAATTCATGTTGTCTATGCAGAAAATATTGGAAATTTCCACTTATTGCACAGTAGTATTCTAATAAGATTGTGATGATCTATCCCCTACTTCAGAGAAGGCAATGGCAACCCACTCCAGTACTTTTTCCTGGAAAATCCCCTGAACGGAGGAGCCTGGTGGGCTGTAGTCCGTGGGGTTGCGAAGAGTCAGACACCACTGAGTGAATTCACTTTTCACTTTCATGCATTGGAGAAGGAAATGGCATCCGACTCCACTGTTCTTGCCTGGAGAATCCCAGGGACGGGGGAGCCTGGTGGGCTGCCCTCTGTGGGGCAGCACAGAGTCAGACACGACTGCAGTGACTCAGTGACTTAGCAGCAGCAGCAGCCCCTCCTTAGCCTTTTCAACGTCAAATCTCTACTCACCTCTGCATGCACTTGGAACTTAAATCGTAATGAAAGATTTGTAGTTCTCCAACACTTTTGCATAAACTTATCTTTTGTGTAGAATTTTCCAATTCTCCTTTAACTTCACTCCTACTACATTCTAGTTGTATTCTTACTTACTTCGTGAATTCTTTTTTTTTTTTCTCCCTATAAACTATAGTTAAAGATATCTCTTCTTAAAGACGATTCATTGGACATCCTCAGTCCAAATAAAGTGCTTCCTCCTTAACCAGCTCACCACACTCTATAGCAAATATGTTTAAATGTTTGTTTTTACTACTAGACTGAGAATTTCTCAAGGACAGGAACTATATTTATTTTAATTTTCCTTTAGTTCCCTGTTGATTAACACAGTGTCAGGCCACCCTCTAGGCATGTGGTAAATAATGGAATGAATAAACATTGAAAATTAAAGCAATAGCAGCAGCAAAAACTACCCACTATTGCAATATCCCAACTCACATACTAGTATAATTTTTACACAAGCATTTCCATATTTTTCTAGATAACAATTTTATATAAATTATCCATTTATATTATTAGCATTAGCACAGTTTAGTGTTCTGCATTTATTAACATTTTTCATTTTGGATAGCTTCTACTATTAACTGTTCAAGTTCACTAATCTTTTCTTCTTCAGTGTCTAAACTGCTGTTAATCTTTTCAAGAATGTTTTTCACCTCAGGCATTGTTTTTTGTAAATAAGTAGAGACCATAACTACAAGTTAAATATATAGCATAGTACGATTATCAACTAAAATCACATTTTTCTTCCTTCCTTTCTTCCCTCTTTCCTTCTTTCATTCTCCATCAGCCCATTAAAAAGACGTTTATCAGCATGAGTTCCTTTCAAATTCATTGTCAGTCTAGTTCATCACGCTAGTGTTTCTGGTGATAATGTTGGGGGCAGCAGTGGTGGAAGAGGTGATGGTAGGACTACGAGAAGGAAGAGAAAACAGAGAGAAAGGAGAAGATGAAGGGGAAGAAAAAGATGAGGGAAAGAATGGGATGAAAAAGAGAAAGAGGGGAAGGAAGAAAGAAATCTGAAAGGAAAAGTGATCTAAGTAACAAGCTAGTACTGAACAATACTTAAAAGTAGGGCTTTTAACAATACTTAAAAAATCTGGGATTTTGCCCTAGATTTTTAACTTACCATAAATAACTACCTTAGGACAATTATTTAATATCTCTGAGATTTTTTTAATATAAAAAAGAACTAATAATAATGAATACTTTTATGGTGCTTACTTTTTACCAGGTACTAGTCTAAATGCTTTTTGAATATCAACTCACCTAATCCTTTCAACAACCTCGTTTCAGAAGCCAGGGAGGGAAACAGTCCGCTTTAAACCTGGGCAGTCTGACTCTGAAGACTGTGCTCTTTAATAACAATGTCTACCTGGAAGGATTTCAGTGAGGATCAAATGAGGTAACTAATTTTGGGGGGGGGGGTTGTAAATTAGAAAGTAATTATGGGGAAGTCTAGGCAGGTCCATGGTTAGGACTCTGCACTTTTACTGCCAAAGGCCCAAGTTCAATCTCTGGTTTGGGAACTAAGATCTCACAAGCCACATGGCGCAGCCAAAAGTAAATCTAAAAGTAAATATAATGTTAAAATAATTCCAAAATAAGTGTGACAGCAATGATGGTGATAAAATCGAGATAACAAGTCTTTAGAAAGAAAGCAAAGAACTGCTGAGAATTCAACTATAACTTAGATTTGGAAACTTTACAAGTGTTAAAGAAGTGAAGGGCTCCCTTAGTGACTCAGACGGTAAAGCGTCTGTCCACAATGCGGGAGACCCGGCTTCAGGCCCTGGGTTGGGAAGATCCCCTGGAGAAGGAAATGGCAATCCACTCCAGGACTATTGCCTGGAAAATCCCATGGACAGAGGAGCCTGGTAGGCTACAGCCCATGGGGTCACAAAGAGTCGAACACAACTGAGTGACTTCACTTTCACTTTAGTGACTCAGATGGTGAAGAATCTCCTTGCAATGTAGGAGACCCAGATTTGATCCCTGGGTCAGGGAGATCTCCTGGAAAAAGAAATGGTTACCCACTCCAGCATTTCTGCCTGGAGAATTCCATGGACAGAATTCCATGGCCAGCTACAGTCCATGGGGTCACAAAGAGTTGGACACAACTGAGCTACTAACACACAAAGAAGCTAAAGATGATGCTTCCACCATGTGGTCTTTCTTCCCCAGTTTTCTAATTCCACAGTGCCATCAGCAAAGAGACGTAGCAGTGCCTTCCACCTTGCCTCACTGATCAGCTATACTCAGAGAGCCCATACTCTGGAGATAAATATTGATAGAATTTATAGTCTTAGGCATCTATTTTTATCAAATACTTCCATGTAGTATTGAAACACAGGCTTTATATTTTCAGAACTGCATTGAAAAGTGTACATGTGTGTATACATATATGCATATACATATAATATATATATATATACATATATATACTGGTTACAGCTCAACTTTTAGGACATCATACCATCTCGTTTTAAAATGCTTTAAAAAAAATCTCAAAGACAGAAGATTTGAAACTACTAAATAGTGGAGAAACAAAAAGAGGAGAGAGGGAGGAAGGAAGGGAGAAAGGAAGAAAGAACTGGGGAAAGGCAAAAATTCTCTTCTTACTCTTTTCTGATACCTCCTCAGAAGTTCTCCTATTAAAACACTTGAAATATCCTCTGATTAAAAGAGAGCCTTAAAATATTAGGAGCACAGCCACTCTTTCTTGACCTCTTCTGATGATGAAATCATGAAACCACAGCCTACCTCACACAGGCATCTAAACGATATGGCTGCAAGGGTCAGGCTATTTTAAAAAGTGAAATTACAGTTGAAAAGAATAACCCTCAGTTGACACATGCTTAATAACATGATTTTGTTGGTCCTTGTAAAACACTTTTAAAAAATCATGTCACTCAATGACTTTTATCTAAAGCATTTAAAAAACCTGGAAAGAAAGGCATAAATATAAAAATCTATCTTCAGGAAATATTGGCCTCCACAAAAATCCAAATTTCTAACCAATAGCAGCTTGAGGACGGCTAGCTTACTCAGAAAGAAAACAGACCATACAGTAAATTCAAAATTTTCCCCTTCCCATTCAGCTGGTTTACACCCTGAACTTTTGAAAATGTCTGCTTATTTGGGACTTTAATATCACCAAAGTTTATATTAATACTTATCAGCAACCTGTTTACAAACACATTCACGAGGTCAGCTAGGGAATGCAAATTATGAAATCTTCGAGGACGGGGTCTAAGTCTTGACTTGCCTCTAGAGGCCAACCATTGCATACTAATGGTGCTCAGTAACTGCTTACTTAATGAATTAATTCACTATAAATTATTTCATTCACCTTTTTGTGGAGATGATTATCTGGATTATGGTAATAAAGAGGAGAACACTTGTCTATAGACCACTCAGCAGGGCTGATTGGGGGAATGTATGTCCCTGATGATCCACTAAGTTCTTAGTTCGACCACATTCTTAGATAGCAGCATCCAATTACATGTATTATTGCTAAATTTAAAATTAGTAGTTTGCCATCATCAACATTATTCAATATTTACTATAACTGAGTCCCTCAGTTGTGCCCAATTTTAGCCCTTATTAATAAATTTATCAAATTATTTTTAATTCATATATACTTTTTGTCTATTTCAATTCTTGAAGGAAGGTCTTCCTGAAGTTTTGCTCCTCCTGTTGGAAATATTTGTATTCCTTTTA
This sequence comes from Oreotragus oreotragus, assembly GCA_006410675.1. Lineage (NCBI taxonomy): Eukaryota > Metazoa > Chordata > Mammalia > Artiodactyla > Bovidae > Oreotragus > Oreotragus oreotragus. The sequence continues at coordinate 177,923 of SJYX01005691.1, read as the reverse complement.
TTGGTCTAAAATACACTGGGGCAAGGAAGGGGTGTGTGGGTTGTAACATATCAGGAAGTGACTGTGTACACAGCCACTCTTGCAAATCACAAAATCACTGAATTTCTAAATTGGAAGGGACCTTTGAGTATTTAAAGAACTTTTCTTATCACAAGTTCTGGAAATTGCCTCCGATGAATGTGCATGTTAATTGGATAATTGCTGTTCAGAGAGAGGTTCAGACTGGGTACCATGGGAGAGGCATGCAGTCCAACCTGGTGGTTGAAGGAAGTCATGATGGAGCTCTCCTAAACAAAGGGTAAGAGTAGGCCACATGAAGGAAGGTGAAAGGCCCTCCAGGCAGGTGGATCAGAAAAAGTAGGTTGGAGATGCACAACAATTTGGTGAGTTTAGAAGGTGCAGGCATGAAGGCGAGGAAAGAGCCACAGGCCACGAGGCAATGTGCCAGAGGGAAATGAATCTGGGAGAATGGGAAGGCCTAGTCAGGGAGGGAATTTTGAGCCGCAATTTAAAAAAGAAAACTGTGAACTAAGCAATGCTTCTCAAACTCTGATGGAGTATAAGGGATGCATTCTGTGAATTTTTAAATTTGTGTTTCACTTTGATGCAAGAAATGTTAAAGTATATTCCCACTTTAAAAAGTAGCAAAACTTTAGTTTCTTAAGACAGGACTCCACAAAATAAGGTCTTTGGATAAATACCTGAGAAACATCAGGCTAGACAATGATTTATACATACTTTCCCTGAAGACTGTAAAACAATTCCCTATTCAAGACAAAACTCCGTTGTATATTATTACCACTGGTTCCCTTTTATCTGCTCTCCTGTTTGTTTTACTCTCTAAGAACTCTAACATGTATGTCAGTTACACTTCCACCTTGCAAAAGCTATATGACCTTTCTGTCTTAAGTGTTCAGTAAATGTGTTACAGACATCACCTAGTCACCTAGTGTGGAAGCAAATTCTCCAAGTTCTACACGAAGTCCTTCTAATGAATCTAAAACCCATTTCCAATTTACTGATGCTCTAGCATAGGGACTTTTTGTAACAAAATTCCAATTTTATCCAACAATTATTTCAATACTCTCTGACAGACAGCATTAGAACAAAGGCATTCATCAGTGTTCCTTTGTTTGGTTCACTTCTGATCAACTGTTTAAAAAAGAAAAAGCTTACCTTTGGTTATAAGTGAAACCAGATTGGAGAGCTTGGATGGGACAATGCATGCCTCAAAACCTTTAACTTGGGGTTGTTTCTACAAGGGCATCACCCCCACCTTTCTCCTCCTACAAGTTTCTCTTGGCTGACCCAGTCTCATTCATCATGTCTCCTCTAAGTGGTTCTCCCTGACTACTTGAAATTCCTAACCCAACTCCCACAAAGTTACTCTGCTCCCATTAGCTTGTTGGTTTCTTCATAGACTTTATCACTATTTATTACTGTTTTATCTCTCTCTTGTCTCACTGGGCTGTACACTCCAGGCAGATGAATACCGTATCCCATGTCCTGCTCATAAAGGATGCTTCTTAAATGTTGGTGAAGGTATAAATATATAACTTCTCTTGAGGAAAATCACTCAATAGCTCATGCTCTCCTAAGGATCATCTTGGCACAAATTTCATAAAGAATAGCTCACGAGCTCCTGCCCCCAAATGTAATAAGGATAAAACACATTCAAAAAATTTTTCATAATAAAAAATTTATTAAGAGCAAGCTGATGTGGGCTCTTTTTTTTTTTTTTTTTTTTTTCAAGAGAACTAGCTGATCCAGGTTTAGGCATGAGCTGTACAAGAACCTAGGACAATCTTATGCTGCTGCTGCTGCTGCTGCTAAGTCACCTTAGTCGTGTCCGACTCTGTGTGACCCCACAGAAGGCAGCCCACCAGGCTCCCCCGTCTCTGGGATTCTCCAGGCAAGAATACTGGAGTGGGTTGCCATTTCCTTCTCCAACGCATAAAGTGAAAAGTCAACGTGAAGTCACTCAGTCGTGTCCGACTTTCAGCGACCTCATGGACTGCAGCCTACCAGGCTCCTCCGTCCATGGGATTTTCCAGGCAAGAGTACTGGAGTGGAGTGCCATTGCCTTCTCCCAATCTTATGCTAGAAAGCAAAAAGTCTATCAAAGACTATTTATTGTTATTCACTCATTCAGTTGTGTCTGATTCTTTGTGACTCCATGGATTGTAGCATGCCAGGCTTTCCTGTTGTTCACTGTCTCCCAGAGTTTGCTCAGACTCATGTGCATTGAGTCAATGATGCCATGCAACCATCTCATTCTCTGAACCCATGTCAAAGACTATTGCGATCTGGTTAAAAAAAAAAAAGCCAGGGTTTCCCATTGGCTGAAAAATGGTACAGTTTGAGCATAACAAGAATAATGATTGTGAGGGATTGAAACAAATCAAACATAAAAATCTGTGAGTTCAGAATGTTGTTAATTAAAACTGGTAAGCTTTGGAGTTTCTTACAGCATCAACTTATTATTCTGAAACTTGATGAATAAGGGGAAATTTATCCTGCTCTTCCTGTGCTAATTGTATTTCAAGTTAACCAAAGAATTGAAGAGAGAAAATTCTTCTCCATAGACAATTTCCAACTAATAAGTACAGAAGGAATGGAAAAACTATAAAACCCACAGTTCTATAACTTCTACTGAAATAACAGATTGAGGTAACACTCATGAATGACTGCTAAAACCATGGAACTTTTTAATGGAAAAATAAAACTGATAATACCTGAACTTCTGATTGATCTTAATATCACTAAAAGTGAGACAGCCAGACATTATATGTCTCTGTTGATGTGACAGACATCACATCACCTATGTGTGTTTAGCACCACCTATGAACTGCTCTTTGCCCCCCAAAAAAGTGAACCTGCATGTAATTAAACCTCTGTAAACTTAAATGACACCTGCTACTGCTAAGTCACTTCAGTCATGTCCGACTCTGTGCATCCCCATAGACGGCAGCCCACCAGGCTCCCCTGTCCCTGAGATTCTCTAGGTAAGAACACTGGAGTGAGTTGCCATTTCCTTCTCCAATGCATGAAAGTGAAAAGCGAAAGTGAAGTCACTCAGTCATGTCCGACTCTTGGCGACCGCATGGACTGCAGCCCACGAGGCTCCTCTGTTCCTGGGATTTTCCAGACAAGAGTACTGGAGTGGGGTGTGCCATTGCCTTCTTTGTAAATGACACCATAAGGATGCAATAAACCATGTAGGAAATTCTATAGGACAAATGACTCGATTTATTTAACAAATAAACATTAATTTAGAAAGTGAGTAGGGTGAACTTTTATATAGTAAAAGAAGCTTAGGAGACACATCAACCAAATGTAATGTACAAGCATTGTTTCATTCTGATTTAAGCCAATGAACTTTTTTAAACTGTTTATGGGGTTCCCAAGGACACAACTTAGAGACTGAACAAGGACAAGCAAATGAACTACAAAAAGTGATTTTTAGATAACTGGAAAAAACGAGCAGGAACTGAGTAGTAGATGATCTTAACAAAGTGTCTGTTATCAACTTTGTTAGAGGGGATCTTGTATTGTACTCTTAAAAGTTCTTATTTGTTAGAGGTAGATACGGAAAGTGTTGCAGGTGAAATGATACAATGTTTGGGATTTGCTTTAAAACAATGCAGAAAAATTAAAATGGCTGTGGGTATGTGTGTGAGAGAGAGGGTTTGAGGGAGGCAGAGAGAGAGAAACAAGGACAAAATGTTGATAAATGTTGGAGAGGGTGTTAGGAACAAAGGGATCATTGGTCTATTCTTTCTGTATATGTTCGTAAAAGATCATAAACAAAATTAAATGTTGAATTTTGTTTTTAAAATGAGTAATATGAAATACAGTAAACATACAAAAGTGTCTAGGAATCACCTTAAGAAAAGTATTGAAATATATTATTATATGTCCACAACACAGTGCATACACGAATGATTGCCATCTCTGCAAGTCCCCTTCTGTCCATCCCTGAACATCACACTCTTCTCTCTCAGAGAAAACCATTGTTATGAATTTTATATTATAATCCCCTTGTTTGTCTTTATAGTTTTAAAAACACTACTTTTGTATTTACTCTTACACAATATACTATTCATTTCTTTTTTCTGTTTTTCAACTTCATACAAATGCAATCATGCTTTATGTTGACTAACCTCTTGCAACACCTTTTTTGAAATGATCTGTGTTGCTGTTTTTAACTGTAGTTTATTCATTTTCAGTGCTGCAAAGTGTTACATTGTAGGCATGTACCACAGCCTTTTTTTACCCATTCTACAGGTGGTAGACATTTGACTTATTTTCAGTATGTGATGAACATTCCTGTACATTTCTCTTGGTACACAGATAGACAAAGAGATGGACACTCACTAATCAAATTACTGTGTCATCAGATACATGCAAATAAATTGGGAAATGTCAAAATGTTTTCTAAAGCAGCAGATGTACCAGTTTACATTTCTTCCAGTAAGCAGTGTTCTTGAGATATTCCCCTTTTCTACATCTTTACCTACTCTTAATATTTTCAGAGTTCTTAATTTTTGCCAATCTGGTGATTGTGAAATGGTATCTTGTTATTTAAATTTGCATTTCCTTTATTACTTGGCTTACCAAGTGGCTCAGGGGTAAAGAATCCACCTACAATGCAGGAGCCGCAGGAGACATGGTTTCTGTCCCTGGGTTGGGATGATACCCTGGAGGAGGACATAAACAACTCATTCCACTATTCTTGCCTGGAGAATCCCATGGACAGAGAAGCCTGGTGGGCTATAGTCCATGGGGTCTTAAAGAGTCAGACACGGTTGAAGTGACTTAGCATGCATACATGCATGACTATCTCTTCAAGTGTTATAGTGACATTTGTGCTCCCTCTTCTATGAAATAGACACATTCATTCTTTTGCTCACATTTTAACATTTCTCTTTTTTAAACTGATTTCAGAAAGTTCTTTATATATCCTGTTAGCCTTTTATAGTTCATATGGATTGCAAATAACTATTTTGTGGCTTGCATTTTCACTTTATAGAATCCTTTGATGAATCAAATTTGATCAATTTTTGAATTTTAATCAATACAGTCAAACTGATCAATTTTGCAGTCTTGGTTACTTTCTTAAAGAAATATTCCCTACTTCATTGTGATAAAGATATTTTCTATATTGTCTTCTAACAGCTTTACAGTTTTATTTTTTTACATCTAGGCCTTTAATTCACTTAAACTTCTTTCTTTCCTTTTGTGAAACAGGACTCCAATTTCATTTTTCCATATGGACAGCCAATTGACCCAAAACCATTTATTGAAAAGCTCATTCTTTCTCCACTGCTCTGCAATACTAACACAGTCATAAATCAAGTGTCTACATAATTGTGGGTGTACTGCTGGGCTCTGTAAAACAGACTGAATTTTCATCATCCAGAAAAAAGTAGAGCAGTCTAAGTTTGGTCATTTCTTTTATCAACTGATGCCTAGAACCCCTGAAATTGTTCTTAGTCTGTACTCTTCCTTCAGTCACTCTGCTAAACCATTCCTAGTCCTGCTAGGCTCTTAATGCTGGTTAGTTCATGTCCATTCTCTTATCAAATACATTAAAAGGTCCCACAGTGAAACAGTATAAAGAACTATTCTTAACCCCTAGCAAGACAATAAACTATTCCACTCTTCAGACTGTTACTAACCTCAACAGGATCCACCATATAGCAGAAGCTCAGTAAGTGCTAGTTTCCCTATAGGGTTTCACATGGGTTAACAGTTATATATATTTTTTTTTATGAGAGTGTGATTGCCTCCTGGAATATCCAAAATATTCTCATATGAACTTATATTGTTTTTTTTTCAAAATGTTTAACCTAGAAATTTGTCTAAATCATATAAAGATAATAAAGGCTTTACTTCACTATTGCATTGTTTTAAAGTATCTTACTAAACCGTTCGAAATGTAATCAGACAAAAATGTAACTGTTTGACAAAATCAAGCACTTCATTTTAGCTTGATTTACCTTTGGGCTATTATGAAAACAGACTCTTGGAAATCCAAAATAACAAAACTGAGTAATCAAGGTCTATTTAATAACATAGTAATTTTTCATTACCCTTTATTAGATGTGCAACAACTTCAACTTGAAGGTGCTTTCTTACTTATCCTATTTGTACATTTTGGTATTATCTCTTGTTGAGCTAGAACGTAAAAAGTCTTCTACAGGCAGCTTCAGGGACCAATTAACTCCATTAAATTATATCCAGCTACGTAGTGAACTGAACCACGGCTGTCTGGGGCTGTCTGGAGCTGTGACAATCAGGAGATGGAGAGAAGCAGAAAAGGAGAGATTGATTTTAATATGTCACCGAAGCACACTGCTACAATATGCCAGCGTGACTTTCAAAATGGCCTTAAAATATTCCAAACTCAGGGAGTTTCCTTGCTCCTGAGTGGGAGTTGACAGACTGTCTGGCAGCATTAGAAACAGGCAGAGAAAAGCTGATGTCTATATTGTGTCCTCTAATGATAACATTCTGCCTCTTTGCGACGTCTCCCCCTTAGAAGGATCCGTATATTTGGTGTGAGGGTGTGTGTGTGTGTGTGTGTGTGTGTGAATTTAAAAAAGAAAACTGTGAACTAAGCAATGCTTCTCAAACTCTGATGGAGTATAAGGGATGCATTCTGTGAATTTTTAAATTTGTGTTTCACTTTGATGCAAGAAATGTTAAAGTATATTCCCACTTTAAAAAGTAGCAAAACTTTAGTTTCTTAAGACAGGACTCCACAAAATAAGGTCTTTGGATAAATACCTGAGAAACATCAGGCTAGACAATGATTTATACATACTTTCCCTGAAGACTGTAAAACAATTCCCTATTCAAGACAAAACTCCGTTGTATATTATTACCACTGGTTCCCTTTTATCTGCTCTCCTGTTTGTTTTACTCTCTAAGAACTCTAACATGTATGTCAGTTACACTTCCACCTTGCAAAAGCTATATGACCTTTCTGTCTTAAGTGTTCAGTAAATGTGTTACAGACATCACCTAGTCACCTAGTGTGGAAGCAAATTCTCCAAGTTCTACACGAAGTCCTTCTAATGAATCTGAAACCCATTTCCAATTTACTGATGCTCTAGCATAGGGACTTTTTGTAACAAAATTCCAATTTTATCCAACAATTATTTCAATACTCTCTGACAGACAGCATTAGAACAAAGGCATTCATCAGTGTTCCTTTGTTTGGTTCACTTCTGATCAACTGTTTAAAAAAGAAAAAGCTTACCTTTGGTTATAAGTGAAACCAGATTGGAGAGCTTGGATGGGACAATGCATGCCTCAAAACCTTTAACTTGGGGTTGTTTCTACAAGGGCATCACCCCCACCTTTCTCCTCCTACAAGTTTCTCTTGGCTGACCCAGTCTCATTCATCATGTCTCCTCTAAGTGGTTCTCCCTGACTACTTGAAATTCCTAACCCAACTCCCACAAAGTTACTCTGCTCCCATTAGCTTGTTGGTTTCTTCATAGACTTTATCACTGTTTATTACTGTTTTATCTCTCTCTGTCTCACTGGGCTGTACACTCCAGGCAGATGAATACCGTATCCCATGTCCTGCTCATAAAGGATGCTTCTTAAATGTTGGTGAAGGTATAAATATATAACTTCTCTTGAGAAAAATCACTCAATAGCTCATGCTCTCCTAAGGATCATCTTGGCACAAATTTCATAAAGAATAGCTCACGAGCTCCTGCCCCCAAATGTAATAAGGATAAAACACATTCAAAAAATTTTTCATAATAAAAAATTTATTAAGAGCAAGCTGATGTGGGCTCTTTTTTTTTTTTTTTTTTTTTTCAAGAGAACTAGCTGATCCAGGTTTAGGCATGAGCTGTACAAGAACCTAGGACAATCTTATGCTGCTGCTGCTGCTGCTGCTAAGTCACCTTAGTCGTGTCCGACTCTGTGTGACCCCACAGAAGNTTTTTTTTTTTTTTTTTTTTCAAGAGAACTAGCTGATCCAGGTTTAGGCATGAGCTGTACAAGAACCTAGGACAATCTTATGCTGCTGCTGCTGCTGCTGCTAAGTCACCTTAGTCGTGTCCGACTCTGTGTGACCCCACAGAAGGCAGCCCACCAGGCTCCCCCATCTCTGGGATTCTCCAGGCAAGAATACTGGAGTGGGTTGCCATTTCCTTCTCCAACGCATAAAGTGAAAAGTCAACGTGAAGTCACTCAGTCGTGTCCGACTTTCAGCGACCTCATGGACTGCAGCCTACCAGGCTCCTCCGTCCATGGGATTTTCCAGGCAAGAGTACTGGAGTGGAGTGCCATTGCCTTCTCCCAATCTTATGCTAGAAAGCAAAAAGTCTATCAAAGACTATTTATTGTTATTCACTCATTCAGTTGTGTCTGATTCTTTGTGACTCCATGGATTGTAGCATGCCAGGCTTTCCTGTTGTTCACTGTCTCCCAGAGTTTGCTCAGACTCATGTGCATTGAGTCAATGATGCCATGCAACCATCTCATTCTCTGAACCCATGTCAAAGACTATTGCGATCTGGTTAAAAAAAAAAAAGCCAGGGTTTCCCATTGGCTGAAAAATGGTACAGTTTGAGCATAACAAGAATAATGATTGTGAGGGATTGAAACAAATCAAACATAAAAATCTGTGAGTTCAGAATGTTGTTAATTAAAACTGGTAAGCTTTGGAGTTTCTTACAGCATCAACTTATTATTCTGAAACTTGATGAATAAGGGGAAATTTATCCTGCTCTTCCTGTGCTAATTGTATTTCAAGTTAACCAAAGAATTGAAGAGAGAAAATTCTTCTCCATAGACAATTTCCAACTAATAAGTACAGAAGGAATGGAAAAACTATAAAACCCACAGTTCTATAACTTCTACTGAAATAACAGATTGAGGTAACACTCATGAATGACTGCTAAAACCATGGAACTTTTTAATGGAAAAATAAAACTGATAATACCTGAACTTCTGATTGATCTTAATATCACTAAAAGTGAGACAGCCAGACATTATATGTCTCTGTTGATGTGACAGACATCACATCACCTATGTGTGTTTAGCACCACCTATGAACTGCTCTTTGCCCCCCAAAAAAGTGAACCTGCATGTAATTAAACCTCTGTAAACTTAAATGACACCTGCTACTGCTAAGTCACTTCAGTCATGTCCGACTCTGTGCATCCCCATAGACGGCAGCCCACCAGGCTCCCCTGTCCCTGAGATTCTCTAGGTAAGAACACTGGAGTGAGTTGCCATTTCCTTCTCCAATGCATGAAAGTGAAAAGCGAAAGTGAAGTCACTCAGTCATGTCCGACTCTTGGCGACCGCATGGACTGCAGCCCACGAGGCTCCTCTGTTCCTGGGATTTTCCAGACAAGAGTACTGGAGTGGGGTGTGCCATTGCCTTCTTTGTAAATGACACCATAAGGATGCAATAAACCATGTAGGAAATTCTATAGGACAAATGACTCGATTTATTTAACAAATAAACATTAATTTAGAAAGTGAGTAGGGTGAACTTTTATATAGTAAAAGAAGCTTAGGAGACACATCAACCAAATGTAATGTACAAGCATTGTTTCATTCTGATTTAAGCCAATGAACTTTTTTAAACTGTTTATGGGGTTCCCAAGGACACAACTTAGAGACTGAACAAGGACAAGCAAATGAACTACAAAAAGTGATTTTTAGATAACTGGAAAAAACGAGCAGGAACTGAGTAGTAGATGATCTTAACAAAGTGTCTGTTATCAACTTTGTTAGAGGGGATCTTGTATTGTACTCTTAAAAGTTCTTATTTGTTAGAGGTAGATACGGAAAGTGTTGCAGGTGAAATGATACAATGTTTGGGATTTGCTTTAAAACAATGCAGAAAAATTAAAATGGTTGTGGGTATGTGTGTGAGAGAGAGGGTTTGAGGGAGGCAGAGAGAGAGAAACAAGGACAAAATGTTGATAAATGTTGGAGAGGGTGTTAGGAACAAAGGGATCATTGGTCTATTCTTTCTGTATATGTTCGTAAAAGATCATAAACAAAATTAAATGTTGAATTTTGTTTTTAAAATGAGTAATATGAAATACAGTAAACATACAAAAGTGTCTAGGAATCACCTTAAGAAAAGTATTGAAATATATTATTATATGTCCACAACACAGTGCATACACGAATGATTGCCATCTCTGCAAGTCCCCTTCTGTCCATCCCTGAACATCACACTCTTCTCTCTCAGAGAAAACCATTGTTATGAATTTTATATTATAATCCCCTTGTTTGTCTTTATAGTTTTAAAAACACTACTTTTGTATTTACTCTTACACAATATACTATTCATTTCTTTTTTCTGTTTTTCAACTTCATACAAATGCAATCATGCTTTATGTTGACTAACCTCTTGCAACACCTTTTTTGAAATGATCTGTGTTGCTGTTTTTAACTGTAGTTTATTCATTTTCAGTGCTGCAAAGTGTTACATTGTAGGCATGTACCACAGCCTTTTTTTACCCATTCTACAGGTGGTAGACATTTGACTTATTTTCAGTATGTGATGAACATTCCTGTACATTTCTCTTGGTACACAGATAGACAAAGAGATGGACACTCACTAATCAAATTACTGTGTCATCAGATACATGCAAATAAATTGGGAAATGTCAAAATGTTTTCTAAAGCAGCAGATGTACCAGTTTACATTTCTTCCAGTAAGCAGTGTTCTTGAGATATTCCCCTTTTCTACATCTTTACCTACTCTTAATATTTTCAGAGTTCTTAATTTTTGCCAATCTGGTGATTGTGAAATGGTATCTTGTTATTTAAATTTGCATTTCCTTTATTACTTGGCTTACCAAGTGGCTCAGGGGTAAAGAATCCACCTACAATGCAGGAGCCGCAGGAGACATGGTTTCTGTCCCTGGGTTGGGATGATACCCTGGAGGAGGACATAAACAACTCATTCCACTATTCTTGCCTGGAGAATCCCATGGACAGAGAAGCCTGGTGGGCTATAGTCCATGGGGTCTTAAAGAGTCAGACACGGTTGAAGTGACTTAGCATGCATACATGCATGACTATCTCTTCAAGTGTTATAGTGACATTTGTGCTCCCTCTTCTATGAAATAGACACATTCATTCTTTTGCTCACATTTTAACATTTCTCTTTTTTAAACTGATTTCAGAAAGTTCTTTATATATCCTGTTAGCCTTTTATAGTTCATATGGATTGCAAATAACTATTTTGTGGCTTGCATTTTCACTTTATAGAATCCTTTGATGAATCAAATTTGATCAATTTTTGAATTTTAATCAATACAGTCAAACTGATCAATTTTGCAGTCTTGGTTACTTTCTTAAAGAAATATTCCCTACTTCATTGTGATAAAGATATTTTCTATATTGTCTTCTAACAGCTTTACAGTTTTATTTTTTTACATCTAGGCCTTTAATTCACTTAAACTTCTTTCTTTCCTTTTGTGAAACAGGACTCCAATTTCATTTTTCCATATGGACAGCCAATTGACCCAAAACCATTTATTGAAAAGCTCATTCTTTCTCCACTGCTCTGCAATACTAACACAGTCATAAATCAAGTGTCTACATAATTGTGGGTGTACTGCTGGGCTCTGTAAAACAGACTGAATTTTCATCATCCAGAAAAAAGTAGAGCAGTCTAAGTTTGGTCATTTCTTTTATCAACTGATGCCTAGAACCCCTGAAATTGTTCTTAGTCTGTACTCTTCCTTCAGTCACTCTGCTAAACCATTCCTAGTCCTGCTAGGCTCTTAATGCTGGTTAGTTCATGTCCATTCTCTTATCAAATACATTAAAAGGTCCCACAGTGAAACAGTATAAAGAACTATTCTTAACCCCTAGCAAGACAATAAACTATTCCACTCTTCAGACTGTTACTAACCTCAACAGGATCCACCATATAGCAGAAGCTCAGTAAGTGCTAGTTTCCCTATAGGGTTTCACATGGGTTAACAGTTATTTATTTTTTTTTATGAGAGTGTGATTGCCTCCTGGAATATCCAAAATATTCTCATATGAACTTATATTGTTTTTTTTTCAAAATGTTTAACCTAGAAATTTGTCTAAATCATATAAAGATAATAAAGGCTTTACTTCACTATTGCATTGTTTTAAAGTATCTTACTAAACCGTTCGAAATGTAATCAGACAAAAATGTAACTGTTTGACAAAATCAAGCACTTCATTTTAGCTTGATTTACCTTTGGGCTATTATGAAAACAGACTCTTGGAAATCCAAAATAATAAAACTGAGTAATCAAGGTCTATTTAATAACATAGTAATTTTTCATTACCCTTTATTAGATGTGCAACAACTTCAACTTGAAGGTGCTTTCTTACTTATCCTATTTGTACATTTTGGTATTATCTCTTGTTGAGCTAGAACGTAAAAAGTCTTCTACAGGCAGCTTCAGGGACCAATTAACTCCATTAAATTATATCCAGCTACGTAGTGAACTGAACCACGGCTGTCTGGGGCTGTCTGGAGCTGTGACAATCAGGAGATGGAGAGAAGCAGAAAAGGAGAGATTGATTTTAATATGTCACCGAAGCACACTGCTACAATATGCCAGCGTGACTTTCAAAATGGCCTTAAAATATTCCAAACTCAGGGAGTTTCCTTGCTCCTGAGTGGGAGTTGACAGACTGTCTGGCAGCATTAGAAACAGGCAGAGAAAAGCTGATGTCTATATTGTGTCCTCTAATGATAACATTCTGCCTCTTTGCGACGTCTCCCCCTTAGAAGGATCCGTATATTTGGTGTGAGGGGGTGTGTGTGTGTGTGTGTGTGTGTGTGTGTGTGTGTGTACGCGCGCACGCGAACTCCCCCCAAGCCCCCGCCCCCGCGCGTTTTGCCTCCTCCTGTGCAGAGGGCAGGGTTTCACCTCTCACATCTGGGAAAACCAAATCGAAGGACACTAACCCTCCCAAGGTCAACTAGAAAATTAGGCCTGGGGAGGGGGGATGGGGGGAACCGAACCCAGGTGTCCCCACTGCAGCTTTGTGGTTGGGCACTAAATCATTTTTCTTCTCTTGTGGGGAAAAAAAAATCATTGGGTGGGGGTAAGTGAGAGATTAATCAGATTTCTTCCTCTTTCTCCCCTTTCCGCCCCTCCTCCTAAAGGAGATAAAACTCATGAAAGCAAACAAAGTGTCCACTCCGCAGTTCTTAAGCTGGGTCCCTCCAGTCTACCCCCACACTCCACCCCCAACACAAAGCGATCCGGGCTCCCAAGGTTTCGGTCCGTCCTACGCGGAGCCCGGGAGGTGAGGAGTGGTTAAAACTCAGCCCTCACCTCCAGCGGGTCCCGGATCCGCGGCGCCCAAGCCCCGCCCCCGCCGCCCTTCCCCCACGGCCTCGGCACGCCAGCCCCTCTCCCCTCTCCCAATCGGGCGCACCCACCCCAGATGCCGCCTGGCACCGAGCGCTGCCGCCGCCGCCGCAGCACTTTCCACTTGTATTGATCACCTCCCGGCCCCGCTCAGCCTGCTCGCCGGAGCGGAGCGCGGCCAGCGCGCCAGCCCTTGGCAGCCCCGGAGCAGTCGGGCTCCGGGAGGCAGCTCCTTGGGAGCGCCCTGTCCGGGGTGCCCTCTGCGCTCTGCAGTGTCTTTCTCTCTGTCTGGGAGGAGAAGAAGGAGGAGGAGGAGAAGAAGGAGGAGGAGGACGTCTGGTCCGGGCTGGGAGGTGGAGCAGCGGCAGCCGCCGCCGCCGCCGCCGGAAAGGGAGAGGCAGGAGAGATCGAGACTTGAAAACCCCAAAGTGCCCGCGACCCTGCACGGCAGGCTCCCTTCCAGCTTCATGGGCAAAGTGTGGAAACAGCAGATGTACCCTCAGTACGCCACCTACTACTACCCCCAGTATCTTCAAGCGAAGGTAAACGGGCGCCGGGGATGGGGGGCGCCCGGGGCGCACACTGCTCGGGTCCGGGAGGGGCGAGCGGCCAGCTCCCGCCGCCCCCGCCGGAGTTGATGGAAGGTTGCTAACTATAGCGCTGGCCTGGGCGCAGCCGGGCGGCGCGCTGGGCGGCTGCTGCCCGCGGAACTGAGTGCGGGGATCGGGTTACAGAAAGCCTCGGGGGGGAAAGACTAGACAGGAAAGAGCCGCCGGCCCCTTCCTGGCCCGGGAGGCGGGGAGGGTCGCGGGCCGAGCGGCGCCCCTCGCCGAGCCTGGGCTGCTCGGCCGCGGGTCCCGCCGGCGGCGCAGATCTTCGACCCCTTCTCCTGGGCCTCGCCAGGCGAGCGGTAACTCTCGGCTTCCCTCGGAGTGGCGCCGAACCTCCCGCCCCCCGGGGACGCCCCTCAGTCTCCCGCGCGCGCGATGACTGGGGCTCCGGGGGGGGACGGGACTTTTCCCTCCCCGCCTCCGGCCCTGCGCGCCCGCCCCTCGCCTTGATCTTTGTGCGCTGTGGCACTTCACCTGGTTACTGATTTCTACTTTTACGCTGGTGTTTTGGGTAGGAAAGTGGCCAAAGTTCACTCAGTTCATTGATGTCCCTTTTAATCTTCCCTGTAGCTTCTGCAAAGGAGAGACAATGGGCAGATTTCGATGCGGAGAAAGGAGTGACTTCGTATTTAGTTTTGAAAAAAATGCTACCTTATATGTTTACCTACAGATCGATTTTCAGTGGTGCTTTCTCAGAAGTGGCCTTGGTACACGCTTAAGTAACACAGCAGATGACATGTAGTCATACAAATTGCGCCTGGCTTTCTAGGGACCCTGAGTACGTTGTTAGTGGGCCTATCTTATTTTTACTGTAAGAATTTGATGCCTTCATTAAAAAAATTATTGGGCCCATGAAAAGTGAGGTTTTCGCTGCTTTGGAAGCTTTTTTCCCAGTTTGGGAGGGCGAAAGTTGGATGCAAAAGATTTTGTCAGCTGTTAGCATCTCCTATCTGGACTCCTGGTGCCCTTCCAGATTACAAAAGAATCAAGTGTGGGTACAGCCTCTGAACTTTTTCTGGAAGGTTGTTATCATGCCCTGCTTGTTGGCAGAGGGCATTTCAGGCCTGGTGCAGAGAATCTCTGATTCAACTTCGATAAGCCTTTCTTTCTTACAGTGTGTTTGGTTCATGTTATGTACCTACATCATTGTTCTGCATGTGTCCCTGTAGGTGAAATGACACTCTTACGCATAGAGACCTGAAATTTCTTAGCCCTGGAGGACCTAATTTTCACCCCCTCCCCAATAATCGCCAGAAAGCAGCAAGATGGTAGCAGTAAGGATACCCGTTACTCATTTTTGTGTGGTGGCCTCTGTATTTGTTTTCAGGGATTGGAGGGCGGTACCCGTATTTTGGTGAACTACATTGTAAATATAAGTTGTTCAGAGAAATTTTGAGGTGTAATCAATGCACTACCTTTTAGATATCATATATGTTTAATGCATTTGTTTAAATTATGCAGCATTGGGTACCTAAAGGACAGCCTGTTCAACGCTTAACTTTATGAATAATAAATAACATACACTCAGGTGAAGAAAAAAAGACCGTGTTTCTACAGGCACATTCACCTTAGTAATTTTTATGTACCATTAGTAAGTTAGAAACCAAGTACATAGCATTTAATATAGCTAATGCAATGCCATTTGGCTCTTTTTGCCCCGTAAATAATTGAAGAGAGAGACAAACGGCAAGAGCCTGCTCTAGTAATTAGGGTCAGATCCCAGAAAGCTTTAGGGCCCATTTTCTGAAAGTGTGCTTCCTGCATAAAGCATTTAATATTGATTTGTGTTACAGTAAATGACAGTCTCAAAACATATCTTGCTGTTTCTACTCTGAAATCTGAAATCCTATTACTCTGAATCTCTTTGTTTCCGGAGAAAGACAGACATACTCACTTGACCTATATAACATGGTATTAAAGTTTGATAATTAAATCTAAATTCCCTGTTGTAAAGAATCTTGATTATCTCAAGAAGAGGCATCTCCTAAAATGTAAAGCGACTAGATGCAGATTTTAGGTAAGCATAATTCAGTACACATAACTGTTTTTTTCTCCCTTATCTATCTCTTGTAACGTGGTATTGTGAATCATTAAAAAAAAAATAGAGACCTGATTTGATCTGTAGTTAGTTTAAAAACAAGTGTTACCTATTCTCCCTGAAGAGTTAATAAACTGATGTAGTATCTGTGGTCTACAGTGATAATCCTTGCCTCTGTGTGTTTGTGTTCTAACCCTCCTGAAATATGGGATAGGTAGCATCACCGTTTAAAGTACAGTGATGTGTTTGCTAGACAGAGTTGTTTTGAAACTTCTGTTTGGGAGCTATATCAAAAACTGAAGAATGGTGTGGTCGTTTACCAAGTGATATTTGACTTAGACTTGTCGTCAAGAGATGGATGTGATTTTTTTGAATCGAGAAAGAATAAATGGATGGGATTTCTTTTCCTCAAAAGGAATAGATACACCAATGAAAATGGCACTTGAAAATCAGTTTTGTTACCATACTTTAAAAAGTTATCATATGTCAAATAATTTTTCTTATGTTAATCATCCAATCAGTCTGTTTTGAAAAATTTATTTAGTAATGTTTCTCTATAGAAACGTATTAGTTACTCCTACATTCTATTAACAATTAGTAACCAAAAAATTATGGAGCTGTATTACAGCGTGTGACCATATTTGTGTGTGTTATGCTTTGACAGAAAAAGAAAAGTAATACAGATGCAATAAACATAAAGTAAACTAGAGGATATTATGGAAGGGCTGGACATGGGGTGGAAATGAAGGACTCCAAAATTTTTATAATACCTTAGTGCCGAGTAACAGAGATTGCAAGTAACCTGATTTTACACGCTTGTTGAGCTTTTTGTATTTCTCTGTAAGGATGGTCTTATCACAGCAGGAGTCTCTTTATCACTTGACACATCCATTCTAAGATATAGGCTGATGTAGCTTCATAAGTATAAGCACGTATTGTTTTGAAGGATTTTCTAAATGATTAAGAGACATTGTGTATTACTGAAAATTAAATTTGGTATCTACTTTTCAGATACACAGGGAACATTCTGACAATTTGATATATATTTTAATTAAAATTTTGTATGTAGACATTTTCACTTATTGTAAAGGAAACCCTTGAATTCTGTTTGTTTCAAAAATACCATGATGTATATTACTACCAATATGTATATACAAATGTTTATGGGAATTGAAATACTTATTCTAGTTCTTTTGAAGAAAGGGAAGTACAAAATGTTCTTTAATGGTTAGTTGATATTTTGTACCATCTACAAGCAATTTGACTCATTTGTGATCTTTATTCATAGATTGTTTTGTGTAAGAGATGATCTACACTAGAAAAATGTTTGTTTCTAAAACAAATGTTTGTTTTAAAACTATTTTTGTGTAAGTGTATGCCAGAGAAGATACCTGAACCTAGCCTAAAAATCTGAAAAATATTGAGCAATATAATTTGGTATTCTATTAATGAAACTACTAGGAAAAAAGCTTTTTCTGAATTGAATTTTTGGGTACATTAATGCTTTGTTGAATTCCTTAATTTTTCGTTAGTTATAACCACATGAATGTTGTATCAATCTGTTTCTTTAGGAATTAGGGGTCATGATTTGATACATGGAACTACTGAGTATATTAAGGTGGATTGGAGATACAGTGGCATGATATTAAGACTTGGGGTGCTTTGTGTCTTGAGAAGTAACTGTGTTTGGGAAATGAATAAAGTTTGTTTAAATGCATCAATACATTAATACAATATTTTATATGAAGAATACACTTTCTTTTGATAAGTGGCCGAGATATTGTGGCTATCTGGAAGTAGTGTTGGACGACTCAGGGTCATGGAAATGCTAAAATGAAGATGCATTATAATGAAATATTATAGGATCCTTCCCACTGGATAGCCATTTCTTTTAAATTTCCATAATATCTATTATTTTTTATATGTTGGGAGCCAAATATTACACTACTAGAATGGAACAGGGAAAAGATAAGTGAAGAAAAGGAGGAAAGTAATCAATTATTTAGCATCAGTATAACCAGATATACTTTATATATATGGTGATCTTGGCTTCAGATTTAAATTAAAATATGGCAATTCCCATGTAATACACTTTTATGACAAAAACTTTTAAGCTTTTTGATATATTGAGTCTTTGTGTTTTGCTTAATAGTTTCTTGGAACTATTAATTACCCCAGCTTACTTAATGAAGACTGAAATTTTAAGTTCTAGATCTTTATGCTAGACAGCAGGACCTTTTTCCCTTTCTTTTTACTAAAGAAGGATTTGCTAGAAATGAAAATTCCTTTTTTCCCCTATATCTTCTTAACCAATAAAAATTATGTGAGGAAGATCTAGAGTCGAAGTTAAAATGATATGGACACCTAAATATCATTCATTTTTTTTAAAAAGATGAGGTATTTCTTGTCTAGTTTGCTATTTATTGGATTCTCAGTTCCCTAAAGTTTATTTTCCCCTAGTATGGTCTCCTTATCCTACGTTGAATCTCTTTTCAAAAGCTATCAGCTGTCCATATTTCTTATTTGATTTGCAGAACACTAGGTGGTAAGTAAATGCTTGTTACTGACTATTACAATTCTGAATAAGTACATGCAAAATTTTCTTAGGCCAGAAAAAAATTATAGACCAAAATCTACAAATATAATAACCCAGCCTAATTTTCTAATGAAATCTCAATATAGTTTGATTTGAATTTTAATTTATCTTGTTCCTGTAATGAAAACTTTTCATTTTATGAAGATCACTAAGATGAACTACATATCAATTGGTCCATGCTTAATTTATGAAATCAAAGTACCTTTTTTTTTTTTTAGTCTTTATTAAAGACTATGGCACCAGAAAAAAAGATCTCATAGTGTTATAGCAAAGAGGGAAATGTTATATGTGATGAATTGGTTACTCAGCACGTATTTGCCTCTTACTACTGGCCCCCACCAACACAATTCAAACTTTTTCTGCTTAATTTTCAAGAAAATCCTTTTTTCCCCCCAATATATTTCATTTAATGAATAATAACTAAAATATAAACTAGCCTCAAGTTGTTCAGAATTATAATTATCTGTGTTACTGAGGGGTATATTACCCTAAATATGACATTTAGCTACCTAGTTTTTTATCCCATTCATTGGGATATTACAGGAGTAAATAGGAACATACTCAACTGTTCTTAAGTGGAGGTGTTTTATTCAACGTAACATTACTTAAAGAAAATGTAGTAATGATATGTCAGTGATTTAAATGCAGTGCCATAATATTTGGTACACAGTTAAGCTGTATATTCAAAATTGAGCATTGGGCTTGGGGATTTTATGTGGAATGAATGTAAATATCTTGATTTCTCTGCTGTATCATTTTAACAAGTAAGTGGTAAAACCTGGTGCCTTGGGAGAAGCAGCCGTTGGATGACACAAACATTTACCACCCAGAGTTTGGTCCGATGATACGCAGCAAAATGCCTTCTTATACAGTGTATGTGTCAACACACATGCACATTTGGGCACACAAACACAGATTTGAGAACAGAAACTAAGTCATTTCTTAATCAGGTAGTATGTGGGGGAAGGTGTAAAGAGAGAGAATGGTGATAGCCAAGCGAGCAAGCCAAACATGTATCTTACACAATTGAATTCCTTATTTTTGCTCAATGCACCTGGTATCCTTAACATAACTATATGAGTATTTAACATTTTCAAATAAGCATTGGAAAAAAAGTGTATCAAAGATGGTGAGAAAGAAAAGGGGAGCAAAAATCAACATCTAGACCTCCAAGAGGAGAAACTGTTCAGTCTAAAACTGAACATTCTTTTCTCTGTATATTGTCTTCTAGCTAATTCTTAAATGCATGCATTTGCCTTTGCGGGAGAACAGTCTTCTCGATGATATATGTGAAAACCTAGATTCTAAAAGAGAGATTAGATACTAATATGAACAATCAACTTGCTTGTAAATCTGATACTGTGGCTTTCCCGGTGGCTTAGATAAAGAATCTGCCTACAAATGTGGGAGACTCGGGTTCAGTCCCTGGGTGGCGAAGATCCTCTGGAGAAGGGAATGACTACCCACTTCTGTATGCTTGCCTGGAGAATCCCATGGGCAGAGGAACCTGGTGGACTCAGTCCATGAGGTTGCAAAGAGTCGGACATGACTGTTCGATTAACACTTTCACTGTAAACACACAAAATCAACGTCTTGTGGATGATTGCCTGCAATGACTCTATTCTGGAATTAGGCTAAATTTTAAGCTGGTGTTTGTGGGAAATTGCTGAGGCTCTTGAAGGGCTATAATACTAACGAAGTGATTGTATTTCCTTAGTCACCCTACAGCACCATTGTCTGCTCTGGGTATCGGGAAAGGTAAGGGAGTGTCATATCTGGTCCCTGCTGCCAGCAAAGACAGAATAGACACATTTTAAGACGTAAGCAAAGAATATTTTCAAAATAGTTCACCCAGGAAGACAGCATACCAACCAAGGGTCTGAATGACAGGAAGGCTCTCTGATCCACATGTGGGATTAAAAATTGTCACGTGTATTGTGAGAAAAGGTAAAGTGCTAATAAAAGTTACAACAAACCTGGGAGTTTTATAGAGAAATGGGCTTTAGATTAATGAATGAAAATTTCTTAAATTGATAATCACCCTTGTTTTATATATTTTCTGCTCTGTAATCCTCTTATGACTACTTAGAGTTTTAAAGAATATCACTTTTTCATACTTTATCATAACTCCTTCTCCTCAAAGTTTCACATTCAATTACCTTATTTTACATTATTATGTAATGATTTATGCTTACAAATGTGCTATTAAGCCGACCTATTAGGGTTGTGACAGGCTGGAAATATAATCCTTGAATGATGACATAATTGTGATATGGAAATTTTACTTTTATTCTTTTACTTTTATCATTTGAAGTGATGTTTATTTCTTCTAATTTGTTAGTGTTGTTTGGAGTTATTAGGCACCATTGTGTGCCTGCAATCTGCATGGTGATAATGTGTTTAGTGTGACTTGACATTTCTTCAGAAAATAACAGATTTTAAAATTATTCCTGATCTTTTAGGATTATAGCTTTTTATTTTATTTGGTCATTTTCTAGCTTTAATTTTTTAAAAATGAGCTCTGCAGTGGGTCTGAGTCCTTCAGGAGGCATATTATCCTCTGGTCTCAGTGTGGGACACTGAGTCCACCCTTCCGACAACCCTTTGAACAGCATGTGCTATTGGGCTGCTGGGTCAAGGGAAAAAAAAAAAAGATGGTTTTAGGAAGAGTTCTTGTGCAAGAAAACAAAATGATTTCATAGATATCATGAATAATTTTTACTAATCTTGAAGAAAAAAATACATCATCTTGCCAGCTCTCCCAAGTAGGTAGATCCACTTTATATGATATTGATTTTGTTTTTTATAAGTTGAAAACTACGAATTGGAATGGACAGAGTTCGATGGATACATCATGGAATTCTGTGCTTTTTCTGAACTTGAGTTTTTTGGGAGGGAAATCAAAATTGCCAAAAAAGAATATTAGATCATAAACCTACGTTTCTATTGTACTTAAGCTCCTCAAATGCCAATATACTATTCCCCCTATTTAACACTTTTTAAACATGGTGATTTGAGAGTTGTAATTGAGAGAATATTGGGGCTGAAAAACCTCTAAACCCTTCTTCGTATGTGGGAATAACAGTGAAATATTTTCACAGTTTGAAATAAAGTCTCATAAAATATTTGGTTACAAGAAGTATATCATGTCAGAAATTTGTAATACACCAACTTTGCCTTTGTCTTCTCAACAGTAATTTAGATTCAGTACCAAACAGGCTTTTGACAAATGCAGACATTTATAGAAAGGAAAATTTGCCAGTTTTTATTTTCAGGTGTTTAACTGAAGTACTCCCAAAGTCCCCTCTGCCACCTATGGAGCACAACTTTGATTAATTTCATTGTTTAAAAAATGGAAGCCTTAAGAAAGAAAGCTCCTAGTCTCAATCAGTTCTTGGGTTTTATTCTACATGATTATTTGCATACTTTTATTAACAACAACAGCAACACACAAAAAGAACTGGCTAGAAGAGAAACTTCTCTAACAGAAATTCTATTGCTAGGCAAATGATAGTTTTTAGAACGCTATGTGATTTTTCTGTGATTGGGTATAGCTGATCTTAAAAATGAATTGTGTTTACAAGTTTTGTTCCCAAAAGTTCACATATCACTTACTTAGTACTTGAAATTCTTCTAGTATATTTCATGTATAAATTGTTATCTTTCATTAAAGGGTTCCCAGCCAACCCATATGGGCCTGTGAAAGTAACCCACTTTAGAGTTCACATATAGTTGGTATGTATTGGTCCTACCACATGTGCTTCCCAGGTGGTGCTAGTGGTAAAGAACCCACCTGCCAAGGTTCCCTGGGAAGGACATGGCAACTCACTCCAGTATTCTTTCCTGGAGAACCCATGGGCAGAGAGCCCGGCAGAATCCAGTCCACAGGGCTGCACAGAGTCTGACACAACTGAAGCAGCTCTAGCACGCACTCATGCATAGAACCAAATCATCGTAAGGAATAATGCTTCTTGGAGGAGGAGGGTAAGGATTCGGAGTTGGAACTCCGAGTACCCCTCTTTCCCCCTTTTAGTGGGGAGTCAGAAGTTTTTCTTAATTCACCTGAGGGGCAATGGGAAGACTGGAGCTCCCCGTAGTCCCTCAACAGGGACTTTTGAGCTTACTGGACTGGGGACTGGGTTTTAAGAAGAGGAGGGAGGTGTGGCTTGTGAAGTCACAAGGGGCAGGGATTTGTGAAAGTGGGACTTGTGGGCACTGGAGCTTCTCAGTGGGTTAAGCCTTGGGGGCCCTGCTCACTCCTCACTCCTGAGACTAGCTCCCCACATACTTGTTTTCTTTTCCTGTGCTGGCCTCACAGATAATCTCTTGTTTTCCTTCCTCCTGCTGCTGCTGAGTCGCTTCAGTCATGTCCGACTCTGTGCGACCCCATAGACGGCAGCCCACCAGGCTCCCCCGTCCCTGGGATTCTCCAGGCAAGAACACTGGAGTGGGTTGCCATTTCCCTCTCCAGTGCATGAAAATGAAAACTGAAAGTGAAGTTGCTTAGTCGTGTCTGACTCTTTGCGACTCCGTGGACTGCAGCCCACCAGGCTCCTCCATCCATGGGATTTTCCAGGCAAGAGTACTGGAGCGGGGTGCCATTGCCTTCTCTGCTCCTTCCTCCTAGCCCACCCTCAATTTTATAGAGCAGTCCAAGGCTAGATTCTAAGAAGTAGGGTTTTGCATCCCTAGCTCATCCCTGGTTAGATTACTACAGCCTTGCCAAATTCTCTCCTCTTCTGTAGCACTGAATCAGGCAAACAGCTCTTGAGGCTGGTAACAAGAAGGAAACCAAAACACAAAGAAATCATCATCCAGTGCCATCACTTCTGTTTCCACCAAGTCCTGGTCCAACAATGCTTCGTAACTCTTCACTTCAGGTCAGTTGCTCAGTTGTGTTCGACTCTTTGCAACCCCATATACTGTAGCACACCAGGCTTTCCTGTCCATCACCAACTCCCAGAGCTTACTCACACTCATGTCCATTGAGTCAATGATGCCATCCAGCCATCTCATTCTCTGTCATCCCCTTTTCCTCCCACCTTTAATCTTTCCCAGCATCAGGGTCTTTCCCAATGAGTCAGTTTTTCACATCAGGTGGCCAAAGTATTGGAGTTTCAGCTTCAGCATCAGTCCTTCCAATGAATATTCAGGACTGATTTCCTTTAGGATGGACTGGTTGGATCTCCTTGCAGTCCAAGGGACTCTCAAGAGTCTTCTCCAACACCACAGTTCAAAAGCATCAATTCTTTGGCGCTCAGCTTTCTTTATAGTCCAACTCTCACATCCACACATGACTACTGGAGAAACTGTAGCTTTGACTAGACGGACCAAACCTTGAGCATCTGATGATGGCACAGTCCCATTAACCTCAGATTTTTACTGAGACTCAACCTATGGAGCACTGGCTAAGAATCCTACCTTGAAAAGAGGACAAAAATGGAACCAGTCTGTGCTTAAGAAGACAACTCAGATCATTGGTACTTGTTTGTGGTTTGTGGCTTGACTCTGGGGTGAAGAGCTCGACATGGTCCAAGAGCCTGCAAAGGAGGGATGCAGTCCGTGGGTTTGGGCGATCTCCCAAGTGTGCTTCTTTTCTCTCATCTCCTTTTCCCACACTCCCTTCTTCCTTTTCTCCTCCATTTCTACTTTTACCTTTTCTTCCTACACAGTGACAGTAGTCTCACTGTCCACTGACTTCTGAGCAGCCAGAGGTTTGTGTGCTCCTGGTGGATCTGCCAGGGTGATGGGTGCTTCCAAGCTACTCCCACTGCATCTGCCCAAATAAGGGACCAAGTGGGCCTGACTTAATTTGGGTTAAAAAAAAAAAATCTTTGCTTTATAGATTATGATTAAGAATTTGCTAACTTCAGTTTCCTCTGTTAATCAGATTTTCTTTCTGATTCCTTATCCAATTTTATAGAGAAAATTTAAAAAAAATTGTATTTGGTGGTGACTTGATGGTAAAGAATTCTGCCAAGCAGGGTTTAATCCCTGGGTTGGGAAAATCCCCTGGAGAAGGGAATGGCAACTCACTCAAGTATTCTTGCCTGGGAAAGCTCATGGGGAAAGGAACCTGGTGAGCTACAGTTCAGTTCAGTTCAGTTCAGTTGCTCAGTCGTGTCCGACTCTTTGTGACCCCATGAATTGCAGCATGCCAGGCCTCCCTGTCCATCACCAACTCCCGGAGTTCACTCAGATTCACGTCCATTGAGTCAGTGATGCCATCCAGCCATCTCATCCTCTGCCGTCCCCTTCTCCTCCTGCCCCCAATCCCTCTCAGCATCAGAGTCTTTTCCAATGAGTCAANTGGGAGTGGGGTTCAGGATTGGGAGCTCATATACACCCGTGGCAGATTCATGTCAATGTATGGCAAAACCAATACAGTATGGTAAAGTAAAATAAAACTTAAAAAAAATTATGAACACCATTATTAATTTGGAGGACAGTAGTAATACTAAAATTATCCAAATTTTATATGAGCAATATGAGCTAAACAATTAGTTTACTATTTCTGTGTAACAAATTGCTACAAACTTAATGACTTAAAACATACCTGTTGATGTATGGCAAAATCAATACAATATTGTAATGTAATTAACCTCCAACTAAAATAAAATAAATTTATATTTTAAAAAAAATACCTGTGCTTTAACTGACAACTTTGTAAGTCAAACGACTAGGCATATGTAATTGTATTCTCTTTACCTTAAAAGGGTGAGATGAAGGCATTGGCCAGTTTGTATTCCTTTCTGCAGCTTGAAGTCCTCTTTCAAGCTTGTATCTTTGTTTCTAGGATGGAATTCCTTTTGGTTGTAGAACTGAGGCTGCTGTTTACTTGCTGGCTTGAGAACAGGGCTCATTCTCAGATCCTGCATGTGTGCACGCTCAGTCATGTCCAACTCTCCTGTGACCCCATGTCCTAGATTCCTTTCTGCAGCTTGAAGTCCTCTTTCAAGCTTGTATCTGTGTTTCTAGGATGGAATTCCTTTTGGTTGTAGAACTGAGGCTGCTGTTTACTTGCTGGCTTGAGAACAGGGCTCATTCTCAGATCCTGCATGTGTGCACGCTCAGTCATGTCCAACTCTCCTGTGACCCCATGTCCTAGAGCCCATCAGGCTCCTCTGTCCATGGATTTTCCAGGCAAAAATACTGGAGTGGGTTGCCATTTCCTCCTCTCTACCATTTTCCCCACTTAGGAAGTGAACCCACATCTTCTAAGACTTCTGCATTGGCAGGTGAATTCTTTACCATTTGAGCCATAGGGGAAGCCTATTCTCAGTTCCTAAGGACAACTGAAACTCCTTGCCACCTGGTCGTCTCTACAGACCCTCTAACCCTTTGAATATCTCTGAATTATTAAATGGCTCTCATGATTTTAAGGCAGTACCTGATTTAGCTAAGCCCATGAAGATATTTTCCTTCTTTATTAACTCAGTTGACTAGATTAAGTTGAATTTTAGGGACCTGAGTCCACATACATGAATATCATATACCTTTGATTATTTCAGAAGAATCTCTTTGCTATGTAATTTAACATAGTAAAAAAAATGATATATCATCATTTCAGCAGGTCTCCCACACTCAAGGACAGGGAATCATACAAGATGGGGAGGGGTCAAAGGGACCATATTAGAATTCTGTCTGTTATGTAAATACCATGTTAAGTGATTCACACGCATTAATTTATTGATATATTAATATAACTTGGTTGTTCCAGACTTACATGAGTAAAGCTGGTCTTTGAGGACATGTGAAGCTTGGCCTATCTCATAGTCTGGATGCAACTGAATTGTTAATAGATCTTAAATCCAAAGCCTAGAAGTTTAATACGAGATATTGTCCCATTAACTGT
Source organism: Oreotragus oreotragus (assembly GCA_006410675.1). NCBI lineage: Eukaryota > Metazoa > Chordata > Mammalia > Artiodactyla > Bovidae > Oreotragus > Oreotragus oreotragus. Next base: position 151,456 of record SJYX01005691.1, on the reverse strand, counting down.
TACCTAGAAATATAGTAACATTTTAGTTAGGAAAGATAAATTATAAATTTTCAATGAAAACTAGATAAATGTTGAATCTGTTTCATTTCTGTTTTTACATCATTACAGTGATCTATTTGGAGATACCACATCAATTTAAAACTGGACTACAATGATTTTTTTAAAAAATACTGTTGATATCTCCAAGATGTATGTGCTTGTGTGTGTATGTGTCTGTGTGTGCACGTACAAACCTAATTAGAGATTAAGTTTGGCTGAGTGAGATGCACTGGTTAATTTGCAGTGGTATAGGATTACTTTCTTTGTCAGTTTTATAGTAAATATTTTTTTTCTTGTTTCTATTGAGTTCTTCTACAGAATAAAGTAACACAAATGGGTTAAAACTAAACTCTCCTTCATAGAGATAATTGATCCACAAATGTTATAAGTAGAATTCTAAGTTATTCTCCAATATTTCTCACTTCTAGTATGCATGGCTTGTATAATCCCTCAAACTGAGTATAATGAATTATATTTGCATTATTACATTATATTATATTATATGACATGACATAATTTACCTTAAGATGGGTAAATTTTAATGGTTTATGACGGCTTATGATGGTTAATTTTTTGTGTCAACTTGACTGGGTCAAGAAATATTATGACTAGTTGTGCTCCTGGGGGTGTTTTGGCTTGAAATTAGCTTTTGAATCAGTGAACTCACTGAAGTAGATTGCCCTCTTCAGTATGGGTGAACATCATCTAATTCCGAGTAGTACAAAGAGGCTGAGGAAGGATGAATTCACCCTTTTTTGCTTTCTATCAGTTTGAGCTAACAGATAGATTCTGCCCTTGATCTGAATTTATACCATCAGCTCTCCTGGTTCTCAGGACTTCAGATTCCATCTAGAATTATACCACCGGCTTCCTGGGCCTCCAGCTTATAGATGGCAGGTCATGAAGCCTTTCAGTCTCCATTATCTTGTGAGCCAATTCCACACAATCAATCTATCTATCAACCTAATTGTCTATCCTATTGGTTTTATTTCTTTGGAAAATCCTGACTAATACAGAGTGTTAGCTAGTGTACCTGACCTAATCACTCAGCCTTTTAGAAGTAGAAAGATGTTGTCGGAAGGGAAATTTAGAGATGTGAAGTATGAAAGGGAGGTTCTCTGCTGTTGATATGGCAACATGGCAAGGATCTGAGAAAGCCTATAGGAACTAAATGTGATCCCCAGCCAGCAGCTAACAAAAACATAAGACTTCCTATCACTACAATGGAATGAATTCTACTAGCTATGTGAAGGAAGTGGATCTTTCCCTAGATTATGCTCCAGATGAGGAAGTCAGTTGACATCTTGATATCAGCCTGGTGAGACGCTCATTGAAAGAATCAGATTGAGTGTGTTAAACTATTGACCACAGAAATTGTGGTATAATAAATTTATATTGCTTTAAGTGCTAAATTTGTGGTAATGAGATGAAATACATCTCATTGCTACTCAGCAATGAAACACATGAAAGAGGAGTCTTAACATTACATTTTTACAAACATTTTGACTAATTTCAAAACTCATTGGGTTCTTGAAGAAAAATGTATTGGCGTGCTTAGACATGAAAACTGCTTTCTTAATAAGCAAACTAGAGTGTCTTGTCAGTATGCTTCAAGGGGATATACACTTAAAATCCACCTGTCCAATAGCTGTGAGGCGAGATTTCCAGCTGACACATTTAATTGCTCATGTAGATTACCCAAGTTCCAAAAAGAATTGCTACACTTGGCTCATTACTTGGTAGTGAGATTAGCTTTGATTTAGTGGAGCCCCCAAATCACAATGGAGACTGAATTCTCTTCAAACTCTTCTATTAAAATAATAATATTAATGACATTATAGCAATAGTAAAAATAAAGGGAAGGGGAATAGTTAAAAAGGCAGTAGAAAATGACATCTCCACATCATGAGTGGGAGTCATGTTGATTATGTGGGAAACAACTGGAGCCAGAGTGAGACATACAACTTGGAATTAATCTAAAACTAGCGTTTGTGCCTCACGTATATAGAAATACTTATTTTTACAAAATTTTAGACACCCTCACTGTTATTTATTTTTTATAATTGACATTAAACATTGGTAATGTTGGCACATGACTTTTGCCAAAAAGAATTGCTTTCTGAACCTAGATTTTTCTCAGTTTTTCCAAAGGAAAGAATATTCCAAAGAAATAGTTTCCTATCCTAAACAAAAGTCACTTAAACAGTATTTTCCCTGATATACAAATGGTGACCATTCCCTCCTCCTATAAAATAGTATTATGCAGTATTGGCATTTCCCCTTAAATGCACATGCAGATGAGCACAGGTATGTAGAAGCTCTGGTCTCATTTTAAATTCATCTTTTTCATTAAGGATACATTAAATTTTACTGCAGGCCTTCAACAAAGTTACTTCCTTATGCTTACATTATTCTCTGTTTCATCAATATTTCAAAAACAATGCCAAGACTATTTTTTGTTTCGTACTAAATAGGTAATGAAATTTAAATCAATAAGCACTTTAGTTCTAATATATGCCATTTGGGATTAAGGAGAAATATGGCATGAATTAGCATCTTCCTTTTAAATGAAAGGACTCATTTGTTAAGGAAGAAATTCATATGCTGAAACATCATAATCTATTGGAAGCAACTCTAATTAAAATAAATTAATCACTTATATTTACATAGCATTGCAACACTCAGGGAACAGGGGCACAGAGTCAGAAAGTGAGTTTTAACAAAATCATTTATTAATAGTGAAAAATACTGATTAAATCATTGTCTACTTTCTGGCAACTACTATCACTTAGAAAGAAAGCAGCTATAGAAACTCAAAAGACCAAAGAAGCATAGAGATCGGAACATAATACTCTGGAACACACAGTAATCTTAGCTAATATGGTCTTCGTTGTTTTTCTTTTACTTTCTGGTTATTAGCATGTAGTGACATCTTAATTGCAATTCAATAAATATCCCTTATATAGACATAATGCTTTCTAAGTAAACATTAAATATCAGTCTCATGAGTGAGTGGGCAGTCAACACTAGATGTGAGTTAGAACAAGTGCTGTGTTTCTAGCTTCTTATTATATTCAGATGGCTAGAAAAAGGTTATTTGGCAGTTTCCTGCATTACCTGACAGTTTTTCTCATACATCTCACTCTGTTCATAGAAGAGACAAATTTCTGTTTCATACTAAATGTGTAGAAACTTGAAGGAGAATGATAGAAAATAAACAAATGAGAGAGAGAGAGAAACTGGCAGACCTAAATCCACATGCATATTAAATAAATTCTGGACCCTTAAACATAAAAAAAGAAAAAAGAGTTCAGTGTTAAAATACACAGACAACGCTTATTACTCTTTGCATAGTATTGCTTTGGATACTAGTTGAATTTTGAGTAAAATCAGAAATTTGAAACATGATGGAGAGTCAATTTGGAAACTAAATACAAATCATTACTGTGTTTGTAAGGAGAGTTGGTCAGTTCTCAAATTTGGGTTTGTCTGCAATCCCAAAGAAAGGCAATGCCAAAGAATGCTCAAACTACCGCACAATTGCACTCATCTCACATGCTAGTAAAGTAATGCTCAAAATTCTCCAAGTCAGGCTTCAGCAATATGTGAACCATGAACCTCCAGATCTTCAAGACAGTTTTAGAAAAGGCAGAGGAACGAGAGATTAAATTGCCAATATCTGCTGGATCATCAAAAAAGCAAGAGAGTTCCAGAAAAACATCTATTTCTGTTTATTGACTATGCCAAAGCCTTTGACTGTGTGGATCACAATCAACTGTGGAAAATTCTGAAAGAGATGGGAATCCCAGACCACCTGACTTGCCTCCTGAGAAACCTATATGCAGGTCAGGAAGCAACAATTAGAACGGGACATGGAGCAACAGACTGGTTCCAAATAGGAAAAGGAGTACGTCAAGGCTGTATATTGTCACCCTGCTTATTTACTTTCTATGCAGAGTACACCATGAGAAACTCTAGGCTGGAAGAAGCACAAGCTGGAATCCAGATTGCCGGGAGAACTATCAAGAACCTCAGATATGCAGATGACACCACCCTTATGGCAGAAAGT
>SJYX01005691.1:68370-144532 GCA_006410675.1 Oreotragus oreotragus | reverse complement strand
TTCTGAAGGAGATCAGCCCTGGGATTTCTTTGGAAAGACTGATGCTAAAGCTGAAACTCCAGTACTTTGGCCACCTCATGCGAAGAGTTGACTCATTGGAAAAGACTCTGATGCTGGGAGGGATTGGGGGTAGGAGAAGAAGGGGACAACAGAGGATGAGATGGCTGGATGGCATCACTGACTCGATGGACGTGAGTCTGAGTGAATGTCAGGAGTTGGTGATGGACAGTGAGGCCTGGCGTGCTGCGATTCATGGGGTCGCAAAGAGTCGGATATGACTGAGCGACTGAACTGGACTGGACTGGACATGAACTGAAATAACTTCGTTTATGGCTCCCCAGAGTTGAGCATTGTTTTGGGAAAGAAAAAAAAAAAAAGACTAGTTCCTACTGTGCTGTCAATATTGTTGTTTTTATCTGTGAAATGGCATAAATAAACTCTATTTTCATTTTTTTAATCTCTGCTTTGAAAATTCTCTTAGAAATGACTAGCAGAATTTTAAGGGTGAGTGTTTTATAGGGTTAAAAAACTGCAAGTTTATGTCAAAATACAAGTTGGTTTATAGAATAGCAACACTCTTTTGTCTCATTTGACATTTCTTTCATTAACTGTCATGGTAGACAATGAACCGCAAATCATGGCAAATGATAAACCACTCAAACTGTACCATATGAAACATCGCAGTAAAAATACCATCTTATCTTCCTTGAGCTTCCAGGTCTGGCCTTAATACAGTCCAGGTGTTCATACACTGGATTCCAGTCTCTCAGTTATGGTGAAGATATTGATATTTTGGGTGGGTACAGTTTTTGTTGGGGATGTAAGAAGATATAATTTTGTTGTATTTGAGCAAGTAGCTTCTCCCTTGAATTTATTTTCTTTTCGGTCTTATATGATTCAGCATTTGGTGGATGATGGAGCTGTTGATCCCTTGCTGTTGATCCAGAAGTTTGAAGGGCATGTTTAGCTTCAAGGGGAGTTTTCCTCTGTCTCCTAAAGGGTGTGGCATCTGAGATTCCTTTGCATGGAATATTTGTCTATTTTACCCAATTATTTATTCAACAATTTATATCACGATGGATATTTATTTTATTCATGTGTGCTAAGTCGCTTTAGTCATGTCCGACTCTTTGCTACCCTATGGACTGTAGCCTCAGGCTCCTCTAACCATGAGATTCTCCAGATGAGAATATTGGAGCTGGTTACCATACCCTTCTCCAGGGGAATCTTTCTGATCCAGGGATCGAAACTGTGTCTTTTGTCAACTGCATTGCAGGTGGATTCTTTACAACTAGCACCACCTTGGAAGTTCCTAGTTATTTTATACTTTGTGTTATATTGCAACACTATTTTTTCATTAAAATTTTTATAGATTTAGCTGGGAGGGATGCTTTTTCAATTGCCTCTTTTTAACAAACCCTCATTAATAAAAGTGGTGATTGTTGTTATTTTTGGAGCACTACCCTACTTTCTGGCACTACAAAGTACTGCAGGTTCATCCTGTATGTCCCTTACCCTCATCCTGGAATTAGTCATTTTTCCAAGGATCCCTGGTTTCTTTTATTTGAGAATAATGTTAGAGATCAAGATTTGGATATGATCATTGCCACTAGGATGTCATTGCTTCCAGGCTTTCTCAGGAATTAAAACTTGAACAATATATATGTGTATACTAATATTTAATGTTGTGAAGCAAGCGTCACTATGTAAGACTCAGGCTTCATGAGAATTGTATCTTTTAGAAGTGGGCAGTTCACTAATTGCATTGTCATATACAGAAGACCTAAAAAAGTTACTATTGGCATGACATACACAATCGATTTGTATGAAAATAGAGATGTCCCATCTACTACTAGTATAAGCCTTTTATAAGCCACATTTTTAGTCATTTAGGGACTAAAAAAAGCTGAATAGTTGAATCTAACAAACAACAGTCCATAGATCCAGTCTCTCAATCTGGCTTTTAGAAAACTCTATATATAGTCTTCCTAAAACTTTGATTTATTTCCATTGTGATTAATGTTGACCCTAAGGTTAATGAGTATATGAAACTATTATGACTAGTAAGGTAATTAAAAAAGCAAGTATATGTAACACTTTTCATAATGTTCTCTTTGGGGAGTGAGTAAATGATCTGTACCATTAAAGATGAAATTAAATATTATTTTTAAATGTAATATCCCCTGGAGCAAGTCTGAAAAATTATTTCTAATATGTTTTGCATTATTCTTAATATCTTTGCATAGTAGCACCTAACAATAACTTAAGAATACAAAAGTGATTTAAAATATATGAAGAATTCTGCTTTGGGTCAAGATAGATTAGTAGGAACCACCTGAAACATTCCTCTTACCCTCCCCAACTTAAAGTGTACACACATATATATATATATATATATATATATATATATGCTGCTAAGTCACTTCAGTCGTGTCCGACTCTGTGTGATCCCATAGATGGCAGCCCATCAGTCTCCCCCCATCCCTGGGATTCTCCAGGCAAGAACACTGGAGTGGGTTACCATTTCCTTCTCCAGTGCATGAAAGTGAAAAGTGAAAGTGAAATTGCTCAGTCGTGTCCAACCCTCAGCTACCCCGTGGACTGCAGCCTTCCAGGGATTTTCCAGGCAAGAGTACTGGAGTGGGGTGCCATTGCCTTCTCCGATATATATATATATATATTTAAAAGAGTAGTTTGTAAGACATAGGGCGCAATCCTCAGAGATTGTGCAAAAATCAAAATTAAATTTAATTTTGAATAAAGACACCTCATCTCTATGACTGTTCCAACTGGCTGGCTTGAGAGAATTTGGGGGATATAGTACTTGGAGATGAAGTCAATGAAAGGCTGGCAGATCCTCAAATTGAGGAGACGGAGCTGAGAGTACAAGGGCAACCAGAGTGGCCCAAGTTTTCAGAGCAGAATACTGTGGAGGAGAGAACTGCACAGAGAGAACTGAAGAGATTTGAAGAGAATCCACCAAGAGTATATGATTGAGAATGAATTCCTGAATACACATGGGAGACACCGCCACACTTTCAGTCACTAAGTTTTTTCCAAGGCAGGAGACCAAGTGTACATTGGAAAAGTAAACTGTCTTCAGAATAAAAGCTTTCATTGCATTTAAGACAGAAAGAACCTGAGGGTGAGGAAGAGAGAGTATTAATCAAGATGGCCTTAATATTACCTTCAGTCAGTCAGTTCAGTCACTCAGTCATGTCCGACTCTGCGAATATTACCTTCAGCTTTATCAAACTTAGATAAGCTTCTTCCTGAATATACACTCCTGACCTCCTTTTTCTTAGAGTATTTATTTTAGGAAACTTGCAATTATAAATTATTCTTCTGTCCTTTTGAGATGTAAATCTTCATAAAACGTCTTTCTAGTTGTACAGCACAGTTATATCTTTCTTAAGAATATGAAAGCTCTCCTTTGAAATGTTATCACTAAGGAAGATACTATTCCTGTTTCTCAGTCTCTGTGAGAGGGTGAGAGTCCAACTTCTCTGAATACAAATTAGCAAATACTGTTGATCTAATCACAGAGAAAAATATTTATAAACTCAATAATAAGTCAATGTGCTCAACACATCTCATTGACCAAAGTCCATTTTAATATGGTCTAGCACTTTTCCACTAGCTCATCCCAGTCCTTAAAAACTCTTTCCCACCTTTAGTTCCAATGGGGTTGAGTTCAGACTGAGCTCTGGCTTTTGTCCCCTGTTCTATTAATAATAGCCTTAAATAAAGTCTCTTTTGTATAATTTTTGCGTTGCAAATTTTGTTTTGACAGTGTGTTGCCTGATTATTGCAGGATGCACAGAGATTTTTGTTTTCCACACATAATAGGCTTCTCTAATTGCACAGTGGAATGCTTGGGAAAGTTGAGAAACAGTGAATTGACTGGAGGAAAAGAGGTATGAAGCAGCAAGAAGCTTAAAATATAGTGAATGGGTAACTCAGATGCTTACATTTTGTGATGTGAATCAAAATAACAGCAACATGGGTCCTGATAGAACTATTTTGCCCCAAGCTTTACAACAAACCAGTTCCCATCATGATGTGGTAAATGTGAAGATAAACTCCCCACCAGTAGAAATCTACTGCAGCTACTTGGTTATGTTATTTTTAAAAATGACTCCCTCACCTTTTTCTACAGACTATGAAGGAAAAATTACTTCTAGTTGCCAAAGGACAAAATTCATCCTGTATTTATGAAAATTTAAAGTTAATTTTTTATTTGTTTGTTTTTATACTCATGCTCCTCATTCCAATTTGGTTCATTATCTAATTCTACACGTCTGGTTTTCTTATCTGTAATTTGAGCATAACATGACAGGAAGTAGATACCAGAATTAAATGAATTATTAAATGTAAAGTGCTTAGAACAATGTCTAATTTAGAAAATAATTATAATTATCTATTATTGCTATCACTATTAATGACAGCCAAGGAAAATCAGAAGATGTAGGAGAGAACTTCTTTACAGTAGATATTTTTTCTTGGCAATTTAGAAAACAATAGAATATGACATTTTGAAACTGCTCCCACTTCATTCCTTACTTCTAATTTTCACATAACATCTTTAAATCATCACTCTTCCATAAAATCGTACTCGCTCACTTAATGCCTAATCAAGAAGTAGCCCATTTCATTCATAATTTGAATAAAAATATTTACTCTTTATGCATTATGCAGAAAGGATATTGGTGCCTTTTTTTTCTTTTCTCAGTAAGGTACATTCAAACCAGATGAATAGAGTTTATAATTCTGAAGGCATGAAACACTCAGAATGGCTGTTTATATTCAAATTAAAAAAAAGCTGGTAAATAAATCATGATGAATCATGATACTGAAAGATAGACTATATTTACAAAAATGAGGCTTCATTTTTAAATTTTTTTCTTAAATAAGTTATAGTAAGCTACATGTTTGTTGTAATTTAATGTAGTCTTTGTACCTCATCTCTGATTCATATAGCATTTCCCATTAAATCAGAAATAGACAGGCTTTTTTGGTGTGTTGTTATTCTGTGTAATAGAAATGTAGCAAAAATAATCCAATAAAAATATAGCTTTAATTTTGATTCACTATAAACTCATATTATTTCTAGAAATCTCTGTAATCAATAAAAAGGATGTTATTTTGAATTATTAAAGCTAAGTTGCTCTGGGTCTATGATTCATTTTTGTGTGTCAAAAAATAATCAATTGTTTAAACAGGAACAACCTGGTATCTCCCATTGTGTCAGTGAATATATTTATTATTCAGATCATAAGAAAACTGTTTTTATAAATCCAGCATCATTGTGTGAGCTATATAAACTTACTAGTCTCTGAGGTAAGATTGCAAAATAAAAAATGAATAAAATGATGTTTCTAAAAGTCTTATTGGTTTTTGCCTTGCTGTATCATTTAAAATGGCTGCATTTAACATGTTCAGTACATTCCCAAATGACTGCAATTCTCAGCTACAATTAAGTTCTCACTTTGGGTTCTGATATTTTTATTTTATGCCTTTTATATTTCTCAACTTTACAAAAACTTTTAAAGGAAGAATCAGCACAGACTATAAATTACCCTATTCTTGATTCAACTAAAGGAATCAGCAGGTAATGGTCTTTTCAATCCAACAAAAAAGATGTATGACTCATGTGTGTGTATGTGTATGCACGTGCATGCACACGTGTTGGTGTTTTTTTTGGCAGGTTGTTATACCTCTATTTAGGACATGTAACATGGATCATTTCATTTGAAATATTCTGTAAAAGTATTTCAAGTAACAATTATAATAAAATAAAACTTTAGAAATGTATCTAAATAGATATATTGCCCCTTACATTTGAAGTTTCATATTATTCAAGCTGCAAATTAACATTGTTTATTTTCAAGATGAAGGCCATAAAACAAAAAGGTCCCTACGCATGAGGGTAAAGTAACATTTGTGCTTTTAAATATTTTTGCTATCTTTGTTTTCTCAGTTTTGTTGCTTGTTTAGTAATTATCTTTTATACAATTTTCTTCTTACACAATTCTCAACAGCCTCAGTTGGGAAACTTTATTTTTTGTTTTTAGTTGTTTGTTATTCTTTGCCATTGGCATTTTTCTTAGTCTCCATCTAACTTGTCTAAAGCATAATCTTATTTCTTATAATCATAAGTGTTTATTTTAACTAGATTGTTGAGCATTCACTGTACTGATGTCAAAATAATAGGTCATTTATATGGCCCTTCAATCGAATACCATGAAATATTGATTTTTACAATTGGTTTTATCATTCTGGAAATTTCTGATATTCAACCCCAGAATCCCAATAGTGTTACCAATTAGTGATATTACAGTCTTATGTCATTTGAAGAAAGCAAATTTATAATTTTTGAAGGCATAGTCAACATATTTACTTAACTGAACTTCCTTAATGAGAAAAAAAAAAATAGAGACAAGGGGATAAAGTAGGTTTTGGAAACATGAATACATTTCATACTCTGGGAACCAGACTAAAAGGAATATTTTCTATTTATAGAATATTAGAATCTGCTCAAATTTTCTTCTTAATGTATCATTTCCACTATATTACTATGTCCCATCAAATAGGCTTTTCCCTCTGACTTGGGTCATTATAGAATTCTTGATTGCATGAGATTTGTTTCACATGACTTTCTTAAACCAAGTGATCCTCAGAAATCCAAATGCTTCAGATTAACCACCTTGGCATTAAACTGAATCCTGTTTTACTGGCTATCTTCAGGCCAAGAAAATCCCCTACCAAAAGCCTCCACTTAATCCTTAAATCATTATTTTGTCCATTCTTCTGATTTCCAGAAGGCAGATACCTTGTTCACCATCTGTTTGTGGAAGAGCACAGCTTGCTATTCTTTTGGGAGAATTTGCATTCTGAGAAAATTCTCATCTAAACCTGCTTCCACCCCATTCTCTTTGTGGCACATGTTTCTGCTTAGAAGCAAGGGTTGTTGTTGTTCTTCTTCAGTTGCCAACTTGTGTCCAGCTCTTTGCAACCCCATGGACTGCAGCATGACAGGCTTCCCTGTCCCTCACCATCTCCAGGAGTTTGCCCAAGTTCATGACCATTGAGTCAGTGATACCATCCACCCATCTCATCCTCTGTTACCTGCTTCTCCTTCTGCCCTCCATCTTTCCCAGCACCAGGGTCCTATCTAATGAGCTGGCTCTTTGCATCAGATGGACAAAGTGTTGGTGCTTCAGCTTCAGCATCAGTTCTTCCAATGAGTATTTAGGGTTGATTTCCTTTAAGATTGACTGGTTTAATCTCCCTGCTGTCCAAAGGACTCTCAAGAGTCATGTCCAGCACGACAGTTTGAAATCATCATATTTTTCCAGTGCTCAGCCTTCTTTATGGTCCAACTCTCACATCCATACATGAGAAGCAAGGGATGCACAGCTTACTTTTACTCAGTTGTGCCTAACTAATTTTCTCATCTGTTAAGTTGCTTTTGTCATCTCAAATTGGTCTTGATTGTGTTCTGTTAAGAACAAGGATTCAAAGCCTGACTGTAAGCCTGGGTACTCCTATGATCTTTACTACAGTAGTTCCTTTCCTGATGTTTTGGTGCCAAAATTTCTAAATTTATTTTGATATCTCTCCTTCTAATATAATTACATTTCTTTCTGCTAACTCTTTTTCTTTTAACACCCTTCCTTCATCATATGCATTTCTGCCTTAAGCATTTTTCCCCAGTTTGCTAAAGGGAATGTTGTAGGTACTGCTCCAATATTGTACCTTGCTGTGTATCACAGAAACTATGGAAACCACCAAAATACCAAAATTATCCAAATATGTATCCATACACACATGTCTATGTATATAAACATATGTAAGGTTTGTTTCTCTGCTAGAGTTATAAAGCTAAGTGGTAGACTATCAGTTTATGGCAGACTTTCATTTATGTCACAAGAAGGAAGATAATCTTTTTCTAGAAGAAAATAAATATTTAGTTATTTAGCATTCTAAGTATCTACTTAAATTCTAAGACCTGGGAATTAAGGATGGTCCTAGAAATGAAGAAAAACTTAGCTCTCTATCTTCTCACGCATTCATACAACTAGACAACAATTCCATTAGGTAAGGCATATTTAACAAGTCTGCTTCAGGACAAAATACGTAAAGGAAATTGCCATTAACTACTAGAAATAACTATATTATAACTTAAACTCTCAAATAACTGAATGCTAATTTAACCAAAAATGATTTATGTTACTATAATAAAAATTAGTAGCTGAGGCCAACTCTCTTAGACATAAAAAAGTATTTCTCACACAGAATTCTTGGAATCACTTTCTTTTTTTAGCTTTATCAGGGAAGATTAATAAAAACTAAATTTTTTTCTTAACACTGCTGTCATCTTTTCCATGTCTTCATCTTTGGCTTTTATGTATTTTTCTCTTGTGGAGTCCCTATATTGCTGACAATTTTTAGAGACATCTCCCTACTTTTTATGAAAGCAATTTCTTATAAAAGTGATAATCTATTTCCCAGCTGCCTTTTGGCATCCTTCTCCATCAAGGATAGTTGTCTTGAGAAGTGGGATTCCAACAACCTATCAGAGATTCTGACACTTAGGTTTGTAATATGTTACCTTCCTAGTGAAAATGAACTCTACATTCCTGGCATACCTGTTTTCAAGTTCTAACTTCCCAGGTCTTCACACTGGCTGAATCCTGCAGAGGGATTTCGTTAAGCAAATTTTATTTTATTCAAGTCTAGTTGATGTGTTATATTAATTTCTGCTGTAAATAAAAATGATTCATTAATACACACACACACATATATCCTTTTTTGTATTCTTTTCTTTTATGGCTTATCACAGGGTATTGAATACAGTTCCCTGTGTTATATTGTAGGATCTTGTTATTTATTCACTTTATATATAATAGTTTGTATCTGATAATCCCAAACTCCCAGCTGATACCTTCCCCACCCTCCCTACCTCTTGGCAACTGCAAATCTATTGTCTATGTATGTGAGTCCATTTGGTAGATAAATTCACTGTGTCATATGAATTTTAGATTCCACATAGAAGGGATATGTGGTATCAGTCTTTCTCTTTCTGACTTCACTAATTAAGATAATATCTAGGTTCATCCATGTTGCTGCAAGTGACATTATTTTATTCTTTTGTATGGTCGAGCAGTATTCCATTGTACATATGTACCAAATCTTCTTTATCTATTCATCTGTTTATGGACATTTAGGTTATTTTCATGTCTTGGCTCTGGATCTTTAATTTCTACATCTTCCTCCTAGCCACTGTTACAACCAAACATTTTACAAAAATTTCTCTCCAGAACCAGAAGTGTTTCTAAGATTAACTTTTTATTCTCTGGAATAATTCTTTGTATTTCATCATTTGGATTGATTACCACCAGGGACCATTTGGTACATTAAAAGCACACCTTCCTTTTTTTTTTTTTTTTAATGTGGCACTATTAAAGAAACAAACATGTATTGTTCTAACATGTTATAAATTGATGAACTTTTACAGGAATTCCTTCCAAGCTTCTATTCTTAACACTATTTTTCATTCTAGCTAAGTCTACTTTTTATCAGAACCCCCACAGAAACTTGCTCACACTTCCTGCTGCACCCTGAGTCAAATCCCTGACTCCCTATATATATAATCCCATTCTGTAGAAAGCATAGTCCTCCAACATGAGCATAATGAGAGAGAAAATGGTAAATGCCAGTTGCCTAGTTTGTTCTGAACTACAATATGGAATATTGGCTGAAGTGGATGCGTGTTTTTCCTGTTTGGGGTCCTTAAATTCTAGACTTTCTTTCCATGCATTGATGTCTACTACATTAGCGTAAGCAACACATGTATTCACAACTACATGATTTATTACTTAGCACTGACCTAGAAGAAAAGATGAGCTGTGTACCTGGCAGGGTGGTAAGGAAGTGGGGACAGAGGTGTTTAGGTGGAAGATTTCTCTTTTTCTTTAAAATATACTAGTTATGTTTTTCCTACATGATCTTTAACAGAAAATCCTCTCAAGTTTTTTTGTGAACACTTTCTAAGGAAGAACTGACCAGGCTAGTAGGGTCTTATTTGCTATTTACTTCATTTAGCTATGCTTTTGTCACCATGATATTACTAGCATAAGGTGGTGATTCTGTTGCCAAGGTAACTGAGATGTTTAACTCTACTTGTTATAATCCCTACTGAGTTCTTGGCTGTCCTTTTTTTTTTTCCTGAAAAAAAACTGAAATCCATTTCTTGTTTCTTCATACTTTTTTTTTTTTTGCTGATTTTTCTCTTCACCAAGGTGGTGTTCTCACTCCCATCCAAGTCTAAATGAACTCTATGTTACCTCATGTGATATTAAGTTATTAACTTCTAATTATAATTGCTTATCTTGATGCCTTTTGCCTTCATAGATATTTCCTCCAGCTATTATTTCTCACTCAAGAAGAGCTACCATTATTTATATTTAAGGATTTAAAAAAGAAAAATAGAAAGAAATATGGAATAAGAAAGAATGATCATAGTTGAAAGGCAAATCAAGAAGACAAGAGATCTCAAAAGGCAAAGGACAGGATCAAGAAGGAGGGATGAGCAAGCTCAGCAAATAATGGAGACCAGTGATATGCTTGATGAAAAGAGGGAGTCTTAGAACTATTTGAATGTTTAAATCCAATATGCTATATAGTTTTTAAAGATCTACTTCATATTGAATGGTCACCCACATATATGAAGTACATGGTTATTTTACAACTGACAGGGACTATAGTGGTATGTACTTCAGAATGAAACTAATTCTGTGTCTTGGGGATGGTGTTAAATGCCTGACTTTTCCTGATGACATATGATTATTAAAATATCAACCATTTAAAAAGGAAGAAAACAAGAAATAGAAAAGAGAGTAGAAATGGTCAGAAAGCATTTCCAATAGGGAATGTAAATGGGACTGAAAATATCTGAGGTGAAAATCAAATTTTGCAGATCCATTTTATTTTGAGCATTATTTTCTATGAAAACAGAATTTATTTTTAAGCAGTCAAATAACAAGAATTTCAAATGTCCTATGAGTTTTCTGATTGAGGTATCTGTTTTCTAATAATGCTACTTTATCCCATACCTCTTTCCCAATGACCCACTCCTAGTTTACTTACCCTTCTATAGTTCCCTTTCATTTAAATCTGGGCTGGTATAAGTAACCAAGAGTATACAGTGTAGATGACCATGTGGCATCTCTGAAGCTACATCCTAGATCTCTGTGGCTTCTGCCTGGACTATTTGGAATCTTCAGAGTTAGAACCTAGTGTTTTGGTATCCAATCACTGTGTCTTAGGAGCTTCAGGACACACACAGAAATTGTGTGGGCATCTGCAATTGACAATTCCTCTGAGCAGCCAGATAGCATCAGCTACTAGACAAGTGAGTGAGCCTGCTTGGGCTTCTAGCTCTGTCAAGGCCTCTGCTGCTGCTGAGTCACTTCAGTCGTGTCCGACTCTGTGTGACCCCATAGACGGCAGCCCACCAGGCTACCCCGTCCCTGGGATTCTCCAGGCAAGAACACTGGAGTGGGTTGCCATTTCCTTCTCCAATGCATGAAAGAGAAAAGTGAAAGTGAAGTCGCTCAGTCACTATCTCTAATGTTCCCATTGCTGTCATAAAATAATAAAACTTATATGTTTTTGTTGTGATGTTGATTGTCAAATAGATATTTTCTGAGCAAATTTCCTTCTTGAGTTTTATGAAGCAGAGTCTTTAGTAGTTTTATTTCCAGGTGTTTTAAAATTTATTGTGTTAATTTTATTTTGTTCTTTTAGTTTATATCATCACAAAAATGATATATCTTCATAGAAGAAAGAACAGATATCCAAAATTAGATAACAAAAACTACAGATTTGTGCGGGAAAGCATAAATTTTGAGAATGCATGCATTAAAGTAAAGGTCAGTTTTCATTCCAATCTCAAGGAAGGCAATGTCAAAGAATGTTCAAACTACCACACATTTACACTCATTACACATGCTAGTAGAGTAATGCTCAAAATTCCCCAAGCCAGGCTTCATTAATATGTGAACCATGAAATTCCAGATGTTCAAGCTGGATTTAGAAGAGGAAAAGAAACCTGTGGCTCAGATCATGAACTTCTTATTGCCAAATTCAGACTTAAATTGAAAAAAGTAGGGGAAACCACTAGACCATTCAGGTATGACCTAAATCAAATTGGGAGGTTAGACAGACAAACATTCTTATTAAAGAGTAGAAGAAATGACCCTAGGCTTCTCTGTAACTATTGCAAACCTAGAGAACCCAAGAAGGCTTCAGAGAGAGCATGACTTCTAAGCTGGGCTTAGAAGGATAGAAAGGAATTTTCCCAGGCGTGAACTTACAAATATGTTTGGAAGACCGCCATCTATTACAGAATAGGAACAGGTTCTGAAGATTGGAATAGATTTCAGATGAACAAGGCTTCACTGTCAGGGACTCCTTTTATTTCCCAGTGTGGTAGGTGCAGTTTGAAAGCAGAAATGGAAAATTTAACTGTATTCTTAAGTCTTCTCTTGAATACCCTGCACTGAAGAACCTAAGAACTAAATATTGGAATCAGGGCTTACTTCTCCTATTGTCGTTGTTGAGGTTCAGTCGCTCAGTTGTGTCCAACTCTGCAACTCCATGGACTGTAGCATACCAATCTCCTCTGTCCTTCTCTGTCTCCCAGAGCTTGCTCAAATTCATGTACATTTAAACTGCAGTGCCATCCAGCCATCTCATCCTTTGTCTCCCCCTTCTCCATCTGCCCTCAGTCTTTCCTAGCATCAGTCTTTTCCAGTGAGTCAGCTCTTTGCATCAAGGTGGCCAAATTATTGGAGCTTAAGCTTCAGCATCAGTCCATCCAATGAATATTCAGGGTTGATTTCCTTTAGGATTAACAGATTTCATCTCCTTGCTGTCCAAGAGACCCTCAAGAGTCTTCTCCAGTACCACAGTTCAAAAGCATCAGTTCTTCAGCACTCAGCCTTCTTTATGGACCAACTCTCACATCTGTACATGACTACTGGAAAAACCATAGCTTTGACTATACAGACCTTTGTCGTCAGAGTGATGTCTCTGCTTTTAATACACTGTCTAGGTTTGTCATAGCTTTCCTTCCAAGGATCAAGTGTCTTTTAATTTCATGGCTACAGTCACTGTCTACAGTGATTTTGGAGCCCAAGAAAATAAAATCAGTCACTGCTTCCACTTTTTCCCCTTCTATTTGTCATGAAGTGATGGGACCGGGTGCCATCTTCTTTGTCTTTGAATTTTGAGTTTTAAGCCAGCTTCTTCACTCTCCTCTTTCAGCTTCATCAAGAAGTTCTTTAGTTGCTCTTCACTTTCTGCCATTAAGGTGGTATTATCTGTGTATCTGATGTTATTGATACTTCTCCTGGCACTCTTGATTCCAGCTTGTGCTTCATCCAGCTTGGAATAAGCAGAGTGACAATATACAGCTTTGATGTACTCCTTTCCCAATTTTGTTGTTTCCTGTCTAGTTCTAACTGTTGCTTCTTAACCCACATACAGTTTTGGGATTGGAATAAAAACTGACCTTTTCCAGTCCTCTGCCACTGCTGAGTTTTCCAAATTTGCTGACATATCAGACAGCATCATCTTTTAAGATTCTGAATAGCTCAGCTTGAGTTCCATCGCCTCCATTAGGTTTGTTCATAGTCCTAAGGTCCACTTGACATCAGACTCCAGGATATCCAGCTCTAGGTGAGTGACCACACTATTGTGGTTATCCATGTCATTAAGACTTCTTGTATAGTTCTTCTGTGTAGTCTTGCCACCTCTTAATTTCTTCTGCTCCTGTTAGGTCCTTACCATTTCTGTCCTTTTATTGTGCCTATCTTTGCATGAAATGTTCCCTTGGTATCTCCAATTTCTTAAAGAGATCTGTCTTTCCCATTCTGTTATTTTCTGTTTCTTTGCATTGTTCATTAAGAAGGTCTTCTTATCTCTCCTTAATATTCTTTGGAACTCTGCATTTAGAAGGGTATATCTTTCTCTTTCTCCCTTGCTTTTCACCTCTCTTCTTTCCTCAGCTCTTTGTAAAGCCTCCTTGGACAACCACTTTACCTTCTTGCATTTCTTTTACTTTGGAATGGTTTTGGTCACTGCCTACTGCACAGTGTTACAAACCTCCATCCATAGTTCTTCAGGCACTCTGTCTGCAAATCTAATTCCTTAAATCTATTTGTCACCTCCACTGTATAATCATAAGGGATTTTATTTAGGTCATACTTGAATGGCCTGGTGATTTTCCCCTATTTTCTTCCATTTAAACATGAATTTTATAATAAGGAGTTCATGATATGAGCCACAGTCAGCTCCAGATCATGACTATGTGGAGCTTCTCCATCTTAAGTTGCAAAGAACATAATCAGTCTGATTTCAGTATTGACCATATAGTGATGTCCATGTGTAGAGGCGTCTCTTGGGTTATTGGAAAAAGGTGTTTGCTACGACCAGCGTGTTCTCTTGACAATACTCTTAACCTTTGCCCTGCTTCATTTTGTACTCCAAGGCCAAACTTGCCTGTTTCTCCAGGTATCTCTTGACTTCCTGCTTTTGCATTCCAGTACCCTATGATGAAAAGGACATCATTTTGGGTGTTAGTTCTAGAAGTTGTAGGTCTTCATACAACCAATCAACTTTAGCTTCTTCAGCACCAGTGGTTGAGACATCGACTTGGATTACTGTGATGTTGACTGGTTTGCCTTGGAAATGAACCGAGATCATTCTGTCGTTTTTGAGATTGCACCCAAGTACTGCATTTCAGACTCTTGTTGACTATGAGGGCTACTTCATTTCTTTCCAAAGGATTCTTGACCACTGTAGTAGATATAATGGTCATCTGAATTAAATTCGCCTATTCCTGTCCACCTTAGTTCACTGATTCCTAAGATGTTGATGTTCACTCTTGTCATTTCCTACTTGACTGTGTCCAGTTTACCTTCCAAACATTCTTGGTTTCTATGCAATATTGTTCTTTACAACATCAGACTTTACTTTCACCACCAGACACATCCACGGCTGAGCATCATTCCCACTTTAGCCCAGCTGCTTCATTCTTTCTGGGGCTATTAGTAATTGCCCTCTGCTCTTCCCCAGTAGCATATTGGACATCTTCCAAGCTGGGGGCTCATCTTCTAGCATCATCTTTTTGCCTTTTCATATTGTTCATGGGGTTCTCTAGGCAAGAATACTGGAGTGGATTGGCATTTCCTTCTCCAGTGGACCATGTTTTATCAGAATTCTTCACTATGACGCATCCATCTTGGGTGGCACTGCGCAGCATGGCTTGCAGCTTCATTGAATAACGCAAGCCCCTTCACCATGACAAGGCTGTGATCATGAAGGTGTAACTCCTCTGTAGAGGAGCTTAAACTGTACTGTACTTTCCTTTTCTTTCCATCTTGTTTACATCTTGATAGTGCCAGATAATGTGATGGAACCAACTCAGAATATTATGTGAATTTCAGACAGTAAACTGTTTCTGTTAGCATGAAGTCTTGGTTCTTGGCTCCAAAAGATCCTCTCTAAACCGTTGAAAATACTGTCATTGGAATAAGGACAGGTACAGATGGAGCCATTTAAAAAATGGCTTGCTGGAAAAATAACTTCTACCTTTTCTGTTAATAATGGATTAGTAATATGTTCATATAAGAGGACATGCTTTTGTATGTTTAATGAAGTCCCCAACGAGTTTCAGTTTGAATTTCCTTTGTTGAAAATGGTAGAGGGACTTCCCTGGCGCTCCACTGGTTAAGACTATATGCTTCCACTGCAGGAAGCACTGGTTTGATCCCTGGTTGGGGAACTAAGATCCCTCATGCCCTGTGGTGCAGCCCAGAAAAAAAAAAAAATTATAGCGATTAAAATGATGAATTTTATCTTACATGAATCATATCTCAATTAACAAGTACAAAATTTTTTAAATGTAAATATTACAAAAGTGATAGAATGCAATACTAAAATGACAAATGGTGATCATTTTGTATGTATAGGAATACTGAGTCATGGTGTTTACACCTGGTACTAACAGTGTTGTGGGTCAGTTATACTTCAGTTGAAAAAAAAATCATTATAATGACCGAAAAAGACAATCCAATTGCCAGGTGTGCAGAAAACTTGAAGAGACAGTGCTCCGAATGAGATATACAAATGGCCAATAAGCTCATGAAAAGATGCTGAACATCACTGGCTTTTAGAGAAAGGCGAATCAAAGCCACAATGACACAGTGTGTCATACCCACCAGGAAGGCTATAATTATAAAGAACAGTAACATGTGTTTTGACTAGGATGTGAAGAAATTGGAGCCCTCATACGTTGCTGGTGGAAATGTAAAATGGGGTACCTTCTTTGGAAAACACTTTGATAGTTCCTCAGAAGAATTAAAAGTAAAATTGTCATTCACCCCAACAGTTCTAGTCCTAAAGTTCCACTCCAAGGTCTCCCAAGACAGCTGGCAACATGTTCCCATAAAAACAAATGCACACGTGTTCATAGCCACATTATTGATAATAGCTAAAAAGTAGAAATAACAGAAGTATCCATCATCGTATGAGTGGATATACAAAATGTGTATCCATACGGTGGAATATTCCTCAGTAACAAAAAGGAATGAAGTACTGATAAATGCTATACAATGTGAATGAACTTTGAAAGCATAAGTGAAAGAAGGCAGACACAAAAGGCCATATATTTTGATTCATTTATATGAAATGTCCAGAACAGACAAAACTGAGGGGTAAGAAAATAGATTTTTGTTGTTGTCCAGTCGCTCAGTCATGTCCAGCTCTTTGTGACTCCTTGGACCAAAGCACGCCAGGCCTCCCTGTCCATCACCAACTCCTGGAGTTTTGTTAAACTCATGTCCATTGAGTCGATGGTACCATCCAACCATCTCATCCTCTGTCATCCCCTTCTCCTCCTGCACTCAATCTTTCCCAGCATCAGGGTCTTTTCCAATTAGTCAGCTCTTCAGAGTATTGGAGCCTAGCATCAGTCCTTCCAATGAATATTCAGGGTTGATTTCCTTTAGGATTGACTGGTTTCATATCTTTGCAATCCAAGGGACTCTCAAGAGTCTTCTCCAATACCACAGTTGAAAAGCATCAATTCTTTGACACTCAGCCTTCTTTATAACTCTTATATCCATACATGACTACTGAAAAAACCATCGCTTTGACTATACAGACTTTTGTTGTCAAAGTGATGTCTCTGCTTTTTAATATGCTGTCTAGGTTTGTCATAGCTTTCCTTCCAAGGAACAAGCATCTTTTAATTTCATGGCTGAAGTCACCATCTGCAGGGATTTTGGAGCCCAAGAAATTAAAGTCTCACTTTCCATTGTTTCCTCATCTATTTGTCATGGAGTAGTCAGACTGGATGCCATGATCTTCATTTTTTGAATATTGAGTTTTAAGCCAGCTTTTTCACTCTCCTATTTCACTTTCATCAAGAGGCTCTTTAGTTCTTCTTCTCTTTCTGCTATAAGGGTGTTGTCATCTGCATATCTGAGGTTATTGATATTTCTCCTGGAGTCTTGATTCCAGCTTGTGCTTCATCCAGCCCAGCGTTTCTCATGATACACTCTGCATATAAGTTAAATGAGGAAAGTAGATTAGTGGTCGCCAAGGGCTAAGGGGAATGGGAAGTGAAAGTGAAAGTCGGTCAGTCGACTTTGCAACCACATGGACTGTACGGTCCATGGGATTCTCCAAGCCAGAATACTGGAGTGGGTACCCTTTCCCTTCTCCAGGGGATCTTCCCAACCTAGGGATCGAACCCAGGTCTCCCGCAATGCAGGTGGATTCTTTACCAACACAGCCACAAGGAAATCCCAGGAATACTGGAGTGGGTAGCCGAACCCTTCAGTGGATCTTCCCGACCCAGGAAGGGGAAGTGACTGCTAATTGGTATGACATTTCTTTCTTGGAAGATGAAATGTATTCTAGAATTAGTGGTGATGGTTTTATAATCTAGTGACTATCTAAATCAATAATCCATACACTTTGAAAATGAATTTTATGGTGTATGAATTATATCTCCCAAAAAAAAGTGATAGATGGGAAAGGTTTTAAGCATCATAATTCCTGTAGTCTTTTTAACTGTACACATTGCTGATTTCATATGTGCATTGTTTTATTAATCCGTGAAGTGAAATGGTCTCATTATCAACCATTTTAGCTATCTATATTTCTTTCAACCACTGAACATATTGTCACACAACAAATATTTGTTTTAAAAGGTGATGATGAAGATGATTCAGAAGATGAAAATAACACTGATAACAGAACTAATTCAGATGGACCATCTGCAAAACGGCAAAAACCATCTTAACTAGCTTTTATGAAATTTAAAAGACTGCCACCATATTTTATTTACCACACACTGACATTTAAGGAAGACTTGTGCTATAATTTGGAAAGCGTTTGTTTTTTTCCCTGGGACAGTTTTGTCAAAGAGGAAACTTTTCTTCTGTGTTCATCAAAGAAAGACATAAATGCATAGAAATGAATCCCTTTTCTTGGGTGAGAAGTCAGTTTCAGATCATGGAAATAAAATAGACATTTAATAATGTATAATATCCAGTAGGTTGGCAACTGAATTCTTACTTTATACTTTTTAAATACCCATTGGATTAAATTGTGTGGTGTCTACATGTTTTAGCTTCTGCTTCTGTTATGAAAATACATGTCAAGGTTTATGGACAATAACATTTCAAGGAACTGACATGAGCAAGTGATGAAAATGAGGTGTTAAATTTTAAAATGGCAGGTGCTTCCTTGGTGGTCAAGTGGCTAAGTCTCTGCATTCCCAATGCAGGGGGCTTAGATTCCTTCCCTGGTCGGGGAACTAGATCCTGCATGCTGCAGCGAGAGTTTACATGCCACAGCTAAAGACCCAGCATGACGAAATGAAGACTGAAGATTCTGCATATGCCACAACTAAGACCTGGTGCGGCCAAATAAATTTATTAGTTAACTGATTTAAATTTAAGAATGGCAATTCCATGTAAGTAGAAGGAAAATGGGAATAGTGAGAAATACTGAAGGGAAGGAGAGCCCTTGAGAGAGACCCAAGAAAATCTTGAATCCACACCTGAACTCAATATACAGACTTCTGGAGATGATACTACTTAACAGATAAACTTGTACAAATTGGGGTGTGCTTTTATGCTGGTGACACGCTGTTTATGTCAACACGGGTATAAGTCTTTAGGTAAGCAACCTGTGTTGACTATAACTTAAGATATTTCATGTCATTCTGTAGTCAGACTTTGATTTTGCTTAACAAGAAACTATCAGATCCTTTAAATACATATATGTATGTATTCCTAAAATGTGTGTGTGTGTGTATTCCTTTTCTGCTTGTCAGAGGGACTAAGGTGTTTTTCATTTACTACACATATAAATGTTTCCTGATTCATTTTGATAACTAAACTACAGGGAATAAAATCAAGTAACAGGTACCTATTGAAACACAAATAGTCACAGAATTTTAGAGTTGGAAGTAACCTTATAGATTATATGATTTACTCAGAGATGAGTTGAATCTTAGATATTTTCCCTGAGCTACAGAATTTACTGGCAGAGCTGGGTTATACACACAGCCTATGAAAGATTACCGTAGTACTTTTGCAGTTACACATTCTGAAATCTGTAGCTTACAGAGTACATGGTATTAAGGAAATTGAATTTACACACCTTTTTATATGTTTAAAGTATTGTTTTAGTTGGAATATCAGGCTTCTACCAAGTACTCTTATGTAATTAAAACAATACCAACTAGAAAAAGTTATAAATGGTCAGAAATTACCTTGTTTGTTTAGTTTGTGATATGTCTCTACTATTGGAACTTCAGGTCAGTTACTGATTTACAATAATCTTTTATCTTTATACATTGCTTAAAAAAACTTGGGATTTCCCTGGTGATCCAGTGGTTAAGACTCCAAGCTCCCAATGCATGGGGCCTGGTTTCAATCCCTGGTCAGGGAAATGCTGCACATGCTGCAAATGCTGCAACTAAATATCCCAAGTGCTGCAACTAAGACCAGGCACAGCCAAATTAAATAAATAATTAAAAAAAAAAAAAAAACCTTAACCTGTGAAATTAAAATAGTTCATAGTTTTAAAGTAATACCTGAACTTTGCTCCTGAGCATTTTATCTCCTTTGTTTAGTAAATATGTTTATAAAGAAGAAATACCAAGATATTCATGCTTGTGATCTGGTGTTTGGAGGTCTGGGTTATAAGTCTGATGGATCTTTTTCTGATTCTAATACTGTTTTCATAAGTGAGTCACATGTATGACAAAAAAGGTTTTTAAGGTGTGAGGGACTAGTTTGAAGAGCCAGTATAAGAGAAATGCCTTGCTGATTTTCTGATCTGCTGCCTTTAAAAGGTAATAGCAATAGCCACAGACATACAGGACACAGTTAATGTCTGAAACAGCTTTAGTAAAAGTAAACAACTTTACTTTCATACGAGAAAGTCAACCCCACAATCCTACCTAAAAATAAGCCTGATGCTAGACTGAGATAATCTGTTAAAATATGAAACATGGAGTTCTAAATGTGAACTACATGGGCATATACCAATAGATGTGTGTTCTAAAAGTAAGTGCTTTTGTGTCACAGCAAGAAATACTTCAATAAAGTTCTGTGACCAAGGACAAGAACTTTTACTCTTCTATATGCTGTTGCTTGGCTACAATATTAATTAGGAAGTTTGAACAAACATTTCCTCCAGCAGAACTTTCTTGGCTTCTGAGATGTTAGGCCTCATACTATGTGTTTCTGTGGAGCCTAGCCCCCTTGTAATGACTCCCTCATGTTATGAAGTGTACTTTATTAGAATTATTTCTTCAAGCTGCTCAATTTTTAAAAAACTTTTATTGAGAAGACTTGTATTTTTAAGAAAATAGAGTTTATGTTTTCTTCCAAATGGGACAATTGGTTGGAGACATCTGCGGCTCTCAGTTTATTTTGTAGTACTTTTATCTAGATCCCATTTAGCCTATTAAAGTTACACCTATTCCTCAATAAGTTCATTTTACAAACATAGTGTATCATTTTTTATGATGCACTAATGTACTGCAGTAAGTGATATATAAGATATGATAACATACTGCAGTAAGGTGCATACACAAAACATCCTGAAAACGGGCTTTTTAACTCACTTTCAACCACTATGTTGTGATAAAATGATTACAAGAAATTCCTGTTTGAACTTACCCTGGTGGGCAGCTGAGCACCACTGAGTTAAAACTATACTAGAGTTTGCAATTATGTAACTATGGTAGTTACAAATAAATTAACATGTTTGGGGAAATTATGATCATTTTGTGATTCATCTTGCATATTTAAGTATATAGTAAGATTAGCATGTAAAATTATTATAGAAGTTGGAGGATATTTGTAAAATAACAAATAAGAAACAAGTTGGTTAGTTTTTGTGATAAAGTTGGGTTCTTTTCTCACTACTTTGAACATAATTTCAGGTAGATTCAAGATTTTTAGTGTATAAAATAATATTTTAAAAAAACACAAACTCACAAAAGTACTAAAAGAAAATGGACTGAGTTTTTTTTTTTTTTATAGTATCAGAGTGAGTAAGGATACCTAAGCAAGACTTTAAGAAATCCAAACACTGTGATAGAAAAGATTAATAAATACATGGTAGTAAACATTTCTGAACATTAAAAGACAAAGGTAGGGTATTTAGTGTTTTCAACAGAAATGACCAAAAACTAATATGCCTTTTATAGCTCTCATGTGTACCAGTCAGAAAGACAATAGAAATTTCACTTCAAATAAATGAAAATTAAAACCACAATGCAGTATCATTTTTTTTAATTTTCAGACTGAAAGGTCAAAAGTTTTGATGCAATATTGAGCTGAAAACGGTGTGAAATCTATAAGATGCTGGTGGTGAGAGTGTTAATTGGTATAAGTCAAGTTGACTCTGTCAAAATTTAAAGATGCATGCTCTTGGGCCCTATCAGCAATTTCACTGATAGAATTTATCCTATGGATAATAGCATACATGTACCCAGATATATTTACAAGATTATTGATTGCAGCATTATTCTTGGTAACAGGATTGATGGTGGTGGTTTAGTCAGTAAGTCCTATCCATCTCTCAACAATGCCATGGACTGCAACCCGCCAGGCTTCTCTGTCCATGGGATTTTCCCAGACAAGAATACTGGAGAGGGTTGCCATTTTCTTCTCCAGAACAGCAGATTATAAACAACCTAAATGTTGGTCAGCAGAAGACCCTAGTTAAAGTAGAAGCATTTCAGTACAGAATTCTGTGCAGCCGTTAAAAAAAGACCATGTGTTGTTAAGGATCCATCTCCAGAATATGATGCTAAATGAAAACTAGCAAGATACAGGACAGTGTGTAGAATGCTTCTAGTGGAGAGTACTGGCTAGATACAGTATCTCTGAAATACTGCATCTGGGAAGAGGGAGTTGGGGTTGCGAGTGAGAGGGAGATTTTTCATTGTATCCTCTTGTTCTCTTTGCATTTTTTAAAAAGCATATGCTGGGCTTCCTGGGTGGCTCAGTGCTAAAGAATGTGCCTGCCAATGCAGGAGACATGAGTTCGATCCCTGGTCCGGGAGGATCCCCCATACCTCGGAGCAATTAATCCCATGTGCCACAAGTGTTGAGCCTGCGCTCTAGAGCCCAAGAACCGCAACTACTGAAGCCCAGGCACCCTAGAGCCCCTGCTTTGCAAAAGAGAAGCCACTGCAATGAGAAGCCTGAGCACCGCAACCGAAGATAGCCCCTGCTTGCGGCAACCAGAGAAAAGCCTGTGCAGCGATGAAGACCCAGTGCAGCCAAATATTTTAAAAAGAGCAAGCATGTGCTACATATTTTTCTACAAAAGCAGGGAAAAAATCATGCTTTAAAAAAATCCAGTTTTATTATTTTTTTTGGCTGTGCTGGATCATCATTGCCGCGTGGGGTTTCTTTAATTGCAGTGACGGGGGAGGGAGTACTGTCTAGTGGTGGCACACGGGTTTCTCATTGTGGTTTCTCTTGTTGGAGAGCGTGGGCGCTAGGCTAGGCGGGGTTCAGCAGTTGTGGCTCCCAGTCTTTGTTGCTTCACAGCATGTGGGCTCTTCCTACATCAGGAATCAAACCTGTGTTTCCTGCATCGGCGAACAGATTCTTTACCACTGAGCCACCAGGGAAGCCCCCCCATGCCTTTTTTTTTTTTTTAATTTATTTAATTGGAGGCTAATTACAGTATTGTAGTGGTTTTTGCCATATGTTGACATGAATCAGCTATGGGTGTACATATGTCCCCCATCCTGAACCCCCTCCCACTTTTCCACCCCATTCCATCCCTCAGGGTCATCCCAATACACCGCCCTGAGTGCGCTGTCTCAGGCATCAAACCTAGACTGGAGATCTGTTTCACATATGGTAATATACATGTTTCAATGCTATTCTCTCAAATCATTCCACCCTCGCCTTCTCCCACAGAGTCCAAAAGTCTGTTCTTTACATCTGTGTCTCTTTTGCTGTCTCGCATATAGGGTCATTGTTACCATCTTTCTAAATTCCATATATATGTGTTAATATACTGTGTTGGTGTTTTTCTTTCTGACTTCACTCTATAATAAACTCCAGTTTCATCCACCCAATTAGAACTGATAGAAATGCATTCTTTTTAATAGCTGAGTAATATTCCATTTGGAGAAGGCAGTGGCAACCCACTCCAGTACTCTTGCCTGCAAAACCCTATGGACAGGGGAACCTGGTGGTCCACAGTCCATGGGGTCGCTAAGAGTCGGACACAACCCAGAGACCTCACTTTCACTTTTCACTTTCATGCTTGGAGAAGGAAATGGCAACCCACTCCAGTGTTCTTGCCTGGAAAATCCCAGTGACGGGGAAGCCTGGTGGGCTTCCGTCTATGAGGCTGCACAGAGTCGGACACGACTAAAGCGACTTAGCAATATTCCATTGTGTTTATGTATCACAGCTTTCTTATTCATTTGTCTGCCAATGGACATTTAGGTTGCTTCCATGTAAACAGTGCTGTGATGAACATTGGGATACACGTGTCTCTTTCAATTCTGGTTTCTTTGGTGTGTATGCCAGGCAGTGGGATTGCTGGGTTATATGCCCCCGTGCTTTTTAAATAAGGGCAGTTCAGCCATGTTAACAGTTTAAAACATTGTCGTGTAAATAATTCAGGCCAGAAATTAAGCAATCCAGGCTTAAGAATGTCCACATTTCCCATCTGACTACTGTTATGTCAGAAGGGGAGTAAAATGCAGTTTCTAAAGAGGTTAGGAGAGCTGGGCTAAATACGAGATAGGGTAACTTTAATAAAAGAGGAAGTATTTCTAAAACTGATGGTCCTAGCTGTAACCCTCTTGTTCAGTCGTGTCTGATTCTTTGCAACCCCATGGACAGTAACATGCCAGGCCTCCCTATCCCTCACCATCTCCTGGAGTTTGCCAGAGTTCATGTCCATTGCATTGGTGCATTTATACAGTCCATTACAACCATATAAAAAGCTGTAACCCTCTAGCAAGTGCATTATTCTCAAAGTATAAAAAGAATTTCCCAGTGTTGCTGTAACTATTCCAGTTCTCAGGTGACCTTTGGGATCAGAATTGCTCTATTTAAAGACATGGCCCAGGAAACAGTGAATGCTAGACAGTAAGCCTCTATTTATATCTTCTAAAAAGTAGCAGCTCACATTGGAGCAGCACAAGGCTATTAGGTACAGTTTTAAATAGAAGTTTACTCTCATGCCAAAATTCTGCTCGGAATAGAAGTAACTTCTGGAGGCACCATTACTAGTTTAAGTGAGTGCTTTAATTTAGGGCCAAGATATTGCCCCCTGATACCAGAGTACTGAAGGTGTATTCTGTAGCTTTAAGATGTTGTCAAGATACTTGCTGCATTTATTTGGTGGTTTAGGAAACCACTGTCTTCATGATTGTCATTTAAGAACTTCTAAGTGGTGACTGAAAACCTTGTTTGTGAATGTGGTCTTTCTTTTTCTTGCATCAGTAAGAAAAATGCCAAGATAGCCAACATCGCAAGAATTATTGGCAAAACTAAACTGGGAGACTCATTTAAATTTTGACCTTGAAAAGAAATTATCCTCACGTGTTGAAACCTGGAAGAGCTTAGTAACCAAACTCACCTAGAACACGTGACACATTATGCTGTGCACTGTGTTTTTGTTTGGAAAGCGGTAGTCCCTCAATCGTGTCCGACTCTTTGCGACACCATAGACTGTAGCCTGCCAGGCTCCTCTGTCCATGGAATTCTCCAAGCAAGAATACTGGCATGGGAAGCTATTCCCTTCTCCAGGGGATCTTCCGGAGCCAGGGATCGAACCCGGGTCTCCTGCCTTGCAGGCAGGTTCTTTACCATCTGAGCCACCAGGGAAACCCATGCACTCAATAACTTTAATCTTTTTTCTCTCTGGAGGGTGAAGTAGATTGTTTTGTAGCCTAGTGAGAGAGTTGTCGAGTGGCAGTAAAAATCATTCATATAGTAAGTAATTACTAAGCACATACTATGTGCCAGGCACTGTTCTGAGCATAGGCTACATGACATGAACAGACAAGTGCCTGCCCTTTTGGAATTTAGATTCTGACAAAATGTGTAACATGTCACATGATGGGAAGTGCTCTGGAGAAAAGCGGGGGAGGCGGATGGTTGACTTTAAATAGGGTGGTCAGAGACTGAGCAAAGGTCTAAAGAACATGATGAAGCTGGTCAGAGCTGAGCATTCAAGCAAAAGGTACACTGAGCCCAGAGGCCCTGAAACATGTTTTTCTGGCTTGTTCTAGTATCAACAAGAAGACCAGTATGGGTAGCGTAGAGCAAGGGATGGAGGGGGTAGTAGAAGATGAAGTCAGGGGCCGCTTAGAACTTTGTGTGCCACATTAAGGACTTTGACTTTTATTCTGAGAAGGGAAACTAGAAGGATTTTTGAGAAGAGTAACATTTTTAAATGATCCCTCACCACGTGTTTAATAGACTTGTAGGGGACTTGAGAAGATTTTGGTGGTTGGAGAGATCAGCTTATCTTTAAATAGGTTAAATTGCAGGTGCCTGGTAAGATACCTTAGTAAATATCAGGTAGGTGGTTAGCTATTCAAGACTGGAGCTCAGGAAAGAAATTTGGGTTTTAAAGCCATGAGCCTGGATAAGATGACAAGGGAGTAGAAAAGAGAACGTGGGCATGCCAGCTCTTAGAAATTGAGTAGATGCCCCAAAGAGGAACCAGCAAAGGGCACAGGAAAAGCTGGTGAGGCAGAAGACTAATAGAAAAGTATCTAGAATTGGGCTACTTAGCCACATGTGGCTGTTGAATTAAAATGTAAAATTCAGTTCCTCAGTCACACTAGCCGCATCTCAAGGGCTCGTTTCATGTGGCTTCTGGCTGTTGACAGGGACAGGACAGATAGAGGACGTTTCCATGATCACTAAAATTCTGTTGAGCAGTACTGTTCCAGAAGCCAACAGAAGAAAATACTTCAAGGACAAGGGGGTGTGTCCAAAAGTAATTTGAGGGGAAGTTCCCTGGTGGTCCAGTGGTTAGGATTCCATGCTTTGGGTGCCAAGGGTGTGGGTTCAGTCTCTGGTTAGGGCACCAAGATTCCCCCAAGGAATGGCATGGCCGAAAAAAGGAATGTGAAGACTGAGACTTGGCCACTGGGTTAGTTACATGTGAATGATGGGCACGCTGTTGACAAGAGAGCGACTTTTGATAGAGTCAGAGACAGAAGCCTGACAGAGTACATTCAGGATAAACTGGACAATAGGAATCAGAAAATAGAGACATCTCGTTCCCCACCGTGAGCTTGGGCTGGCAGTTGTCTGCAGTCTACCTGCGGGGGTCATGTCTACACTGACATCCCTGCTACTGAGGGTCCTGACATGCCCGGCCTGCTGCTCCCAGTGCCCGGTGCCCAGATCCATTCCGAGCCACTACAGGAGCAGCTCGGGACTGGGGATGTTGCCACTGGGCTCACCTCCTGCTTCCTGTGTCCTCCCGCCTGGCACTCGGCCTCGCCACACCTGTTGAACGTGGTGAACAAACATACAGGTTTGATTATTTTCTGGGTGCTGTCACTTCAGAGCACTTTATCTGATGATTCCACTTCCCCAAAGAAAAGCTTTTTTGTTATGAAAGCTTTGTTTGAAGTAGAATCCAATTCTAAGGGAATCACATTTTTCCCTTTAAAACTGTAGTGTTCGGAGAAGGCAATGGCAGCCCACTCCAGTACTCTTGCCTGGAAAATCCCATGGATGGAGGAGCTTGAGATGATGCACTCTAAAGCACTATTAGAGTATTGCCTAGCACATAGTAAGAAGGACTGTGGTAACCACTGTTGGCATAATCTGATCTTTTGAAATAGTGATAGGTGACACTTTATCATTATGCCAAAGGCTAAGCTATGTCTAGAATAGATTTTTGCTGCTTGTAATACAAAGCAGTTCTTTTTAACTTAATTTGAAATTGTTTTTTGAGTCTTCATCACCTCTTTCCCCATAAACATGTTTTCCTAAAAAAGTCATTTATCAGTACACCCATTTTAATTACAGCTTCTGATTCCATCTTTGCCAAAAAAAAATAAATAAAACTGTAATTTTTTTTTTTTTAATGACTGTATCTATTTTTGGCTGTGCAGCGTCTTCAGTTGCTGCCTGGGCTTTTCTCTAGTTGCGGCAATCGGGCTTCTCTCTAGTATGTGGGAGAGTTTACTAGCATTTGAAGTCTAAGAAATCTTGTCTCCCTCAATAAAATAAGGAATTACTACTTTACAAGACAAACAGCAAACTCACAAACCTTTCATTACGTCATTTGTAAAACAAAACGTGATGGAAATAACGTTCCTAAATGATTTCCAAAGTAGCACTGCTTCAGGACGAATCAGATACAACAGGAAGCTGTGTAGTGACTGTTCTTAAATCATGTCCTTTTTTGATAAGCAGCATAGTAGAATGATATAGCTGGAGATCTGAAGCCAGATATCCTGGATTCAAATCCTGGCTCTTCCACTAGTGGTGTGACCAACAGCAAGTTATTAATTCTCTGTGCCTCAGGCATCCTCGTTTTCCTCTTCTGTAAAGTGGTACTAGTACCAACACATACTTGCATCATAGAGCTCTCATGCAGCACGAATGCATATATCTCCAGAATCTGCCTGCAGCCATGCACACTTTCAGTAAGTACTCAAAAGATGCAAGTGATTTGATTACCTGTCCGTTGCAAAAACACGTAACATCAAACTGTTACTTAATTTGAAGACTCAGTGTATCAGTGTCTTGTAGCAAAAAAACATTTCAGTAACTAGACCTTTGGAAGTAGTAGAGGAGAGAAATGAGACTACTGGAGAAGAATCTGATTGTGCCTCTCCTGAGTTACAAGGACATCTGCTTTATCTTTCAAGTAAAAGCTTCCTATGGAATGCCCAGCCTTCCATTCTGATCAAACCTGACTTAAAGCTGCTTGAAAACTTTGATATTCAGTAGCTCATACAAATTGAGAAAAACCTTTCTTCAGTTCTTTTCCATTTATTAGCATGGTTAGGCAGACAGTACCCAGTGCTGAAACATGTCATCTGTGAGAAGCCCTACAGCTCAGGGATTAGGAATAAAGGCATCAGATGCCGGGTTAGGCTCTGGCTTTGCTTCTTGGCTGTGTGACCTTCAGCAAGTTGCAGAACTTCAGCTCACTGTCCTTATCTGTAAAATCTGGATAATAATAACTTATCTCATAGAGCTGTTGGAGGACTACATGAGTTGATTCACATTAAAGCTCTTAAAATAGAGCCCAAGAGAAGCACCAGAAAATGTTATGATTCTTATTAAAAATCAGTGTAAAACATTTCTCTGGTATTGATGACATAACTATAAAAATATACCTTGATCTCACCCAGAAAAAAAAGAAAAAATTCCTAAAATCTAGTTTTCCATTTTTCAGTTATTTGTATTGTTATCAGACATGAGGTAGTGAGTACAAATGCAAAAGAGGCAGTACAGGGATCACATCTTCATGCAGTTAACCTATCGCCTGAAGACTAGACTTTAGGCAGAAAAGAAAATCAGAGGGATGGTGACTTGAGAGCATCGCTTAGATAGCACACATCTGACAGGGATTGGACTATTTTCATTGAATACCTTGTTTCCATTTTCTATGTGTTAGATTGCTCAGCTTTCAAACATTTAGTCTTTTCCCAAGTAGTTTTTTTTTAATTGCATTAATAATTCTAGCTAATAGTGCCCGTAGCATTACCAAAAGGAAGACATTTTGCTTCTCAAGACACCCATCTCCTCAATAATTTCATACCAATTTCTCACAAGCTGATAGCAAACGAGCATAGTGCCTTAGCTACAATGGGATGAACTGGTGGTTTAGTTTGAAGAATTTTAAAGCAAGCCAAATAATTGTATAAAATTTAAATTTTATGACCATGTTTGGACCTTTTTACATTAAGCACAATGGAAATGTTCATATTCATTTTTCCCCAAAGGAAAATTTTCTGAATTATCACTATGTTGCACAGTAAAATAAAAATATGAGTCCAGGTACTTATTCAAGTTTCTAAGGAATGCAAATAACAGATAAAATTTTACTTCCAAAATCTGAAGTCATCCACATGATTTTGTAGTACTGATTCTGTCTTTACCTAAAAATTCATTATTCAGATAAAGTCAGCCCCCTAGCCACATTCTTTAAAAAGCTTCTGCCCCACCACAACTTCCTGAGATCTGTGAAGAAACTGCAGTCTTGTGATCAGGTTCCATATCATACTGGCAGTTTTGTACTTGTAAGGAAAAAATGATGACGGATTTTATGTGTCAATCAGTTGTAGTCTGCTGATCTGATTAGAAGCCTTGACAAATGCTTGGTGGCGATTGCATATAACTGCCAAGCATATGGGGATAATACAGTAGCCCACCGTTTTGGGGTCAGCTCTTGTACAAGAGTAAAGGAATAAAAACATCTGTAAGTAAGGTATCAGAAAAACAATTGTCCAGAACCAAAAAGGCAGGGAGAGCAACCGAGTTTTCAAGGAGTGTGTCCACGTGGTTCCTTCAAGGGGCTCCTCTGGGTGCTGTTGAATGTGTTCCAAGGCCAGCCTGNAAACATCTGTAAGTAAGGTATCAGAAAAACAATTGTCCAGAACCAAAAAGGCAGGGAGAGCAACCGAGTTTTCAAGGAGTGTGTCCACGTGGTTCCTTCAAGGGGCTCCTCTGGGTGCTGTTGAATGTGTTCCAAGGCCAGCCTGTTGTAAGTCTCATTGATTTCAAAAACGTAGTAAAATGCTGCTGCACTTGCTAATAGATACAGTCCCACTCCGATCCATCCCATCCGCTGACGGAAATTCATCATTCTCCATGCTCTGTGCCTGCCAGTTAGAAACAACAAGTTAGGTCTAGTAATGCTGTCATGGCAACTATTTCAAATGTACTTAACTTTTTTTTCCCCCAATGAGCTCTAAAATACCCCATAACGCATTTGAGGTTTTAAATAACTAAATTTACATCTATTAAGGAATGTAAACAACTTACAGGTCGTTTTATGTAATAGATATGATAAAGTTTAATTATATATTGAGCGTGCTTTTTATTGAAGCCCACAGATAAATCACTATATCTGACTTAAACAGGTCCAGTACACCGACCCTTAAACTATAATTAAATTAATTTCCTACGGAACATTTCACTGTTAACAGTTCAAATACTTTATGATTTAACAAGATTGCTGCAGACATGAACGCTTGGTTTTTCAAGTCAAACCTATGTCGGAGCCCCCAAGTTAAGACAGTAACTCTTAAACACTTACAGTGGTCCCGAAAATCTTCCTGTTCCCACGGCAAGCGTTAAAGAGTCACTCAATTCTGAATAATCGGGTGGCTTTGGCATTTCAGAGAAAAAGCCACCATAAAAGAAATCCCCCGGGGTCACCGGCTGGGAGAATGGTGAGCACGGCCAGCCTGGAGCAAAGACTAAGTGTGATTAAGCACAGCGTGACTGCAGCCGGTCACGCGGCGGGCTGGCCCCCGTCGTTGCTGCCCGAGCCTCAGCCTGTGTTGGTCGGCCCAGCCGGGAGGCTTTCCCCCGACACCTGGGCCTTCCCTGCAGCCGGCCCCGCCCCCTGTCGCGCAGCAGGGACCGCCGGCCGCGACGCGACCAGGGCTGCGCAGGCGGCGCCAGACCCGGGCCTCTTCGCCTTGCAGCGCCGAGAGCCCAGTGCCGGGCAGCGGCCACCGGCCGAGGCTGCAGAGCTGGGCAGGTCCGGGGCTCACCTCCTGTCCGGGTTGGCCCGCCTGCCCGCCGTCCCGGATGCTGCCACACTCGGGGCTTCCGGCTCGGGCCGGAAGCGCGCATGCCCCGCCCCCGAAAGACCCGGCCCTCCCCTTGACGTCAGGCCGCGGCACCGCCTCCTCCAGCGCTTTCCAATCGGCTCCAGCTGTCTGGCTGGCTAAAGTTGCGGAGGCGCGGGTGGTAGCAAAGACCCTCTTCTGGTGGGCGGCCGTCAGAGCCTGGCCGCTTCAGCCCTCCTGGAAGCTTCGCCCTGGTGCTTCTCTCATGGCTCTCGTCCCCAAGCTGTTCCGCCCCGCGGAAAGCCCCGCAGCGTCGGGCGGTCAGCTCTTCCCCCGGCGCGCCTCTGGTATCCCCCTTGGGTGTTCATCGAGTGGAGAAGAGGCCGCCCTTCGCGTTCCTCGGGCCTGGCGGTCCGGGAAGCGTCGCGAGCAGGCCCTGGTGCCTCGGCTGCCGGCGATGGACTCAGACACCGACAGCTAGATCCGAGGCCCCAAGAGGCTCCGGTGACTGCTTGCCGCAGTGGGGCTGGCCGCAGGCGCGGGTGCGCGGGCCTTCTCCGGGTTCGAGTCTCGGGTCATTCATTGACACTTTCAAACTGACCTGACTGCCTCGTCCTCACAGCCCGTCGGAACCCCGGACGTTAACCAGACTTAACTCTAGTACCGCGGAGGAATACTGTGATTTGCGGTGGTGTCAATGGTGTGGGAAAAATTAACTTGTTTGGGGCACCATGACGCTGAGTCTCTTAGGAGACTGGTGTAGGGGGGTGGATGTGAACTCGCGGAAAGCGCCATTGGTTGCCGACATCGCCCAGACCTGTGAAGTGGCAGAAATCTGCGAGCTGGTGTAGACCCCTTGGGGGAATACCGACTCCTCGGGAGGATGTCCCGGAGAGACGAGATCAGGAATGTAGCCTTAATAGGACTTACTGATGAGACAAGTCATGCTCTGGTCCCTAAGGAGATACCCGGAGGTGGGGGTGCCTGTAGAGTGATCATTAAGCCCCCTGACCCAGATAGTGAATTTTCAAGCAGATTAAATGAACTCTTAGATGGGGAGGGCGTGACATTGGGTAGGTTTACCAGAGCTCTTGGGTATGGAAACAACCCTTTGATCTAGACTAGGATGTGATTCTAGGACTACGAGCCCCTTTGTTGGCACAGGCAGTCCCTAAGGCTCTTCAGCCTGCTTTGCAACCCCTGAAATACAAAAAAAAAAANGGGAGGGCGTGACATTGGGTAGGTTTACCAGAGCTCTTGGGTATGGAAACAACCCTTTGATCTAGACTAGGATGTGATTCTAGGACTACGAGCCCCTTTGTTGGCACAGGCAGTCCCTAAGGCTCTTCAGCCTGCTTTGCAACCCCTGAAATACAAAAAAAAAAACTGAAAGTTTTTTCAGGCAGTGATCCTCCAGAGCCAGAAGAAGAGTTTGAATCCTGGCTGCTTCATATTACTCAGATGATGAGGATGTGAAAGATGTAATATGTCGAAAAAACAAGGCGATTATTAGCTTCAGAGACCCAGCATCCGGTATCATTCCAGTCTTCCAGATAAACAATCCTTTTATCACAACTCCTCTGGGAGTTGCAGGTCAAATACCTGACCACTTACCAGAAGGAGGGAGAAAATTGCTTAGGTACTAAGGCTGGAGCCTTCACTACAGAAGTTGGTAGAGAGAGCAGACTTGGGGTGAGCCTGGAGCAGGTCCTTGCTGGAACAGTCCACAGAACACTGGCACAGGCAGGCTTCTTAGAGTTACTACACTAATAAAGGATGAAGAGGCAGCTGAAAAGGAGGAGGGGGATGCCCTCCTCCAGGCAGGACTTGAGGGACATTTCACCTGAATCTTGGGAAATCAGGAAGGGCTATCTGCAGCGAGCAGAACATGGAGGCAGAACAGCGTATGCTCAGTGATAGACATTAACCTATCTTGTGCTGCCAAGTTCTCATGTTTGTGCAGTTCTTAGTATAATCCTTTGTCATTTCTGTGCCCATGTAATGTCTGCTGAATGTCTCTCTAGTCATTGACTAGAAGGATGTAGTTCAGCACTGGTATTTATCTATTTATATTCACCCATGAATTTGTTTTTTAATCACTCACAGTTGTACAGAAGTTTCCTCACTACGCACATGTGATACTCTGAGAGGACGTCTGGGCATGGCTCAGGTGCACACGCTGATCAGACCTCATTCAGATGTCGACTTGTGTGATAGTAGGGGGGCCAGTGTAGCTGTCCCATGTGACAACGCGCCATAGGTAGTTTCTAGGTGTGCATATGTCTGTCAGTCGCTCAGTCAAGTCCGACTGTTTGCAACCCTGTGGACTGTAGCCCACCAGGCTCCTCTGTCCATGGAATTCTCCAGGCAAGAATATTCCCTTCTTCCCGANTGTAGCTGTCCCATGTGACAACGCGCCATAGGTAGTTTCTAGGTGTGCATATGTCTGTCAGTCGCTCAGTCAAGTCCGACTGTTTGCAACCCTGTGGACTGTAGCCCACCAGGCTCCTCTGTCCATGGAATTCTCCAGGCAAGAATATTCCCTTCTTCCCGATCTAGGGATCGAACCCCGGTTTCCAGTGTTGCAGGCAGATTGTTTACCATCTGAGCCACCAAGGATGTCCAGTTAGGTATGTCTGGCCCTATATTAATCATGAAGATCATGAGCGGTGGTTTTTATTTTCTCTGTGAATAGGAATTTTATTGATTCTATGCCATCATAACAAGAGGCAGAATTCAACGCTGTGGTTGGTAAGTTTGCAGCTGCCATCTCTAACCCCAGATTTCTCATGTGTGTCATCAAAGCATCTAGTTGTGAATGTCATATTAATAGGTTGCATTCAATTATACATTGAATGCAATTATAGATGTGAATTTAGAAAATAAAGAAATGTGAATAAAATGACCTTTAACCTATTTTGTTTATACCAAGTTTCCAAGAGCAATTTCAGTTGAACAAAGTGTTTCAAAAGCATGAATCTGAAAACCACTCAGTTTGCACAGTCCTAGTCCCTTGGACACTTTCCTCCTGGTGCCCAGGGGTAGGGAATAGTTTTCAAACTGA
The DNA here is from genome assembly GCA_006410675.1 of Oreotragus oreotragus. Taxonomy (NCBI): domain Eukaryota; kingdom Metazoa; phylum Chordata; class Mammalia; order Artiodactyla; family Bovidae; genus Oreotragus; species Oreotragus oreotragus. The sequence goes on along the minus strand of SJYX01005691.1, from coordinate 110,102 downwards.
GAATGCTGGTGGGACCTTCTCCTGAGGCACAATGGAATGAAATGAGACTGCACAAATGAGTGCAAGTAGCAGGTCCCAAGGTATCGATGTGTTGAATCTGGAGGGTGAAGGGAAAGGCAGGATCACTGCATACCTCTGGGTGACAGACTAGACTAAATGGTCCATGTACTTCTTTACTTAATCCTTGTAAAAATCCTGCAAAATGGGGAAACAACTAGTTTCAGAATTCTGTCATCTGCCTTACTGCAAGACCTGTGTTCTTCCCACTACCAAGAAAGAGAAGCAGTCCTAAGGATGTCTGGACCCAGCCTCACAAGGGAAGTCCGGCAGATTGTTAACAACATTTAATAATTAGTATGTGCAGATGACACCACCCTTATGGCAGAAAGTGAAGAGGAACTAAAAAGCCTCTTGATGAAAGTGAAAGAGGAAAGTGAAAAAGTTGGCTTAAAGCTCAACATTCAGAAAACGAAGATCATGGCATCCGGTCCCATCACTTCATGGGAAATAGATGGGGAAACAGTGGAAACAGTGTCAGACTTTCTTTTTGTGGGCTCCAAAATCACTGCAGATGGTGACTGCAGCCAGGAAATTAAAAGACGCTTACTCCTTGGAAGAAAAGTTATGACCAACCTAGAGAGCATATTGAAAATCAGAGACATTACTTTGCCGACTAAGGTCCGTCTAGTCAAGGCTATGGTTTTTCCTGTAGTCGTGTATGGATGTGAGAGTTGGACTGTGAAGAAGGCTGAGCGCCAAAGAATTGCTGCTTTTGAACTGTGGTGTTGGAGAAGACTTGAGAGTCCCTTGGACTGCAAGGAGATCCAACCAGTCCATTCTGAAGGAGATCAGCCCTGGGATTTCTTTGGAAGGAATGATGCTAAAGCTGAAACTCCAATACTTTGGCCACCTCATGCGAAGAGTTGACTGATTGGAAAAGACTCTGATGCCGGGAGGGATTGGGGGCAGGAGGAGAAGGGGACGACAGAGAATGAGATGGCTGGATGGCATCACGGACTCGATGGATGTGAGTCTGAGTGAGCTCCGGGGTTTGGTGATGGACTGGTGTGCTGCGATTCATGGGGTTCCAAAGAGTTGGACACGACTGAGCGACTGAACTGAACTGAACTGATGGACTACATCTTTCTTTTTTTAAAACAAACTGAACGAACATATTTATTTGGCTGTGACTGGTCTTAGCTGCAGCACGCAGGCAGCATGCAGAACCTCCAGCTGTGGCACTCAGGATCTTGTTTTTAGTTGTGGCATATGGGATCTAGTTCCCTGACTAGGCGTTGAACCCAGGCCCTCAGCAGTGAGAGCACAGAGTCCAAACCGTTGACCACCAGGAAAGTCCCTAGACAGCATCTTTCTTAAACACTACTGCCAACTGGATGCTGTAATGAGGAGTAAGAACCTGGAAAACCAGTGGGCAGTGGGGAGGGTGGACATGGGCTAGTGATTTGGTCTCAAAGTAAAAAGGAAGAATGAAAGCATGAAAGTTGAAAATTGCTGAAAGATCATACTGAAAGTCTTTAATAAAAATACCCCCAAAGAACCAGTTTTGGGATATATACTTTTGGGTTTAGATACAAAGTCATGTTTCTGTTATGAATAAATATCATGGGTTCATTCTTCATAAATTCACATGTGTTCCCCCTACAGAAGGTTAAATACATATCAAACCATCTTGTTGTACTTCCTTAAATGTATGTAATTTTAACTTGTCAAATACAAGTGTGTAATAAAAGTGTGTTTGTCACTTAGTTATGTCCAACTCATTGTGACCCCATGGACAGTAGCCAACCAGACTCCTTTGTCCATGGAATTCTCCAGTCAAAAACATTGAAGAGGGTAGCCATTCCCCTTCTTCAAAGGATCTTCCCAATCCAGGGATCCAACCCAATTCTTTACTATCTGAGCCACCAAGGAAGCCCAAAAGTAAGGAAAAAGAAGCTAAACAGGAGTTGACACATAGACTCTGGATAAAATCAGAGATGTAACTCTGATCTTGTTTATATGTGTATAGTCATTTGTTTGCCACCTTAGGAAGTGGTATTAGCTGTGTTTTACTAACAGACATTGTGAATGTGTGCACACATAGGTGTTAATAAATGTTGCACCGTTCCTGTATGTGAGGCATTGAGATGGAGGGGGATGATGATATAATTAAATTGAGGTTATAAGCCCAGCCATGGAGATCTACCCAGTCAATAATAACAACTGACTTTGAACACTTGTGTGGACTAAGCACTGAGCACCACTGAATGCATTTGGTCCTCCAACAATACTGAAAGCAAAGCTTTTTGTTTTCCCACTTTACAGATGAAGGAGAGGCAAAGAGAAGTCGAGTAACTTGCCCAGGGTTTCCTAACAAATAAGTGGCAGTGTCAGGATTTATACTATTTCAAGTCCTTGATCTTAATCAACTGTGTGCTGCTTCAAGTTTTGTGAAAAACATTTTATCACTTTCTCTCTTTTCAGGATGAGAGGATTGAGACTCAAAGATTCGGTGACCAGGGGATGGGGGAGGTACAAAGTGTGACTCCAGAGAGCTTTTCTTAAGGTGTTCCGACATAAACATTGCTGCTGCTGCTGCTGCTAAGTCGCTTCAGTCATGTCCGACTCTGTGCGACCCCATAGATGGCAGCCCACCAGGCTCCCCCGTCCCTGGGATTCTCCAGGGAAGAACACTGGAGTGGGTTGCCATGTCCTTCTCCAATGCATGAAAGTGAAAAGTGAAAGGGAAGTCGCTCAGTCGTGTCCGACTCTCAGCGACCCTGTGGACTGCAGCCCGCCAGGACTACGTTGCTTGGTCAATGTTAATATCAGGGATCAGTCACGTTGATGGCATGTGTCTCTGATATGATGTAACGACAAGGGCGCTTCACATCCTCAGAACCCATAATCCAGGCTAGTCTGAGCAAAACACCAGGTTAATTCACAGTGAGGGATGTTCTGCAAAAGGCCTGACCAGCACTCCTCAGAACTATCAAGATCGGGAAAGACAAGCAAAGACTGGGAAACTGTCAAAGACCAGAGGAGAGCAAGGAGGCCTGGTCACTAAGTGCAGTGTGGTGTTCTGGACAGGCGCTTGGAACAAAGGATCTCAGCGCAAGAGGGAAATCTGAATATGCTCTAGAATGTAGTGACTAGTAACATATCAAGGTTGGTTTCTTGGAGGTGACAAATTACCCGGGTAATGAAAGCCGCTAAAAGGGGAAACTACGTGAGTATACACAAAGTCTCTGAACTGAGAAGGACAAATACAGTATGACATTGCTTATATGGAGAATCTTAAAAAGATACAAATGAACTTATTTACAAAACAGAAACAGACTCCAGACTGAGAGAACGAATATTATGGTTACCAGAGGGGAAGGGTAGCGGGAGGGGACAGTTCGGGAGTTTGGCTTTGACACAAACACACTGCTATATGTAAAATGAATAGCTAACAAGAACCTACTGAATAGCACAAGGGGAAAAAAATATCTATAGCTAAAAGACATCAGCCGCTGTTCGGCTGCTCTAGAAATCAAAGAAACGTAAATAAAAATGATTCATGTCTAAAAAAACAAGAAACAAAAATTATCTTTACTATCTTTGTAACTTAAGTATCAAACTATTTTGAAATAAGTTGTTTGTTGAAATATATACAAAGGTACTTACATATATACTCAAATAGATAACAAATGACCTGGGAATTGAGCACCCCACTCCAGTACTCTTGCCTGGAAAAATCCCATGGACAGAAGAGCCTGGTGGGCTGCAGTCCATGGTGTCGCTAAGTCGGACATGATTGAGCAACTTCACTTTCACTTTCATGCATTGGAGAAGGAAATGGCAACCCACTCCAGTGTTCTTGCCTGGAGAATCCCAGGGACGAGGGAGCCTGGTGGGCTGCCGTCTGTGTGGTCGCACAGAGTCGGACACGACTGAAGCGACTTAGCAGCAACAGCAGCAGCAGCAGCAGCAGCAGCAGCAGCAGGGAGTGAGTAACTAGAGTGCGGGTCCTTCCCCAAAATGGTTATTCATCTACAAACCACCAGGTGGCGGTAAGGTCTTAGGTTTAGGCCTTGGCCAGACCGAAGGAGGGAATGGGATTATTTCTTACGTAAGTGGCATCATGCCTACCTCCTTCAAAGAATGGAAAATTTCTCAAGGCTTTATGTGGAAAAATATTTAAATGCTCAGTCTGGAACTGTGACTTCCTCTGTAGGTCCATGACCCTTCTAGAATTTTTTTTTCTTTAGTTGAAGTATAATACTGGGGCTTCCCTGGTGGCTCAGCAGCAAAGAATCCGCCTGCAATGCAGGAGAGGCGGGTTCTATTACTGGATTGGGAAGACCCCCTGGAGAAGGAAATGGCAACCCACTCCAGTTCTTGCCTGGAGAATTCCATGGTCAGAGGAGCCTAATGGGCTCCAGTCTGTGCAGTTGCAGAAAGAGATGGACAGGACTTAGCAACCAAGCAACAACAGCATAGTTGATTTACAATGTTAATTTCTGCTGTACAGCACAGTTATTCAGTGATTTATATATTTATACATTCTTTTTGTATACTCTTTTCCTTATGGTTATCACAGAATTCTTTTGGCCACATCATTCGGCTTGTGGAATCACTCTTTGGAAGAAAAGCTATGATCAACTTAGCATATTAAAAAGCAGAGACAATACTTTGCTGACAAAGGTCCGTCCAATCAAATCTATGTTTCTTCCAGTAGTCATGTATGGATGTGAGAGTTGTACTATGAAGAAAGCTGAGCATCGAAGAATTGCTGGTTTGAACTGTGGTGTTGGAGAAGACTCTTGAGAGTCCCTTGGACTGCAAGGAGATCAAATCAGTCTATCCTAAAGGAACTCAATCATGAATATCCATTGGAAGGACTGATGTTGAAGCTGAAACTCCAATCCTTTGGCCACCTGATGCAAAGAACGGACTCCTTGGAAAAGACCCTGATGCTGGAAAAGACTGGAGGCAGGAGGAGAAGGGGACGACAGAGTGTTAGATGGTTGGCTGGCATCCCTGACTTGATGGACGTGAGTTTGGGCGTTTCGGGAGGTAGTGGAGCACACAGGGAAGCCTGGTGGGCTTCAGTCCATGGGGTCACAAAGGCTCAGACTCGACTGAGTGACTGAACTGAACTGACCTGACCAGGAGCTGAACCTGGCCAGGGCCACCCTGGTGAAAGGGCCAGGTCTCCTAACCACTGGACACCAGGGGACTCTCTGTTACAAGACACTGAATACATACAGTTCCCTGTGCTATACAGTAAGACCCTGTTGTTTATAGAATCTCCTACGTTGACAAAGAGGCCCAGCCATGGCAAATGGAACGGTCCATCTGCACAAGTGAAAAACATCTTCAGTGGGACTTCCTGGTGGGGCAGTGGCTATGACTCCGAACTCCCAATGCAGGGAGGCCAGGTCAGGCAACTAGATCCTCCAAGGTACAGCTAAAGATACAGCATGCTACAAGGAAAATAAAAAATCCTGCATGCTGCAACTTAGCCCTGGCACAAGCCAAATAAATAAATTTTTTTAAAAAAAAGAAAGAAAAACGTTCTTAAAGATTCTCTGTACTCCCTGTCAGAGCATTGGAAAGTAGCTGGTTTCAGAGATCAATTTCTGGAAGTCTCTTAGAGAGAATGACACTTAGGCCAGCAGTACTAATGTTTAGCTGTCATAGGCTCCCCATACACTTCCCTGCCTCTGCTACCTGCTCTCAGAGGTCTCGGTTTTCTCAAGTTCATGGTGTGTCTTAGTTGCTCAGTCGTGTCTGACTCTTTGCAGCCCCGTGGACTGCGGCCTGCCAGCCTCCTCTGTCCATGGAAATTCTCCAGGCAAGAAGACTGGATTGGGCTTCTTGCCCTCCTCCAGGATACCTTCCTGACTCAGGGATCAAACCCATGTCTCCTGCATTACAGGCAGATTCTTTACCGCTGAGCCACTGGGTAACAATTCAGTGTAATTCAGTGTAAAATAGAGTAGTCAGGCTCTTAGTCACCACCCAGAGAGGTGGCTTGGAAGTTGGAAGGCTGGGGTCTAAAATAGAATATTCCCAGTGAGGCAAGGGCAGCTCAGAGAAGGTGACTGGTTTGCTCAAGAACACACACTAGTTGGTGTCAGAGCCCAAACTGAGCCCAAATCTGTGCCTACTTCTTTGTTCTATGACCTGCAGTAAAAGCACTTAATTGCTCCTGGACTTCAGTTTCAGTTCAGTTCAGTCGCTCAGTCGTGTCCGACTCTTTGAGACCCCGTGACTCGCAGGACGCCAGGCCTCCCTGTCCATCACCGTCTCTCAGAGTTCATTCACTCACATCCATCGAGTCCGTGATGCCATCCAGCCATCTCATCCTTGGTCGTCCCCTTGTCCTCCTGCCCCCAATCCCTCCCAGCATCAGAGTTTTCCAATGAGTCAACTCTTTGCATGAGGTGGCCAAAGTACTGGAGTTTCAGCTTTAGCATCATTCCTTCCAAAGAAATCCCAGGGCTGATCTCCTTCAGAATGGACTGGTTGGATCTCCTTGCAGTCCAAGGGACTCTCAAGAGTCTTCTCCAACACCACAGTTCAAAAGCATCAATTCTTTGGCACTCAGCCTTCTTCACAGTCCAATTCTCACATCCCTACATGACTACTGGAAAAACCATAGCTTCAGTTTACTTTCCTACAAAAGCTGTGATCCCTTGGTTTACTTGCTAAATGGTATCTGACTCTTGCAACCCCATGGACCAAAGCCCACCAGGCTCCTCTATCCATGGGCTTTCCCTGGCAAGAATACTGGAGTGGGTTGCCGTTTCTTTCTCCAGTTATATGATCCCTTATAACTCTAAAACTGTGTTACTCAAAAGACATTCAAATTATCTTTATTTGAATATCCTTAATGTAAAAAGTGACTCTAAATTCTTAATTTAGACTTAATTTAGACTCAAAATGCCTTTGTCACTTAACATGTGTTCTCAAATATTATCAGGGTATCTTGATGAGTGTGCTAACTCACTAACTAGATTCTGTGTTTTCCTTGATATCAAGATGCATTGTAGTCTCATATAGGCCCAACATGGTGTTTCATACTTTGAAGGTTATAAATATTTCTTAATTAACCATAGTGCTCTGATGTAATAATACATAATGATAAATTGTAATATATATAATGATATATATGGTACTGTATAATAATCAATATGATGGCATAGACAATATCGTTTGTTAAACTCTTCCTACGTCCCAGTCACCAGGCTTCCTTGGTGGCTCAGTAGCAGAGAATCTGATGGCCAATGCAGGAGACGCGAGTTCAATCCCTGGGTCAGGAAGATCTCCTGGAAAAGGAAATGGCAACCCACTCCAGAATTCTTGCCTGGGAAATCCCATGGACAGAGGAGCCTGGCAGGCTACATTGCATGGGGTCGCAGAGTTAGTGACTCAGGGACTAAACAGCAAGAGTAACATCGGTGTGTCAGGCATTGTGCTAAATGCTTGACATTTGTTACCTCATTTAATTCTGACCACAACCCTTACTGGTATATTTCTATGCTTAATTTCAAAGAAGGAAGCAGACCTTTGGAGAGGTAAAATGACTCGCCTGGAGTCACACAACTGGAAGCTACCAAGATCTGTTTGTTCTAGAGCCAGGATCTTAACCCCTGTGCCAGACGTCCTCAGAGTATCTTGGCTCTGAAGGGAACCAGCACTAATTCAAGAGTGGATATGAGAACATGAATATAATTACTGGTAAAGCAGGTTCTGACCACATACCCTGAGACCCTATCCATCACCACTCCCTGCTCCCTCCCTCCAAAATAAATGGTAATAACGCAACCCAGCTTAGGCTGTAGCAGAGACAATAATTAGCTACCAGCCAGCAACCATTAGCCCTTCCTCCTCTGTATCTAAATCCAAATTTGTTCTCCCACTTTACATAACTGTGAACTTCAGGGGAAACCTAGCTTTTCCCTAGCCCCTGCAGGCAGCGGAGGCGGTAAATCTTGATTTAGTTTAAGATGATTCAGTCCTCTTTACAAAACTGCTCTTTTTAGGCATGGGCAAGTAATGCAATTCTATCCAGTGAAATTTGAGCAGCAGTTTTTTAATCTTCATTTATGTAAGCGTGACTCTGGCCCCTGAGTATTTCAATTCAGATTCCAGCTTCACCATTTTCTAACTCGATGGGTTTAGGCAAGTTTACTAACGCTTTCCTGGACTTCAGGTTCTTTGGCTGAAAATGGGAATAATTATGGCACTCACTGAGTCAGTGTCAAGACTCATAATGTTACGCGCAGGAAACTGTACCTGATGCATAGTAAGGGCTCAGCAAGCAGCTATTGTATTTGTTCCCCTTTGTTGCACAACTAATTGCCCCCAGATTTAGAGGCTGAAAACAGCTGACCCATGGATGAAGAATCTGGGAGCGACTGGGAGGCTCTGGCTGCCTGACAGAGGTGTTGGTCAGGGCTGTGGTCGTTGCCTGGGAAATCTTCCAGGCTCACCCCTGCGCCCACCCCATCACATAGCTGCCTGTGACACAGCAGCTGACGGCCACCATTTCCACAGAAGCAGGCAATTCAAAAGAGACAGCACCCAAGATGGAAGCCACAGTCTTTTTTTATCTCCAAAGTGGCACCCTCTTACTTCTGTCAAATTCTACTCATTAGAAGCAAGGTTTCATTGAGTTAGACAAGGCTGTGGAACTCAATGAAACCTTGCTTCTAATGAGTAGCCATGCCTGCGGGGCAACCCAAGGCGGGCGGGTCATGGTGGAGAGATCTGACAGAACATGGTCCACTGGAGAAGGGAATGGCAAGCCACTTCAGTATTCTTGCCTTGAGAACCCTATGAACAGTATCAAAAGGCAAAATGGTAGGATACTGAAAGAGGAACTCCCCAGGCTGGTAGGTGCCCAATATGCTACTGGAGATCAGTGGAGAAATAACTCCAGAAATAATGAAGGGATGGAGCCAAACAAAAACAATACTCAGCTGTGGATGTGACTGGTGATAGAAGCAAGATCCGATGCTGTAAAGAACAATATTGCACAGGAACCTGGAATGCCAGGTCCACGAATCAAGGCAAATTGGAAGTGGTCAAACAAGAGATGGCAAGGGTGAACGTCGACATTCTAGGAATCAGCGAACTAAAATGGACTGGAATGGGTGAATTTAACTCAGATGACCATTATATCTACTACTGCGGGCAGGAATCCCTCAGAAGAAATGGAGTAGCCATCATGGTCAACAAAAGAGTCCGAAATGCAGTACTTGGATGCAATCTCAAAAACGACAGAATGATCTCTGTTCGTTTCCAAGGCAAACCATTCAATATCACAGTTATCCAAGTCTATGCCCCAACCAGTAATGCTGAAGAAGCTGAAGTTGAACGGTTTTATGAAGACCTACAAGACCTTGTAGAACTAACACCCAAAAAAGATGTCCTTTTCATTATAGGGGACTGGAATGCTAAAGTAGGAAGTCAAGAAACACCTGGAGTAACAGGCAAATTTGGCCTTGGAATGCGGAATGAAGCAGGGCAAAGACTAATAGAGTTTTGCCAAGAAAATGCACTGGTCATAGCAAACACCCTCTTCCAGCAACACAAGAGAAGACTCTACACATGGACATCACCAGATGGTCAACACCGAAATCAGATTGATTATATTCTTTGCAGCCAAAGATGGAGAAGCTCTATACAGTCAACAAAAACAAGACCAGGAGCTGACTGTGGCTCAGATCATGAACTCCTTATTTCCAAATTCAGACTTAAATTGAAGAAAGTAGGGAAAACCGCTAGACCATTCAGGTATGACCTAAATCAAATCCCTTATGATTATACAGTGGAAGTGAGAAATAGATTTAAGGGCCTAGATCTGATAGACAGAGTTCCTGATGAACTATGGAATGAGGTTCGTGACATTGTACAGGAGACAGGGATCAAGACCATCCCCATGGAAAAGAAATGCAAAAAAGCAAAATGGCTGTCTGGAGAAGCCTTACAAATAGCACTGAAAAGAAGAGAGGCGAAAAGCAAAGGAGAAAAGAAAAGATATAAGCATCTGAATGCAGAGTTCCAAAGAATAGCAAGAAGAGATAAGAAAGCCTTCTTCAGCAATCAATGCAAAGAGATAGAGGAAAACAACAGAATGGGAAAGACTAGAGATCTCTTCAAGAGAATTGGAGATACCAAGGGAACATTTCATGCAAAGATGGGCTCGATAAAGGATAGAAATGGTATGGACCTAACAGAAGCAGAAGATATTAAGAAGAGGTGGCAAGAATACACAGAAGAACTGTACAGAAAAGATCTTCACGACCCAGATAATCATGAGGATGTGATCACTAATCTAGAGCCAGACATCTTGGAATGTGAAGTCAAGTGGGCCTTAGAAAGCATCACTAAGAACAAAGCTAGTGGAGGTGATGGAATTCCCGTTGAGCTGTTTCAAATCCTGGAAGATGATGCTGTGAAAGTGCTGCACTCAATATGCCAGCAAATTTGGAAAACTCAGCAGTGGCCACAGGACTGGAAAAGGTCAGTTTTCATTCCAATTCCAAAGAAAGGCAATGCCAAAGAATGCTCAAACTACCGCACAATTGCACTCATCTCACACGCTAGTAAAGTAATGCTCAAAATTCTCCAAGCCAGGCTTCAGCAATATGTGAACCGTGAACTCCCTGATGTTCAAGCTGGTTTTAGAACAGGCAGAGGAACCAGAGATCAAATTGCCAACATCCGCTGGATCATGGAAAAAGCAAGAGAGTTCCAGAAAAACATCTATTTCTGCTTTATTGACTATGCCAAAGCCTTTGACTGTGTGGATCACAATAAACTGTGGAAAATTCTGAAAGAGATGGGAATACCAGACCACCTAACCTGCCTCTTGAGAAATCTGTATGCAGGTCAGGAAGCAACAGTTAGAACTGGACATGGAACAACAGACTGGTTCCAAATAGGAAAAGGAGTACGTCAAGGCTGTATATTGTCTCCCTGCTTATTTAACTTATATGCAGAGTACATCATGAGAAACGCTGGACTGGAAGAAACACAAGCTGGAATCAAGATTGCCGGGAGAAATATCAATAACCTCAGATATGCTGATGACACCACCCTTATGGCAGAAAGTGAGGAGGAGCTAAAAAGCCTCTTGATGAAAGTGAAGGAGGAGAGTGAAAAAGTTGGCTTAAAGCTCAACATTCAGAAAACGAAGATCATGGCATCCGGTCCCATCACTTCATGGGAAATAGATGGGGAAACAGTGGAAACAGTGTCAGACTTTATTTTTTGGGGCTCCAAAATCACTGCAGATGGTGACTGCAGCCATGAAATTAAAAGACGCTTACTCCTTGGAAGAAAAGTTATGACCAACCTGGATAGTATATTCAAAAGCAGAGACATTACTTTGCCGACTAAGGTCCGCCTAGTCAAGGCTATGGTTTTTCCTGTGGTCATGTATGGATGTGAGAGTTGGACTGTGAAGAAGGCTGAGCGCCAAAGAATTGATGCTTTTGAACTGTGGTGTTGGAGAAGACTCTTGAGAGTCCCTTGGACTGCAAGGAGATCCAACCAGTCCATTCTGAAGGAGATCAGCCCTGGGATTTCTTTGGAAGGAATGATGCTAAAGCTGAAACTCCAGTACTTTGGCCACCTCATGCGAAGAGTTGACTCACTGGAAAAGACTCTGATGCTGGGAGGGATTGGGGGTGGGAGGAGAAGGGGACGACCGAGGATGAGATGGCTGGATGGCATCACAGACTCGATGGACATGAGTCTGAGTGAACTCCGGGAGATGGTGATGGACAGGGAAGCCTGGCGTGCTGCGATTCATGGGGTCTCATACTAACTCTAGTCTATTTTCAAGGAGACTAGACGGCACAAAGGTGTGACTTCTCAGAGGTGAGACTTACTGGGGGCCATTGCAGAGGCGATGACAGCTCCTGGTTGGTTTTTGTGTTTGTTTGTTTTACAGAGTTCACACTTTTGTTACTTCTCCTTTGTACTTTCCCTTTAAATGATACAATTCTTCTATTAGATCCAGGTTTCAAAAAAAAAGATCCTCCATGACATTGCTTGTCTCCAATTTAACTCTTTCATGTATCAGAGTAATAAACAAATTTGTTCTTTGCCCCTTCTAAAGCCTGCCGTGGGTCGTCTTAGGTTTTACAACCAGCGTATGTTCAGCATTTTAGAGTTACAAGCATAATTGCCTCCTCAGTCTCTTTTTACTCCAAGCAGTAAATACCCAGCTGCTTCCCTGTCTCTAATTTCCTTCTGATCTCACCTTCTTCCCTTTAGGGAGAAGCAATATCCTCCAGGGCCCCTAACACTCGCATCCTCCTGGGAGTGGAGAGGAGACTTTGTCCCGCCAGCTCTGGCTTCTCAGAAACTATTCTTTCAGTATGCAGCGAAAGCACTTTTGTTTTTTGTCACAAATAACAGGTGGGATCTTGGTTCCCCAACCAGAGATGTAACCCACACCCCTTTGCAATGGAAGCTCAGAGTCTTAACCACTGGACCACCAGGAAAGTCCAAAAAAAGCTTTTAAAATGTGCATTCTTTTGTGGTTAGGGATAAATTGGTAGATTGGGATTGACATATACACACTACCATATATAAAACAGATAACTCATAACAGCCTACTGCATAGCACAGGGAACTCTACTCAGTACTGTGTGATGATGATTATGGGATAAAAATCTAAAAAAGAGTGGAGGACTTTCCTGGCGGCCCAGTGGTTAAGGCTCCACGCTTCCATTGGAGGAGGCACAGGTTGATCCCTGGTCAGGGAACTAAGTGCCCAGGGGTGTGGCAAAAAAAAAAAAGAAAAGAAAAAGAGAGAGAGAGAGAAGTAATACTATTTTATAAAAAATAAAATAAAAAAGTGGATCTGTGCATATGTATCACTGATTCACTTTGTTGGACACCTGAAACTAACACAACGTTGTAAATCAACTTTGCTCCAATAAAAGCTAATTTAAAAATTAGTAAAATGTGCATTCCTTTAATCTAATGTATTACGTTTATAGAAATGTATCCTAAGATACTAAGAATAGCCACAAAGAATGGTTTTCCATTGCAATAATTTTTAATCATTGTGAAAAAAATTGGAAACTAAATGCATCAATAAAAAGTGATGTGCATGTGTGCGTGCTCAGTAGCTTCAGGCATGTCTGATTCTTTGCGATCCCATGGACTGTAGCCTGCCAGGCTCCTCTGTCCACGGGGATTCTCCAGGCAAGAATACTGGAGGGGGTGGTTGTTTCCTCCTCCAGGGGATCTTCCAGACCCAGGGATCAAACCCACGTCTCTTATGTCTCCTGCACTGGCAGGCGGGTTCTTTACTATTTGCACCAAGTTGAGTACATTAAGCCATGTGCAAAGGGCTGTAGAATCTGCAGTGATTAAAACAAAATTATACGGGGTGAAGCCATATGCAGTTGTTTTTGTAGTTCAGAACTGGTTAAATTTTGATAATTCATGTGGTTCAGCCAAATAGAAGAATATTTTTTGATATACAAATAGATTTACACCCTACTGAGTGAAAAAAAGTTGAGTACCACAGTATTTATGGAACGATCTCATTTTTGTGTTGACAAACACACACAAATATATTTGTAAAGAAAAAATCCAGCAAAGCACACGTCAAAATGTTAACAGTAGTTGTCTTTGGGTGGCAGAATTAATTATCCTTGTTCCAAAAATGAAGTTCCTGCTTTTTTTTTCCAATCAATACTTCCTATTGGTGTAATGTTTACAGATTTGTAAATGAGTAAACTAGAACCTCAAAAAAAGCACAAGATGCTAAACTCCAAGAGGCCAACCCTACATTCTTATTTTTCATAGTAATGGGTAATGCATTAAGCACAGCAGAAGCTAAACAGCTTTTCCGCAAGGAGCAGATGTGCCAGACCCAGTCAGCAGGAGCGGAGTGTTCTCGTGCGGGGATGGCCGAGCCTCGGATGCTCCAAGGACAGGCTTCTTCTCTAAGTGACCGCTCCCGGTTTGGGAAAGCAGACAGACAGAAGAAATGTGCATGTCCCCCAGGACTTCTGTACCGCATTTGCTCTCTCTTCTGCCAGCCATAGCGCGGGTTTTGCTTGGGGATTCTCCCCGCCATAGCTTAGCCATAGTCTAGGGGTGGATGCGTGACCCAGACTTGAACTAACCAGCGAGTCACATTCGTGCAATGTGAGCACGTGACCAAGAGAAGCCGCGGAAAGATGAACTCCAGCTCCTCGGCGCCCTCTGCCCGCCTTTCTGTTCAATTTTTCTTTATCCTTTATTAAAAAAATTAAAATTTAAAATAGACGTATAGCTGGTGGCCGGTCTTTCTGGTAGCTCGGTTGGTAAATAATTCGCCTGCAATGCAGGAGACCCCAGTTTGATTCCTGGGTTGGGCAGATCCCCTGGAGGAAGGCATGACATGCCTGGAAAATCCCCATGGACAGAGGAACCTGGTGGACTACAGTCCATGGGGGCGCAAAGACGCGACTGAGCAGCTAAGCACAGCACACAGCTGTCGGCTCAGTGGTCAAGACTCGCTTGCCAGCGCAAGTTCAGTCCCTGGGTTGGGAAGATCCCCTGGAGAAGGGAATGAATGGCTACCCACTCCAGTATTCTTGCCTAGGAAATCCAATGGACAGAGAAGCCTAGCGGGCTGCAGTCCATGCGGTCACAGAAGAATCGGACACTGAGCAAGTAAAACAACAGATAGTCAATTTACAGTGTTGTGCCTGTTGAATTTTAAATTCAGTTATATGGCATTACTTTCTTCTCACACCCATATTTTGTGATTATTTCATTTTTATTCATTTTCTGTTCTTATTCCATGGCTGTATCACTTTTACTACTCTATTCCTGCCTAATTAATCACTTCAAAACTTAGTGGCTTGAAATAATAAAGATCACGTATTATCTTTCTCAATTTCCTTGGGTCAGGAACTCAGACAGGGCTGAGCAGGTATGGCTTGTCTCTTTTACATGATGTCTGGGGCCTCTGCAGAAAGACCCTGAGGCTGGGGACCTAGAATCATCTGAAGTCTCATCATACCCTTGTCTGGCCAGTGACACTGAGGTCAGCTCAGGGACCCATGGGCAGGTGGTGGCTGGTATCTGCCAGAACACAGCATTTTGTCTGCCAGGCCTTTCCAGGTGTGCTTCCTCGAAATGAGGAAGACCAGACAAGACCACATGCAACCCTTGGTTGTTATGCCTCTGAAGTCTCTCTCTCTATTTTTTAAAATTATTTTAAAAAATATTTATTTTAATTGGAAGGTGATTACAATATTGTGATGGTTTTTGCCATATATCAACATGAAGCCTCTGAATTTTCTTAATTAAAGTGCCCCCTCCGTTTTCTCCATGCCATGGCCTTGTTGAATCTCGAATGTTAGAAAGACACATAAGAAACACTTTTATATTCCCCAGGCTATTTCAGCATGGCTTGTAGAGAGTCTAACAGGTGGCACTAGTCTTTGCTAGAAAGGCTGCAGATGTGACTTGAAGTCTAGTGGAGTCCTCTTAGGTCATCCTCAGATGTCAGACTGCAGCCCTTGACGTCTCATTCCCACAGCAACCCCTGTACTCTGAAATACAGCCTTTTGATAGAGACATGTTTTCCTCTCAGACTTTTGAGTAACCCTATCCATGCAAAGTTGTCTTTGGATCAAATGAGATCCAGGAGAAGGCAGGGACCCAAAATACTGAATTCTTTGCAGGGGCCATGGTGCCCAGGGGATGCCCTGCAACACTCCCTTAAGCTGACATGCAAAGTGCTTCTAAAGCAAAAAGACTGACGAATTCTCTGCTTGAAGTATTGTTTCAGAATATTACTGAGGTAAGTATGAGAAAAGGGGATTCACCTTTGGTGGAGAGCCTTGTACCTCCTTCCTATATGAAGATTTGCCCACTGCATTCCCTTAAAGCTCAATTAATAAAGAATCCTTCTGCAATGCAGGAGACCCTGGTTTGATTCCTGGGTCAGGAAGATCCACTGGAGAAGGAATAGGCTACCCACTCCAGTATTCTTGGGCTTCCTTTGTGGCTCAGTTGGTAAAGAATCCACCTGCAATGCAGGAGACCTGAGTTCGATCCCTGGGTTGGGAAGATCCCTAGGTTGGGGTCCCTGGGTTGGTAAGATCCTCTGGAGAAGGGAAAGGCTACCCACTCCAGTATTCTGGCCTGGAGAATTCCATGGACTGTATAGTCCATGGGGTTGCAAAGAGCTGGACACGACTGAGCGACTTTCACTTCACTTAGTTTCCTAGGACAGCTGGAACAATGTCCTAAAACAACAGAAACGGATTCTTTCACAGTCTGGAGGTGAGAAGTCACAAGCAAGGAGGCTGTACTGCCAGCTCTCTGAAGGCTCCAGAGAAGATCAGTTGCACGCCGCACTCTCTCTTTTTTTTTTTAAATAACGGCATTTATTTTTATTTTTGGTTGTGCTGGGTCTTCGGTGCTGTGCAGGCTTTCTCTGGTTTCGCAAAGTGAGGGCTGCTCTCCAGCTGTGGTGCATGCGCTTCTCTTGCTGTGGAGAATGGGCTCCACGGTGCGTGGGCCTCAGTGGTTGCCGTTCTCAGGCCTGGAGCACTGGCTCGGTAGGTGTGGCTTAGTGGGCCTTAGTTGCTCCACAGCATGTGGGATCTTCCCGGACCAGGAATTGAACCCATGTCTCCTGTGGATTCTTTACCACTGAGCCACCAGGGAAGCCCCATGCCTCTCTTTAGCTTCTGGTGGTGTCCAGCAATCTTCAGCGGTCCTTGCTTGTAGACACATCACCCAATCGCTGCCTCTGTCATCACATGGCCTTCTCTCCATATATTTCTGTTTTCTTTTCTTATAAGAACACCAGTCATTGGATTAGGGCCCATCGTAATCCAGTATGACCTTATTCTAACCAATTACATCTTCTTCTTGCTGTTCAGTCACTAAGTCACGCCCAACCCTTTGCGACCCCATGGACTGCATCACGCCAGGCTTCCCTGTCCTTCAGTATCTCCCTGAATTTGCTCAGACTCATGTCCATTGAGCTGATGATGCCTTCCAACCATCTCATCCTCTGTCGCCCCCTTTTCCTTTATATCTGAAACCACGCTGTTTCAAGTAAGATCACGTTCTGTGGTTCCAGGTGAACATGAATCCTTGGAAGACCCTATTCAATTCAGAGCCCTGACCCTGAGTCTGATTAGAATGCAAGAGATATGGAACCCACCCACTTTTGTAGAGTCTTAGAACACCTGATAGGCACTTTCCCAGTCTCCCTGTCAGGCACACTCACGTGTGTGGCCTGGGCTTTGCCAGTGGACATCCCCACAGAGAGTTTTGTATCTGGAGCTGGAGTTCTTTTGTAAAGAATCACAGGAAGAGAAATTCTTCTAGCTGGTCATGTGTATTTGTCAGCTTCTCTAGGTAACAAATATTGGGCTTCCCAGGTGGCTCAGTGGTAAAGAATCCACCTGCCAAGGCAGGAGATGCAGATTTGATCCCCAGGTCGGGAAGATCCCCTGGAGGAGGAAATGGCAACCCACTCCAGTGTTCTTGCCTGGGAAATTCCATGGACAGAAGAGCCTGGTGGGCTACAGTCCATGGGATCAAAAAGAGTTGAACACGACTGAGCGAGTGAGCAGGTACAAAAGCATGGGTATCAAGTACCGGTGGTTAGTCCCTCAGTCGTGTCTGACCTTTTGTGACACCATGGACTGTAGCCCACCACCTCCCCTGTCCGTGGGGAGTCTCCAGGCAAGAATACTGGACTGGGTTGCCATGCCCTCCTCCATGGGTAGGGGATCTTCCCAACCCAGGGATCAAACCCAGGTCTCCTGCATTGCAGGCAGATTCTTTACCGTCTGAGCCATCAGGAAAGCCTCAACAAGTACCACCCCCACCCAATTAATCTCAGTGGTTTCCAACAGCCCCAAACATGGGTTTCTCATTCATGGTTCTGCAGCTGGAATGTCGGTAGACTGTGCCTTGGCTGCTTTCTCCCCGGATCCCACGGGCTGGGCTCCAAGATGTTTGCTGGGATCAGGAGTACTCCATGTTTTTCCAGAGCTTGGGCTGGAGGAACAGCACTTCCCTGGAGTAGGCTTTTCTCTACAAGAAGGCAGGAGGTCAAGAGCAGGGCAGAAACACTGCTCAGAAAGGACACACAGTCAACTTTCCCGAATTCCACGTGTCAGTGCAGGTCGCACAACCAAGCCCCAAGTCAGCAGGGCAGGCAGGCATAGGGTAGAAGAGGGGTGAAGGAATTCTTCCTGGAAAATAACAGAATTGGACTTCCCTGGTGGTACAGTGGATGAGAATCCACCTGCCAGTGCAGGGGACACGGGTTCAATTCCTGGTCTGGGAAGATTCCGCATGCTGCAGAGCAACTAAGCCTGTGTACCACAACTGCTGAGAGCTTCTCTGCTGGCTCAAACAGTAAAGAGTCTGCCTGCAATGCAGGAGACTGGGTTTGATCCCTGAGTAGGGAGGACCCCCTGGAGAAGGGGATGGCAACCCACTCCAGTATTTTTGCCTGGAGAATCCTGTGGACAGAGGAGCCTGGCGGGCTACAGTCCATGCGGTCGCAAAGAGTCGGACATGACTGAGCGACTAACACTTTGCTTTCACCACAACTGCTGAGCCTGTGTGCTGCAGCTGCGTAGCCTGCATGCTGAGCTTCTAAAATTCATGTGCCTGAAGCCTATGCTCCACAACAATGAGCAGCCTGCACACTGCAACCAGAGTAACCCCCTGCTCTCTGCAACTAGAGAAAGTCTGCATGAAGCAATGAAGATCCAGCACAACCAAAAAAAAGAAAATAACAGAATCTATCACACCAGGGCAGCAACATAAGATGCTAGGTGGCAGCAGTGTCCTTTCTGGTCTGGTTCTGGGCTGTGATCCTGCCAGTATTTCTGGACGAATTTCTAATTTTGGTTCTCAAGCCAGTTCTGTGAGCCTCTGGTTGGTTCCTTTTCAGTTTCAGTCAGTGGCTTCTGTGGCTTGTGGCTCAGGGTACTGGATGAGACGCAGTTTTATCCAGTTAACTCCTCCCTGGCCTTAAACATGGCTTGGTGGTCACCAGCCTAGTGTTTCTCAGTCCCAAGCCCACCCATCTGCCCGCTCTGGGGATGGAACTCTGAAAACCAAATTGCAGACCTTGCCAGCTGACTTTCTGATGGGTCTAGCCCATCTAGAGAAAGGTTGGCAGTGAGGAAGAGAGGAGGGGTATCTTTCCTACTGCCTGAAGCCCTTGTCTGAGTTGTCTTGGAACTGCGGTTTGTCCCAGCCTCCAGATTTCTCCACCATCTCCGAGCCTGCTCCCTTGTGTCCTGTGCTGTGTTCCAGCAGTGGTGGGGCAGTGCCCCCTCCTGGGGGGTGTTTTCTGATGCAGTTTATTGGTGCCTGGATCACCTCTAATCATTGCTCCAGGTTGCAAGCCTCCACTCAAGTTTGTCATGTTTCAGCTAAGTACAGCCCTGGACCTTCTTCCAAGCCCTGCCTCTGGGTGGCCAGGCATGCCCTTGGGGCCTCCGGAGTCCTGGAGTATTTCAAGGAGGCATCGGCAGTGCATAGTCATCAGGGACAGAACACAGTCCTATGGCATTGCTGGGCATTGTCCCTGCCGGGAACCTGATCGGTCCTGTGTGTAGACCACAGAGGCGTCTGTATCCAGAACCTCCCAGGAGAAGCTGGTGAGGTTCCAGCAAGGCCCCCGGGGACTCAACAGGGCTTCACACGCATCCCTTCCCACTTAATCCCTTTGCACAAAAGCCCTAGTCGCTCTCCCTTTCTTGATAGAGCCTTGATGGGCCAATAAAACTGGACAGTAAATCATTATCCACTGACAAACTAGTTTCCCTTGCCCTGTGGGCTGGAAGGACTCATTCTTCATCCACTACTGAAAAGGGGAGGGAAATATTCAGAAATATTTGCCCGAGGGGATGTGCTTGGGGTGGGGGTAGGGGGAGACTCCCTTCCTAGACTGTGCTGAATCCTTCCAAAGCAGGGAAGAAAAACAAAACTTAAATTTTCCTATTTAGAAAGTTCATATGCTGCCCCAGCTTTTAAACGAAAATAAACTTAAAAATACAAACAAAAAGTCATGAACTTCAAATTAACATTAAATCAATGTGATGGATGATGCTTTACCAAGACTAAATTACTGTGAGTCACTGGTGTGTGGTTTATTGGGAGAAATGTTTTTTCAACTTGACTTTTTTTTTTGGATAATGGACCATTATTTGAGTCACTGACATTTTCACTGTCGATTTTTTTTTGCTTTGAATAATAAACTCATTTTTAACCACCTATTATTTTAATGAGTCAGTCATTTTAATTGTGCATTCTGCCAAATATAATCAGAATATATTTTTTAAAGTATTTAACGAAATTCTTTTATTGTTTTTACTACATTTAACTGCTAATGCATATTGTTGCAAGTTGTATGGGAAGAAGATGAGAGCTGCAAAGTCCATCATCTTGTAAGACCACACAATTCTCTTACCATCTTTCTTTGAACCCTGGTGAAGCATTTGTCTTCAATGATATAGCACACTGATTCATCTGCCATGAACATGACCTTAATCCAAATGGAAAAGCAGGTTTAATATGGTGAAGCAACAGTTGGTTCTGGTGTGGTCATCTAGGCGATCCAAAAGTGAAAACAGAACATTCAAAACTTTTGGTAGAACTCATAAACCCCCAGGAATATGTCTGTGGACCCCAGGTTGAGAAGCACCACCCAGAATTCCATAGGGGAAAGAAAAGAGGGCTTGCTCAGTGGCTATGTGCATGAGCCTGGGAGATTCTCTCTGCTGACCAGCAGAAACAACTTGGGAAGTGCTCAGTAGGTGGAAGGATGTGGGGGTGAGTTTCCAGCCACACGTGCAGACACCTCTATATATCTGAGGAGGAGGCAGCCTCCTCCACCAGAGTAACGTTCCTTGTGAAAGAAAACAACATAAGATACACGATTGCCTTTCCACTGTCCTTCCTTGAAACTCGAGCTGTATATTTCCCCAAGAAGGCTGAAATGAGTATGATCCTGAAAAAAAAAAAAAAAAGAAGAAGGAAAATAAACAGTAAATAATAAAGACTGCTTTGACTCTCCATGACCAATACTTTCCAGAATGACAGGCAAACACACATATGTTGGATTTTCTGGTTCAGCTCCGGCCTGTTCTTCTTTCTATGAAGTGTCCTCCCAGGAATTCCCCGATGGTCCAGCGGTTATGACTCTGTGCATTCACTGCCAAGTCCCTCTGGTTGAGGAGCTAAGATCCCAGAAGTCGTGCAGCCAAAAAAAAAAAAAAAATTGAAAAATACTTCTCCTTGATTAGAAAAGTCAGATTCATCATAAAAAATCTGGAAAACGCAATAAAGTGGATAGGAATCAAACATTTCCACAGCTCAGAGATAATCATCACCAACTTAAAAAAATTTTTTTTTACTTGAAGTACAGTTGATTTACAATATTGGTTTCTGGTGTACAGTCAAGTGATTCAGTTATGCATATGTATGCCTTCTTTTTTTGGATTCTTTTCCATTACGGTTTATTGCAAGATATTGAATAGATTTCCCTGTGCTATACAGTAGATCCTGTTCATCTGTTTTACATATAGTAGTTTGTATCTGTGAATCCCAAACTCCTAATTCATCCCTCCCCTGCCCTGTTCCCCTTTGGTAACTATGTTTGTTTTCTATGTTTGTGAGTCTGTTTCTGTTTGTCAGATAAGTTCACGTGTACATGTCTTTCGAATTCACATTCAAGTGTGGTGTCATATGATATTTGTCTCTCTGTGTGACTTGCCTCAGGTCCACTCATGGTGCGGTGAATGGCATTATTTCATCCTTTTTTATGGCTGAGTAACAGTCCATTATAGGGCTTCCCAGGTGGCTCAGTGGTAAAGAATCCACCTGCCAATGCAGGAGACACAGATTTGATCCTTGACTGGGAAGATGCCCTGGAGAAGGGAATGGCTACCCACTCCAGTAATCTTGCCTGGAGAATCTCATGAACAGAAGAGCCTGGCGGGCGATAGTGCAGGGGTCGCAAAGAGTCAGACATGACTGAGCATGCTTGCAGGCACACATATATATAATATATATATATATATCTCACATTTTCTTTTTCTGTTCAGTTGTCAGTGGACATGGAGGTTGCTACCATTTCCGTGTCTCGGCTATTGGAAATAGTACTGCAAGGAACACCAGGGTGCATGTA
Source organism: Oreotragus oreotragus (assembly GCA_006410675.1). Taxonomy (NCBI): domain Eukaryota; kingdom Metazoa; phylum Chordata; class Mammalia; order Artiodactyla; family Bovidae; genus Oreotragus; species Oreotragus oreotragus. The sequence continues at coordinate 87,904 of SJYX01005691.1, read as the reverse complement.
CCTTTTAAAATTAAAGTCTTCTCCAGATATGGGCCCAGGAGGGGGATTGCTGGGTAATTTGGTAACTCGAATTTTAGTTTTCTGAGGAATCTCAATACTGTCTTCCACAGTGGCTGTACCCAATTACCTTCCCACCAACATTATAAGAGGGTTCCCTTTTCTCCACACCCTCTCCAGCCTTTATTACTTATAGACTTTCGGACGACGGTCATTCTGACTGGAGGTGATACCACATTATAGTTTTGATTTGCATTTCTCTGATAATCACTGAATGTTGAGCATCTTTTCATGTGCCTCTTGGATGCCTTCTTCAGAGAAACGTCTACTTAAGTCTTCTCCCATTTTCCCATTGGGTTGCTTGCTTTGTTGTTACTGAGCTGTTTGTATATTTTGGAAAGTAGGCCCTTGTCAGTTGCATCATTTGCAAATTTTTTTTCCCCGTCTATAAGTTGTCTTTTCGTTTTATTTATTGTTTCCTTTGTTGTGCAAAAGCTTATATGTTGAATTAGATTCCACTTGTTTACTTATTTTATTTCTTATTGCCTTGGGAGACTGACCTAAGAGAACATTGCTATGACTTATCTCAGAAAGTGTCTTGCCTGTATTTTCTTCTAGAAGTTTCATGGTATTATCTTTAAGTCTTTAAGCCATTTTGAATTTTTGTGTGTGTGTCTGGTGTGAGGGAGTGTTCTAACTTTACTGATTTATGTGTGGGATGTCCAGCTTTCCCAATACCACTTGCTAAAGACACTGTCTCTTCTACATTGTATATTCTTGCCTCCTTTGTTGATGATTAATTGACCATATGTGTGTGGATACCACTAACTTACCAAAATATGTTCCTCCACTTCTTTGTGGTATAAATTTCCTTTCCTAGAATATAGTTATAAATACCATGAGTACCACTTGATAGAATGTCCCCCTACCCCCACAAAGCACTATTATGACGTAAGCGTTTCTCCCATGATTCACTAGGAAAACACTCACATTTGAAAATAGATTTTGGAGATTCTATCTTTGTCAGTTCATTACGTAAATGCCAAAAAATGTTTTCATTGAGAAATAATCATAATCGCAGAAGAAGCTGAAAAACAGCACAGAGCGTCCCATGTACTCTTCATTAGCTTTCCCTAAAGTTGACATCTTATGTAACTACCGGACGATATCAGGAAATATATTGACACTGGTACAAATCTACAGAACTTATTCAGATTTAACCACATTTTTTTCATGTGCATGTTATTACCTCAATTTTATTTGACAAATAGAGAAAACCAGGACTCAGACTGGTTTAGCATCTTCCCGAGCTGCCCTGCTCCTGAAGCTGGTCTATAAACCTAGGCCTGTCCGATTGGAAGTCTGCGTATTTCTCACTTATTCTGAGGAGTAGAGGAAGCATCATGAGACAGATAATTTTTAGCAGCTGAGGCACTGAAAACTGAAACAGCATCTCAGAATTGGTCTTAGTAACAAGGAGATCCAGGCTCAGTTCTACCACTGACTGTAAGATACTGGGAAAACTAACTTTCTTTTGGCTTCAGGGTTCTGGTAGTGAGCTGTCGTAAGATAGACACGATCACCACAGAAGGACAAGTGTATCAAACACACACACACACACAGTTGTTTTAATCTCTAAACATCGTAGCCCTCCTAAAAATGTTCTGGATGGAAAAATTTTAATAGAAACTCCTGAGTCTGGAGTTAAGAGGTTTAAGTAAATTGATTATAGTACGGTTACATTTGATGTGAATTGGGATTGTGGAAATCTGAAATAATGGAAGAATATGAATAAAGCCTGATTCTATGTCCCATAGTAGAAATACAGAATCCCACCCAATTAAACTATTAATATTAACCAAGAATCCCTTCATTTCAAAACCGATGGGACTGGAGATTGTACACCATTCATGACTTGGCCACAGGGTGGCGCCACTTCAACGGGTAAGCAAACGCGTGGTCTGGGTTACCAGCGTGGAGACCACCGCGCTGTGTGCGGGTGTATTGGGACTTTGGGTTCAAGTGGTCTTAAAAGGGCTGAAGCTGAACAATACATTGATGTTGTAATTACTTTTGTGGAAAGGTTAGCTGAGATAGATTGCTATGAAGAAGGCCAGTCACTGTGTGTGCGTGCGTGCTAAATCGCTTCAGCCGTGTCCGACTCTCTGCGTCCCCATGGATGTATCCTGCCAGTCTCCTCTGTCCATGGGGTTCTCCAGGCAAGGAGACTGGAGTGGGTAGCCATTCCCTTCGGGGGATCTTCCCGACCCAGAGATTGAACCCGCGTCTCTGTCTCCTGAATTGGCAGGCAGGTACCACTAGCGCCACCTGGGAAGCCCCAGTTCATGGGCCAGCGTTCTGCACAGTAATAGAAGGAGAGCAAAGTTCCAACGAGAGCACAAGGCTACAACGGTGTAAAATTTGTTTTCTGAGAACCATGCCCCCAGCGTTAGAATGACTTCTGTGGGAAAATAATTCTTAGAGTACTGAGTGTTAAATGGTATGAGTCTTTAGCAACCCGTCATTCTTAGGAAATGTGACAGATCAGATTCTAACACCTAAATGTGGATCAGCTCAGCTAGAAGGGAAGTTCTGACCTACCAGTCTGTCCCAGAAAACCTAACGCCCTTCAAGATACAAGAGAAGAAGCAAGGAATTCCAGTGGCTGGGACTCTATGCTTCTACTGCAGGGGCCATGGGTTTGATTCCTGATCAGGGAACTAAGATTTTGAAACTCGCCAAACCAGAAGAAAAACAAAAAGCCTAAAAACCACACGAGAAGAAACAGGCTTTCGCTCCATTTTGTGCTTATCCCCCTTCCCTCTGCCTGGTTCTGGCTCCCACCCACCCGTCCATCTCCACGACCGATAGTGTCTTTTCCTTACCTCAATAATGAGGAAACTGAGGCTCAGAGAGGTTAAGTAATTTCCCGAAGATCTCACAGCTGGCCATCAATAGAGTTGGAATTTGAACCTAAGTAAGCTGAGCACCAAGAGTTGATGCTTTTGAACTGTGGTGTTGGAGAAGACTCTTGAGAGTCCCTTGGACTGCAAGGAGATCCAGCCAGTCTATTCTAAAGGTCAGTCCTGGGTGTTCTTTGGAAGGAGTGATGCTAAAGCTGAAACTCCAGGACTTTGGCCACCTCATGCGAAGAGTTGACTGATTGGAAAAGACTCTGATGCTGGGAGGGATTGGGGGCAGGAGGAGAAGGGGACGACAGAGGATGAGATGGCTGGATGGCGTCACGGACTCGATGGACGTGAGTCCGAGTGAACTCCGGGAGTTGGTGATGGACAGAGAGGCCTGGTGAGCTGCGATTCACAGGGTCTCAAAGAGTCGGCACGACTGAGCGACTGAACTGAACGAAACAGGTGATGCCTAAGCCTGCTTTGTTCCTGTAGCACAGGGTGTCTCTACGCTGTGCAGTTACCTCCACAAGCAAAGACTCAGCAGGAGCGAACAGGTTGTCTGTCTGTGATGGAGGTGGAGGGAAAGTATTTCTCAGTAAGATATCATTGCTCTTTCGTAATCTATTTCAATGTGCCAAGCGTCCTTGGACAGAATGAGTTTGACGACTGTTTAGGCGGAAGCGGTCACTCCTCTTCTCCAGACGTAATGTCACCATCTGTAGTTATCACAGCAATGGTATGTCTGTCAGCAAACCGCTCAGTCACTTGTGAGATTTTTATTTTAGTTAAGTCAGCAGCCTTTTAGTTTCCTGGAGTCAAGGAGAGGTTGATGTAGGCGGGCAGAAAGGGTAGAAGATTGTGGCACAGCAGCAAGGGCTGAAACTGCAAATGCTTCCCCACTCTTTGGGAAATTGTAATGTTATTTTTTTCCATCCATTCACCAAACACAGATGAGGAAAGAGAAAGCATGTGACCCTAGATAATTTACTCATTGCCTGATCACAGGCCAGCACGTGCCTTATAAAAACAGCATCATTCTGAAAGTGGGGTGGCTGTGTTCCTGATTGAACTGAAAGTAGAAATGCAATTGATTCTCCTAAGTATGATCATGGAGGATGTACATAACATGTTTTTCTTCTCAAAATGCTTTTATATCTGTTATCTTAATTTATCTCTGCACAACATCCTTGCCTTGAACACACTTATTATAGCACTTATCACCCTGTAGTTAATGTTTAGTGTTTATGTCCATCTATCTTGCTGGTTTATGGCCTTCTTCAGGGCAGAGACCCTGCCAGATTTATGGATCTAAATAGCTCAAGCACTTGGCAAAGTATTAATTAGGGCTTGTGCGTGCTCAGTTGCATCCGACTCTTTGTGACCCCATACACTGTAGCACGTCAGGCTCCTTTGTCCATGGAATTTTCCAGGCAAGAATGCTGGAGTGAGTTGCCATTTCCTACTCCAGTGAATCTTCCCAACCCAGAGATCAAAAACTGCATCTCCTGCATTGGTAGGTGCATTCTTTACCACTGAGCCATCTGGGAAGCCTAGTTAGGGCTTGTTTCATTGCAAAAGAGAGAAACACACTGGATGCAATTTAAGTAAAAGGGGGCCTTTGTTTCAAGGCGCCCCAGGGTAGGTGTACAACCACTGCTTGGCCTACCAGGAATCAGGCTCTCTGGCTATTCCTCATCTCTTGCCTCAGTAACACCTCCTCTTTGAAGAGGTACCTTTCACTCCGTCCTGGTTCCCTGGCTGCGAGCCTGGCTGCCAGCATCTCCAGAGTGGTGGTGTAACTTGTCCAGTCCTGAACCAAGAGCCTTATCACCCTGTCCCAACCTCATCAGTCTCCAGAAGTCAAGACTCTCATTGGTCCAGCCTTGGCGACGTATTCACGTCTAGCCCAATCAACTGCAGCCAGAGGGGTGTGGTCCAACCTAGGAAGGAGATGGTTGGCATGGTAAGGTGCCTGGTAGCGGCAGGATTTAGGAACAAGGCACAGTTTCCTGAAAAAGAAAAAAGAAACAGTCGGGGGCCTCATCTCGGGATACACCTGATGCTCTATAAATGCTTACAGGTCCGCCTGGCTCTAAACGTGGCGGAACGCTGGGGTCCCTCTAGTTCCTCGAGCTTGCGGAGCTCTTTTTCGATGCCGGGCTTTCGGGCGGCTCTTTCTCACCACCATCCCTGTGGCCTCGCCAACTCCAGCTCCTCCTCTGGATCTAGATTCGGGTTCGCCGCTTCTTCATTAGATGTCCTTTGCTGACCCCGCTCAGAATATCCTGCTCTGTTTCTTTAGAACACTCAACACCTTGCAGTGACTTGTTTAATTTCTGCCCTCCCCCACCCCACCCCCAAGACTGTAATTTCCAGTGTTCCCAGAGGTCCCAATAGATCCTGGCCCAATGGACAGCCCCGCAACTTGGAAGTGGGGGCAGCAGGGGCGTTCATGCCTCTGACCCATGGGAGGTGGGAGAAGTGAATACATCCTTGCCTTTTTACCCTCCATGGACTGTCCTGAGATGAAATTTGTGTAGCTTTTGAGAGGATGGCCCTGGAAGATTAAGTACCCTCACGTTGACAGTGTTTCCTCCTTACCCACCTCTCCTGTGAAGGGACAAGGATTTCCACTCTCTGGAATGTCACTCCCTTTTGAACTAGCAACCAAAGCCTTCCCCTCAGGCTCTGCTTTCTGGGGAACTCAGGCTACGTGGCTAACTCTAGCTGGCATACGTGAAAAAATTAAGTGTAGTGGCCTTTGGTTAGCACAGTGCTTAAACAAAGTTTCAGAAATCCCACCGGCTCCTTCCCTAGGCCCTGCTTTTCTCCATTTTAGTTGTCTTTTTTTTTCCTTTTGGCCACGCAGCACGGATCTTAGTTCCCCTACAAAGGGATAGAACCTGTGCCCCCTGCAGTGGAAGCTCAGTGTCCTAACCGCTGGACTGCCAGGGAGCTCCTTAGTTTTCTGCTTATTCAAAATTTCTCTGAATGGAGGCAAAGTTGCCACCTGCAGCTCCTGTCTGTTCTCATGCATAAGAGTGCTTCTCTTACCTCCTGGCTTCAGGCTGAGACCAGAGTTGACCCTCATGGTCTGGGATGGGCCCAGGTAGGGTCACGTGTTTTCCTCTGACCCAATCACTGTGGTGGGTAAGGACCAAGATCCTTCTCTGAGTATCCTCTCCTTTTAAGTTTCAGGAGCAGTGATAACGTGGCAGAAGGGGCAAGATAAGTTCCATAAAACACCGTATGGGCTGTGGCAGTGGAGAAGGGAGTACCACAGATGCAGATGCCAAGGAGTCTATGACCCACCACCTCCCCCGCATCCAGTACACACCCAGGGGAGGAAGAGAAGAGGTCCCCAAGCAGTCAGGATGGGAGGCCAGAGCTGGGGTGGACAGGCTCACTTCTAGAGCAGGCTCTCCCCAGGGCAGCCTCTGCTGTCAGGGCCCTTGAATATAGCTCAGGCCCCTGCCCCCAGCCATGAGGTCCAAGCTGGCACTGGTCGTCTGTATTCTCCACAGCAGCATCAGGGCCTGTCTGCCCTGAAACTATCAGATTGGAGCCTTCCCAGGGACCCAGACATGCCTCCACCAAGGGCTGAGTTCACACAGGGTTGTGGACCCCAGGTAGAAGCAGTCTGGAGGCTCCTGATTTACTATAAGCTTTCAGCCAGGTAAACCCTCGCCTTCCCCTTGGGAAGACACTATCCTAGGGAAGTCTCCTTCTAGAGGTCAGCCAGGACTTTCCAGACACCAGGCCAGAGGCTCCCTCCGGGCTGTCTGCTCAGTCATGGGGTCATCACCCTCCACCATGAGTGCCTTTTGGGCCTCAGTGCTGCGTCTCTGGACACTCTTATTCCCACTGCGATACAGTGTCTGCAGCCCCACGGGACCTGGGGCCCTGTGGAGTTGGTTCTCAGCCCCTGGTGCCTGCTGAGAAGTGTCAACACTCATAGAGCACTTACCACCCCAGGAACGGTCTAAGAACTTCATGATTGTGGATTCATTTCACCCTGATGGGAAGACCCTGAGAACAATGTGTATTGACCATGACTGGAACCCAATTTGAAAAAAGAGATCAGTAAAAGACATTTTGGTGACCTTTAGGCCAATATGAACTGAGGATTAGATGATGTAAAGAATTATTGTTACTTTTGTGAGATATGATAATAATGTTGTGGTTCCTGTAGCAGAAAAAAGTCATTTTTTGGCATAACAAATCACTTAGAGGTAAAATTTGATGATGTCTATGCTTTACTTTGAAAATTCAATTAGATGACAATAAAGTGAAACAAATATGGCAAAATATTAAAGACTGTTAAATCTGGGATAGTGGTATATGGGTGTTTATTACACTTCTCTCTACTTTTCTGCACATTTGAACATTTTATAATAAAAAAAACTTGGGGGTACTTCCCTAATGGCCCAGTGGTTAAGAATCTGCCTTCCAGTGCAGGGGATGTGGGTTGGATCCCTGGTCAGGGAACCAAGATCCCACACACCGAAGGCGGGGCACGTGAATCAGCAAACCACCGTGAAAGACCTGTTTGTTGCCACTAAAACCTGACGTAGTCAAATAAATAAGTGTTAAAACGTTTTTTAAAATAGGAGGTAGTTAGTAATCTCAATTTACAGATGAGAAAGCTGAGGCATGGAGAGGTCAGGTAGAGAGCGGCTGAGCTGGAATTAAGCCCGGCCTCACACACCTTGTTTCTCAGCACGATGATGCATGCTCATGTTTGATAAATATTTGTCACAACAGTGGTCTTTAGGGTTTGGGCTGTTGCACATCAGATGTGTTCCTGGAATACATGTTCTACCTTGGGTCCCAGGTCACACATCCAGAGCTTTCCAAGTGGCCTCTAGATTGACTAGGCTCCTACCGACCTCCTAGTCTCCTAACAGTTTTCCACAGGGCAGCCAGAGGGACTTTTCTGGACTGTAGCCTCCTAGGCTCCTTTGTCCACGGAATTTTCCAGGCAAGAATACTGGAGTGGGTAGCTATTCCCTTCTCCAGGAGATCTTCCCGACCTAGGGATTGAACCGAGGTCTCCTGCATTGCAGGCAGATTCCTTACTGTCTGAGCCACCAGGGAAGTCCCTCAATTTTTTGTTTGTTTGTGTGTGTGTGTTTTTTTTTTTATAAAATGTTCAAATGTACAGAAAAGTAGAGATAAGAGTATAATGAGCACCTATATATCCATACTTCTCTGGATACACAATATCTATGTATCCATACTTTCATGGATATACGTACTTCTCTGGATATAGAATAATGCACACAATTTAAAATTCAAATAATGCCAAGAAAAAGATTTAAAGAAAATACAGTAAAAAATGATTCTCCCTGGGCATTCCTTCATAGTCCAGTGGTTAGGACTCGGCACTCTTACTGCAGGGACTCCAGGTTCAATCCCTGGTGGGGGAATTAATATCCCACAAGCCACACGGCAAGGCCAAAAAAAATAGGTGATTTTCCCTGCCGTTCAGCCACTGGGTTCCTGCATGGAGGCCAGCACTCTACCTAGTATCCTTTCAGAGCCGGTCTAAGCGTATAGAAGCAAATAGGAACAGGGGAGAAAAGGCAAGACCTTCTTCTGCTCCATGCCCTCCCCTACCTGCCTCTAACCAGCGGAGCTCTGTTTTATCTTCTTTATAGCTTGGCCTGTTCTATAAGATTTTATTTGAAGAAGGGATTCCAAGTGCTAAGAAAAGGTTGGAAGTCACTGGCTAAACTGACACAGCAGCCCTTCCCCTGCCTGGTCCTCCTTTACAGCCAGTGGGCCCCCCTTCCAGCCAACTCACGTTCAGCCCCACCAAGGGACTGTCCCCCATTCATGCCCTGCGCTTTCTTATCTACTGCTTTGCACGTGGCATTGCCGGAATGACTTTGTCTCTGCCTGGTGAGTTCATCCTTTAAGATCCAGCTCAAATACCACCTCCTGCATTAGTCATCTGTCACCTCAGTCATGTTCGACTCTGTGCAACCCCGAGGACTGTAGCCCTCCAGGCTCCTCTGTTCACGAGACTACCCAGGCAAGAAGAGTGGAGTGGGTTGCCATGCCCTTCTCCAGGGGATCTTCCTGACCCAGGGGCGGAACACGCCCCTCTTACGTCTGCTGCGTTGGCAGGTGGAGTCTTTAGCAACTGAGCCACCAGGGAAGTCCGGTCATCCATCACGTGGTAACAAATCGCCCTAAAACTGTGTAGCTTAAAACAATAAGTGTTTATTACCGCCCCTCCATTTGTGAGGGCCGGATCTGAGAGTGGCTCAGCTGGGTGATTCTGGCTCAGGGTCTCTCATGAGGTGGTAGTCAAGCTGCGGAGGGCTGCGGTCTCCGCTGAGGGCCTGACTGCCTGCCACGCTTGTCTGGCTGTCGGCAGACAGCCATGGGTCCTGGGTCCTTTCCTTAGCGCTGCTCACGACCTGCCAGCCGGCTTCCTCTCGAGCGAGTGATCCAAGAGAGCAAGACAGAGGGGACCCAGCATGGAAGCCACGGTCTTCCATAGCCTGTGCTCAGAAGTTTCCTATCATCACCTCCACTTTATTCTATGGGTCTCACAGACCAACCCCAGTGCCGTGTGGGAGGGAGCTACAGGGGGTGTGGATATCAGGAAGCGAGGCTCACTGGGGCCTTCTCGGAGGCCGCCGGCCTCAGCTCTCCCACGTGGTCCTCGGGGGATTGGCGCTTTGAATAGCCTTCTGTGAAGCTTGTGTTGTGGGTGGTGGCGCCAGTGGTAAAGAGCCCGCCTGCCAATCCAGAACGTGTAAGGGGCACGGGTTTGATCCCTGGCTCTAGAAGATCCCCTGGAGGAGGCCATGGCAACCCGCTCCACTTCTTGCCTGGAGAATCTCGTGGACAGAGAAGCCTGGAGGGCTCCAGTCCATGGGGTCACAAGGAGTTGGACACGACTGAAGCGACTTAACACACACACACCAGTCTCACTCCCAGATGGCAAACTCTTGGGGGACAGTTACTAAACCGTATTTATCTTCCCCTTCCTTTTTAGGCCCACATACTCTCTAACATAGAGTACACATTCAAAAAATGTCTAATTAATCCTGAAGGCATGCATAGATGAATAAATGAATGACTTAGTAACTCTCTGGGTGGTTAATTCAAAAGACTAGAGGAGACAGCATGAACATGTGATTAATTTCCCCCATTTTCTGCCACAAGATACCTAAGATGTTGGTTGCTTAGAGCTTGCTTTCTTTTCCTCTGGTTATTTCTCCTTCCCCAACACCTTATGGTTATAGCATCAGAGGGCTTGCTCAACATCTTGCTCTAACAACGGTTTGCCTCTCATAACAGCTGACTGGATCAAAGCCAAGCACCTGACCCAAGATGGGCCAATGGGCTCCAAGGAACTTGAAATGGGACTAAGAGAGGCCAAGCTTCAGTCTGGCTGCTTCCTTGCCAAAAGGGTTCTGGAAATCTGGAAACTGTTGGCAGTAGCAGTTCTTTGATCTGTGGACTGGGGAGCAGAGAAAGCCAGTCTGCCCCAATAGGAGAGTGAGAAGGAAAAGAGAGGGGAAGGGTAGCGAGTTTGCAAAAGCCTACAGTTCCTGCTTCCTGTCCAATCTGAACCTGGCTGCAGCTCCAGCTTGATCCCCATGAGACACACGTATATATTTTAAAAATTTGTATACAGTTTTAAAGGTTATTTTTATTTGCAGGTATTACAAGATATTGACTGTAGTCCCCGTATTACAAATACATCCTTAAGCCTATCTTCTACCCAATACTCTCCCATCCCTAGGTTGTCCTCCCCGACTTGTATTCTTATAATAAATGGGGCTCAAGCAATGGTGTGCTAGAGCTGGTTCACACTGGCTCCTGAAAGCTAATTGTACATCTTTCTCCATGGGAGCACCTGGGGAGCTTGACATAGACCATAGCCACAATAGTCACACCATAGAAATCAGAAGATGCTACAAATAGTATCCCCCAGTAATGAAAACTGGCTATTAAATATTAACAAAGCACATCACTGGGTTTAAGATAATTCCAGGGGGCTTCTGTAAGGTATAGCCCAAACAGTCTTTCTGACTAAAGCCTCTGCTGGACAAGCTCCTACTCAGGCTCTGTGGCCCAATGCATCTCCCGTGAGAAGCCTTTTCTGGTGTTTGTGGCAAGCTGGTTCTCCGTGTATTCCCAGAGCCTAGGAGACACTATGAGACTATCCAGAACTCTGAGGGCTACGTGACATAGGCCAGGCATGAGACAGACACCCCACCTAGGCAATAATCGCCTATTGCCCTTGGAGTGAAGTCCAGGCTCCCCAGCAAGGCCGACTGTTCCTCTAAGCCGTGGCCCTTGCCCTCCTCGCATTTCATTCCTGCCCACTCCATCCCCACCCCTTCACCGCGCCCTGGCCTCCTCAGTTTTCTCAACCTCTAGCATAGAGTCTCTTGGAGAAGGAAATGGCAACCCACTCCAGTGTCCTTGCCTGGAGAACCCCAGGGACAGGGGAGCCTGGTGGGCTGTCGTCTCTGGGGTCGCACAGAGTTGGACACGACTGAAGCTACTTAGCAGCAGCAGCATAGAGTCTCTACGCCATGAGCTGTCAGCCATTTGGAGAAGATGATAAAGATCACAGACCTTCAGCTTTGAAGGAAGCACGCATACAGACACAAAGATCTGCCTACAATTTCAGGGCTTCATGGACCAAACAGCTTCTTTCCCTTAAAAAAATTTTTTTACGTGGTTATTCATTTATTTTTGTCCTTGCTGGGTCTTCGCTGCTGCACAGGGCTTTTCTGCTTTCAGACAGCGAGGGCCACTCTCTAGCTGTGGCGTTGCAGGGCACAAGCTCTAAGGGGCAAAGCTTCAGTAGTTGCAGCTCTTGAACTCTAGAGCGCAGGCTCAGTAGTGGCGCATGGGCTTACTTGCTCCGTGCAATGTGGGGTCATCCCAGATCCAAGGATCGAACCCACGTCTCCTGCATTGGCAGGCAGATTCTTTACCACTGAGCCCCTAGGAAAGCCCCTTTCTTCTGAAGACTTTCCTGACTGCTACCCGCCATGTGCTCCACTTTACCCCGAACATAGCTCTACGTCAGCACCTTCAGCGCTCTTTAACTAACATTTATGTTAAAAGAAATCTTTGCTTATTCGCCTGTGCTGTGTTGTATCTGTGGCTCACAGGGTCTTTATCTTCATTGCAGTATGAGGACTCTTACTTGTGGCTCGTGGGATCTAGCTCCCTGGGCAGGGATGGAACCGCGCCGCTTCCCCCGGCCCCACCCCGCATCGGGAGTACAGAGTCTTAACCACTGGGCCAGCCACCAGGGGAATCCCACTTACATTTAGCTTTGAGTCTTGTGCTTCACTGGCTGTTCCTCGGGGAAGCATCTGTCCCCGTCTTACTTAGAGTGACCGGGGGGTGCCTGAGGTGTGCCCTGACACGGAGTTCTAATCATGAGGTCAGGGTGTCGCTACAGACGCAGCCCCCTGCCTGAGCACAGTCGTGTGTCCTTTGAGGCTGGCGTCAACACCGCTAAAGGGAGAAGATGCCAACTAGAGTGAGGCCAAGGCACACGTGGAGGGTGGAAATCAGCTGTCTCTGTGGCTGGTGTCTTCCCAGCAACCAGGGCTCTGGGGGCGTGCCTTGGGCAAAGGAAGACCGCCTCAAGTGTGGTTCCACGGGCAGAGCCTGAACTCTGGGTCTCAGAGATCTGCGTCCGGATTCTAGCTCTGTCACTCACGGCTTTTGGCCATGAGCAGGTCAGTTTGTCTCTCTGAGCCTGTTTTCTCACCTGTCAAACCCTACTTGACTGAGTCACTGCTGAGATGAAAAGAGATGGTCTGTAGGTTGTGCCTGGGACACAGGAGTTGGTCAATAAAAGTTGGTGTCCTCCTTTCCTGTATTTCTGTCATGTTGGTCACATGTAATAGAAATCAACTCTTACCTAAAGCCAAACGAGGAATTTATTTGTAACTGTGGCAGAGACTGCTTGATGCTGCTGCTGCTGCTAAGTCACTTCAGTCGTGTCCAGCTCTGTGAGACCCCATAGACGGCAGCCCACCAGGCTCCGCCATCCCTGGGATTCTCCAGGCAAGAACACTGGAGTGGGTTGCCATTTCCCTCTCCAATGCATGAAAGTGAAAAGTGAAAGTGAAGTCACTGAATCGTGTCCAACTCTCAGCCACCCCATGGACTGCAGCCAACCAGGCTCCTCGGTCCGTGGGAGTTTCCATGCAAGAGTACTGGAGTGAGGTGCCATTGCCTTCTCCAGAGACTGCTTGCTGCTGCTGCTGCTGCTAAGTCGCTTCAGTCATGTCCGACTCTGTGCGACCCCATAGACGGCAGCCCACCAGGCTCCCCCATCCCTGGGACTCTCTAGGCAAGAATACTGGAGTGGGTTGCCATTTCCTTCTCCACCAGAGACTGCTTACTGTCCCCCAATTTCTATTATCCCTTTCTCACATGGTAAAGTAATTTTTAGCTAGGAACATAGTTGCTTGGCTGAATACTGCATTTTCTCCCACAACCTCCCTTGCAGATTGGCATGACCTGGTGACAGTATTCTCTAGAGGATGTGATGTGACCAGAAGTAATTTGTACAATTTCTAGGTCATGTCCTCAAAGGGAAGACACATGCTCACCTCTTTCCTCATTTCTTCTGTCCTTCTGGCTGGAACAGGGATGTGCTGGCAGGAGGCGGAGCAGCCATCCTGACCTACGAGGTAGCAGCTGAGTGTTGAGGATGCAGAGAAAAAAGACAGAAAGAGCCTGGGTTCCTAATGAGTTATTGGAGGGAGGCACTGCACCAGCTCAGACTTTTAAGGGCAAGAGAATTAAACTGTTATTTGTTCAGCCATTGTCAATCTTTGGATTTTGTTATAGCAGCCAAACCTATACACTATCTAATACTCAGTGCTTTAGACTGTATACCCCTAAAATTTGTATGCTAAATGCTAACTCCAATATGGTGGCATTTGGGGGGGTGCCTTTGGGAGGTGATTGGGTCATGAGGACAGAGCTTTCATGAATGGGATTAGTGTCCTTATGAAACAGACCTCAGAGAGCTCTCTGGCCTCTTCTATCATGTGCAAACACAGTGAGAAGCCAGAAAGTAGGTTCTTGCTAGAGACAGAATTGGCCAGAAACTTGATCTTCGCGTTCCCAACCTCCAAAACTGTGAGACAGCAATTTCTGTTGTTTGCAGGACACTCAGTCTACGGTAATTTTGTCTTAGCAGCCAAATAGACTAAGATACTCAGTAAACCGTAAGGAACTCATGGTGTCCAAAAAAGAGCCAGGCAAATGTTTACCTGGTTTCGACTTTAACTATTGTCAGTTTGACAGTTGTCTTTGTGACAACTGTCTTTGCGACTACTCACTTGACTCTTGTGTTACCTTGATACACACAGATCGTTTTGTTTGTTTTCAGTATATCCTAACATTTGGCACAAGGTAGTCCAGGCTCTTCTTGTAATTTCCATGCCTTAGCCTTGGACTTATTCATTTGAATAATGAGTTTCAGTGGTTTAGTGGAGAATGGTGATTAGAAACCATGACCCAGGTGCTATATATGCTTACTGATACCAAGCTGACACTGCTTCTTGGCTTTCTGGCAGAACAAACTGGGCAATATACATGTATATATGTGTGCGTAGGCATGTATAGGTTAATACACACATCTAATGCCAACTCTTCCATCTATACATCTTTTTAAAAGCATGAATTTATACCAGCGTTTCTAAATCCAATTCAGCTCTCAGAATTTAGTCTTTCCTTCTTTTATTTTCTTTTTAAATATGGAATGCTTCCTGAACTTTCATATCATCCTTGCACAGGGGCCGTGCTAATTTTCTATTGCCATTTTAGTGTGTGTGCTGCTGAAGGGAGCACGCCCTCTTTTCCAATAGGACATTACTGTCTTCTCTGGTGGTGAGCAACTGGATCCCATCATCTTCACTCTGTTTCTGTGTTTGCTTGCTCCCCTGTTTGTACCAATTCCTTGACCACTAGACCTCCCCAGCCCTGCTATGTTCTCAGCTTGGCCGAGGGAAATGGGATAGAGCAGATGTACATCTAAGATATTATCAATCCCTTTGCTTTCCTCCCCAACCCCTGTCCCCATCAAATAGCCTCCTTGTTACCATTTGGGTTCTGCTTAGCTTTCTTGTAGGTACTTATTTCCCAGGTGGCACTAGTGGTAAAGAACCCACCTGCCAACACAGGAGACGTAAGATACTTGGATTCGATCCCTGGAGGAAGATCCCCTGGAGGAGGAAATGGCAACCCACTCCAGCATTCTTGCCTGGGGAATCCCATGGACAGGGGAGTCTGGCAAGCTACAGTCCATGGGGTAACAAAGAGTGTGACACGGCTGAAACAATTTAGCGCGCGTGCGCACACAAACATACGTACACACATAGGTACAGAACAAAGTAATCTCTAGGCCACAGGGAAGCTGAGATTGGATTTGCCTTCTGCATGAAGAAAGAAGGTGCTCATCAAAAGGATTTGACTGCAGGACGCCTTTGAAGGAGGACACTGGAAGCACAAAGCCTGGACGCTTCTCTAGCCCGAGCCCTACTGGGCAGACGGGCGCTCAGGTAGCTGCTCTTCAGGAGCATCCAGCTAACGCCCTTCTCATCTTCTGATCCCATCCTCAGGTACCATCGCCACCACGCAAACAGCATCCCTGCCAGGTATCACGCTGGCAGCTTTGTGTGTGTTATTTCTTTTCAGTCCTCTCAGTAATATTAGGGGAAGGCACCATAATGGTCCGTATTTTACAGATGAGGATAAGTCTTGGAAAAGCGAGGGAACCTGCCCAAGGTCACATGACAAGCATCAGGGTCATTACTTGAGCCCTTGAAGTCCAGCTCCACCAACTCCACTGTCCTGCTCTAAGCCCTTGACCTCTCCCTTGAGTCTTCTCTTGACCTCCACCTGTCATTCTGACGCTGCCCACGCTCTGGCTAGTTCTAGCTTTGTCCAGGAAATTGAGTCCTGGGTGCACAAAAGCTGTCAGTGCCAAGCTTTTAAAAAAATACCACTGTGTGATATTTAACACATGCCTCCCCAAATATGTAACATACATGTGCGTGTGTGCCAAGTCTCTTTCGTCGTGTTTGACTCTTTGTGACCCCATGGACTGTAGCCTGCCAGGCCCCTCTGTCCATGGGATTCTCCAGGCAAGAATACAGGAGTGGGTTGCCATGCCCTCCTCCAGGGATCTTCCTGCCTCAGTAGGTGGGTTCTTTACCACTAGCACCACCTGGGAAGCCCGATGTAACCTGCCTGTGTAAGTCACAAAACAGTAATAAAAGAATCCCCATGCCCCAAACCTACTGCCAACTTAAACATACACTAACAAATGCTTTTTAATTAGGCTTAATCTTTTATATTTTTAGAGAGCCTTTGTGTTTTCGAAATGCAAAAGCTTTTTCAATTTAGTCTCCTCCCTGCAAAGCTGCATATCCCCTGTGGATTAGCCGGCTCCCTCCCTCTGTCATCCTTTCTCTGAGGGGTGAGTCCTTGGCTGCTGTGTGTGTTTTTCAATCACATTTCAGACAACAAGTCCTATGGGTCTCGCCCAACTTTACTTTCAGATACATCACAAATCTGGCCACCTCTAGCCTCCTTCCCTAATCCAAGCCACGGGCAAGGTGGATCCTGGCAGTAACCTCTTAGCTACTGTCCACCAGGTAACCACAGTGAGCTTTTGGAAAAAAAAAAAAAAAAAAGGAAATCAGATTATGTCCCTTTCCTGCTTGGTCCTGGCCCCTGGGACATGTTTGCCTGCCGACTCAATCCAGAGTCCTTGCACTGACCTGGAGATAGAGTCAGAACCACGGCCTTTGCCAAGGCTCACAAGGCCTACTTCCATGGGTTCCCCTTCACCCCCACCCCCAACTCTGATATCTGCACACATGACACCCTGTTCCTCCTGCCTGGAACGCTTTTCTCCAGGTATGATCACGGCTCCTTCCTTCCTCCTGTAGGGCCGCTGCTCACTGGCATCTTTGCTTCCTTTGATCACTTTTTTTTTTTTGCCGAACGGGATGTGGGATCTTAGTTCCCCGACCAAGGATTAAACCTGCACCCCCTGCGCTGGAAGGGCAGAGTCTTAACCACTGGACTGCCAGGAAGCCCCACCTTTTATCACATTTTATAAGCATAAGATAAATTCACAGAAAACAAAACCTACCTAAGCACATACTTTAAAAAAAATTAATAGGGTGTACTATAACATAAAGGAGAAATAAAAGAAAGTGAATGTTTAATTATTTAATATGCATTTTAACAAGTAGATCTTCTGGCAGCTCTCTGCACTTATACCTAGAGTTCTTATAAATATGACAACCACAAAGATGCAATGTGTTGACTCAAATTCCACAGAGTAAGCACATACTTTAAAAAAAATTAATAGGGTGTACTATAACATAAAGGAGAAATAAAAGAAAGTGAATGTTTAATTATTTAATATGCATTTTAACAAGTAGATCTTCTGGCAGCTCTCTGCACTTATACCTAGAGTTCTTATAAATATGACAACCACAAAGATGCAATGTGTTGACTCAAATTCCACAGAGATGTGATTTCTTAAAACAGTGAACAATTCTTGGTGGAGTCCCAAGCAAGACAAAATGTAACCTTCTCTCTGTGTATTAGATACATAGTTCTTGAATACCTGAAGATGCAGTGAGTGATAAATCTGTGTACAAAATACTTTCTGCTTATTTATAAAACCATTTTAGGTTCTAGCCTCATATAATTATTAGCAGAGTTTTCAGCTACATAGATGTCTGCTGGGACATTCCACAGTTGCACAAAAGAAGTCGGTTTTCAGTCTCTCATTCTTTCATTTGTCTTGTACACTGCAGGAAGTCTGGCATGCCTGCTTGTTCTTCAGTTGCTAAGTAGTGTCTGACCCACTGACTGCAGCACTAACTCCCAGAGTTTGCTCAGACGCACATCCATTGAGTCAGAGATGCCATCCAACCATCTCATCCTCTGTCCACCCCCGGCTCCTGTCCTCATTCTTTCCCTCCATCATGGTCTCTTCCAAGGAGACCGTTCTTCACATCAGGTGGCCAAAGTATTGGAGCTTCAGCTTCAGCATCAGTCCTTCCAATGAATATTCNGAGATGCCATCCAACCATCTCATCCTCTGTCCACCCCCGGCTCCTGTCCTCATTCTTTCCCTCCATCATGGTCTCTTCCAAGGAGACCGTTCTTCACATCAGGTGGCCAAAGTATTGGAGCTTCAGCTTCAGCATCAGTCCTTCCAATGAATATTCCGGGTTGATTTCCTTTAGAACTGACTGGTTTGATCTCCTTGCTGTTGAAGGGATTCTCAGGAGTCTTCTCCAACATCACAGCTTGAAAGTATCAATTCTTTGGCACTCAGCCTTCTTTATGGTCCAACTCTCACAGCCACACATGACTACTGGAAAAACCATAGCTTGGACTCTATAGACCTTTGTGGGCAAAATGGTGTCTCTGCTTTCTGATACGCTGTCTAGGTTTGTCATGCCTTTTCTTCCAAGGATCAAGTGTCTTGATTTTATGGCTGCAGCCACCGTCACCATGATTTTGGATTCCAAGCAAAGAAAATACGTCATTGTTTCCACTTTTCCTCCATTTGCCAGGAGGTGACGGGACTGGATGTTATGATCTTAGCTTCTTAGTATTGACTTTGTGTATTTATTTCTAGTTTTGGATGTTCTGGGTCTTCGTTGCTATGAGGGCTTCTCTCTAGTTGTGGAAAGTGGGGCGGCTACTTTCTAGGCGCGGTGCCCGGGCTTCTCACCGCGGCGGCCTCTCTTCTTGAGAGTGTGTGACTGCAGTAGTTGCAGATTTCAGGCTCTAGAGCCCAGGCTCAGTAGTTGTGGTTCATGGGCTTTGTTGCTCTGAGACCTGTGGGATCTTCCTGGGTCAGGGATCAAACCTGTGTCTCCTGCATTGGCTGGCAAATTCTTTACTGCTGAGCCACCAGGGAAGCCAGATCTGTTTTGTTTTTTTTTTTAATGTTGAGTTTCAAGCCAACTTTTTCCACTCTCCTCTTTCACCCTCATCAAGAGGATCTTCAGTTCCTCTTTGCTTTCTGCCATTAGAGTGGTATCATGTGCATATCTGAGGTTGTTGATATTTCTCCCGGCAATCTCGATTCTAGCTTGTGCTTCATCCAGCCAGCATTTCACATGATGTACTCTGCATGTAAGTTAAATAAGCAGGGTGACAATATACAGCCTTGACATACTCCGTTCCCAATCTTGAACCAGTCCATTGTTCCATGTCCAGTTCTAACTGTTGCTTCTTGACTTGCATGCTGGTTTTTCAGGAGGCAGGTAAGGTGGTCTGGTATTCCCATTTCTTTAAGGATTTTCCAGTTTGTTGTGATCCACACAGTCAAATGTTTTAGTGTAGTCAATGAAGCATAAGTACATGTTTTTCTAGAACTCCCTTGCTCTCTCCATGATCCACTGAAGGTTGGTGCCCCTCCACTGGCCAGCTAAACACCTGGTGTGCAAGCTGCCCACTCCCCCGTTACTGTGACTGGCGGAAAAAGCCCGGGAAATTGTCAAAATGTCCACTAGGTGGCGCTACAATCCAGGGTGAGACCCATAGGTGGCCCCACTCCCCCCCCACCACCCCGCCAC
>SJYX01005691.1:0-53815 GCA_006410675.1 Oreotragus oreotragus | reverse complement strand
CTGGTGGGCTGCCATCTATGGGGTCACACAGAGTCGGACATGACTGAAGTGACTTAGCAGCAGCAGCAGCAGATAGGGATCAAGTTTTTGATGTCCTTAAGGAATTTATTTTCCTGGTTTTGTTTTTCATGTTTTAAAGTATGATAATGCTAATTTGGTTCTATTGGAAAATGTTATTTTCAAAAGATTTTTGTTTTGTTCAGTCACTTAGTCATGTGACTCTTTACCACCCCATGGGACTGTAGCGCACCAGGCTTCCCTGTCCTTCACTATCTCCTGGAGTTTGCTCCAACTCATGTTCATTGAGTCATTGATGCCATCCAATCATCTTATCCTATGTAATCCCCTTCTCCTCCTGCCCTCAATCTTTCCCAGGATCAGATCTTTTCCAACGAGCAGACTGTTCACATCAGGTGGCCAAAGTATTGGAGCTTCAGCTTCAGTCCTTCTAATGAATATTCAGGGTTGATTTCCTTTAGGAATGACTGGTTTGATCTCCTTGCTGTCCAAGGGACTCTTAAGACTCCAGCACCACAGTTTGAAAGATATTTATGGGCAAAAAATCAGGATTCATTTTCAGGTTGGTGAAGAGAAGTCAACCCGTAGGACCGCCTTGGAAGTTTCCCTTTCTGTAAATAAACCTTTCAACAAGGAAATAGACATTTACTGGACTTCTGTTTATGCCAGCACTTAATGCATTTTTTCATTTCATAATAGCCATGTGTTTTTCCTTTTTATAATTAGGTTTAGTGGAAAAGTAATATAAATTTTTAAAAAAGCAATATAAATTTGATGAAAAATATTTTAATCACTTAACAAATAGGCAATGAAACATGATTCCCCTCCCTGCAGGAATCTCTTCTTCCCAGTTCCTCTTCCAAAAGGCAGCAACTATTAATGGTTTCTTGTGTATCTTTTCAGAAACGAAGCTTTCTTTGTTCACACAAGTATCTCTATGAATTGTGGTTCCTATATCAGAGGTGTATTATACCTGGGTGCTTTGACTCAATATATCTGAGAGACTCTTACATATTTGCTCTTATGAAGGCCACCGATGGTCTCCCTGTGGTCAGATCCAAGGCCACCTGTCAGTCCCTCCCTTACCCCACAGCTTTCAGGGCTGGTACTCTCTTGGGTTTCCTCCTACCTCCTCAGCTCTTTTGCTGGCTCCTTCGTGCCTCCCTGACCTCCGAACGTCATACTACTGGCTGCATCCTTGAACTTTTCTCTGCCTACACTCACACCCTGGATGATCTCATCTGGGCTTGATATCACCCCTATACTGACAACTCCCGATTTTATATCTCTAGCCCGAGTCATGCCCTGAACCCCAGATTTCTTATCAGATTGCCTGCTTGAATCGCCATCAGATGTTTGACCAATGACTCAAATGGAAACTGTCCAAAATGGAACTCCTGACTTAAGCCCCTACTTCATCACCTCCTGCTGTCTTCCCCATTTCAACTCCATTTTTTTTTTCCAGTTGTTCAGACCTCAAACCTCAGACATCCACGAGTTCTTTCTTGCTCTCAAATCCCATATCCCACCCAGTAGCAAATCCCACTGACTCTTCCTTCAAGCAATATCTGACCAGTTCTCACCATCTTCGCTGCTACCTGGGTCTGAGCCACCATCAGTGGTTACCTAGATTATTGCAATAGAACCCTAACTGGTCCTTCCGTCCTCTAGCCTTGCTCCCCTGCCCAGTCTCTCCTCCATACAGCAGCAGAGTAGCCCTGGTTAAGCAAGATGAGGTCCTGCATTCCTCCGAGGAATCCTGTCTCTCTTACAGTGAAAGGCAATGCCTTTGCCGTGGTCCGGGAGCCCCACGTGATCTCCTGGTGGACTCCACCTGTTCCTCCTGCGTTGCTTCTTCTGCTCCAGGCTGCCTCGCCTCCTGACTGCCCCTTGTCAGCACCAAGGCTGTCTTAGACTATTTGCCGTTCCTCTGCTTGCGAGCTCTTACTTCAGATATTTGCATGGATTTACTTGCTCACCTTTGTCACATTTTTGCTAAATGTGACCTTCCAGTGGGATTTACTGACTAGTGGATTAGGATGGTGATCTGCCGTTTCCCATCTTTCTTGTATGCTTTATTATTAATTTTTTGTAGCATGCGTCAGTTACTAACATAGTAGGTCATGTATAAGGATATCAGCTCCACAAGGACAGGCGGGAGTCGGTGGGGGATATCCATCCGCCTCCCACTTTTACCCTGTTTTCATTATTGCAGTGTCCCTAATGCCTAGAATAGTTCCCAATACATAGTAGATGCTTAATGAATATTTACTGATTGAATGATGGAACAGATATCATTCTATTTGATTGTTTAAATGGCCATAGGAGTCCACTATATGGATGATGTAATGACAGCACAGTGGTGGCTAATATTCACAAGGCATGTCTGATAAGGTCCTTTATGAATTCAGACTCATTTATACCTCTCACTAAACTTGTTAGCTAGGTTTGGTAATCACTTCCA
This sequence comes from Oreotragus oreotragus, assembly GCA_006410675.1. Lineage (NCBI taxonomy): Eukaryota > Metazoa > Chordata > Mammalia > Artiodactyla > Bovidae > Oreotragus > Oreotragus oreotragus. Next base: position 51,333 of record SJYX01005691.1, on the reverse strand, counting down.
CTTAACAGATGATGAAACTGAGGTTTAGACAGTTGTATCGTCTATTCCCCCAGTCCCACATGATGGGATAATATGTGGTGATGCCATTCTGGCTGTCTTGAACTAGCACATTTAATTTCTGCGCCAGACTCTTGCAGAATGGGTTTACTTAACGAGTTTCCTACAAATGGACACCATCTTTTGGTTTCCAGATGAGGCAAGCAAAGCTCAGAGAGGTTAAGAAGCTTGCATAAGGTCATACAGCTAGAATTCAAGTCCATCAGTTGAATCCTGGGTTGGAACTCCCAATCACTACACTGTCTCACCTCCCAAAGTCGCCTTCTCCCTAAGGAAAAGGATTGGGGTTAGGAGGGCAGTCCTAGAGCATACTCAATAGCAAAGATACCACTTTGTCGACAAAAGTCTGTATAGTCAAAGTTATGTTTTTTCTAGGAGTCATGTACGGTTGTGAGAGACGGACCATTAAGGCTGGGCGCTGAAGAGTTGATGCTTTGGAACCGTGGTGCTGGAGAAAACTCTTGAGAGCCCCTTGGACAGCAAGAAGATCCAACCAGTTAATTCTAAAGGAAATCGACCCTGCATATTCATTGGAAGGACTGAAGCTGAAACTCCAATATTTTGGCCACCTGATGTGAAGAGCTGACTCCTTGGAAGAGACCCTGATGCTGGGAAAGATTGAGGGCAAGAGGAGAAGGGGGCAACAGGGGATGAGATGGTTGGATGGCATCACTGACTCAATGGACATGAGTTGGAGCAAACTCAGGGAGATGGCGAAGGACAGGGGAGCCTGGCGTGCTGCAGTCCATGCGGTCTCAAAGAGTCGGACATAATGGAACGGCTGAACAACAAGGGTGGTGGCCAGCTTCGGCCTCTTGGCAGTCTTCTCCCCAAGGCAGTCTCCTGCAGTTCCTCTCCCAGCTCTGGAATCCTTTCCCTGATGGCCCTAGGCCATGAACACACACGCTTTTGCTTTTGCTAGTTTGCTAAGTCACTTCAGTCGTGTCCGGCTCTGTGTGACCCCATAGACGGCAGCCCACCAGGCTCCCCCATCCCTGGGATTCTCCAGGCAAGAATACCGGAGTGGGTTGCCATTTCCTACTCCACAAGAGCCCACTTAATCTCTCTTATTGGCTTGTCTGCCTCCCAACAGGAACGTAGATGATTCTAGGCTTCCATTCTGGAGTGGGACACCTCAGAGAGGTCAGGGACCATTTGGAGGGCCTTACCTGATGTTCATTTAGTCACTTTTATTGAGCACATCTGCGTAGGGCACTGTTGGAGGCAGTTTGGTTTCCTTTAGAATCCAGAAAGCACCAGCCAGTATTATCCACTGCTGTGTTACGGGAACAATGGTGAGCAGAGAAATACACAGTCCCTGCCCTCAAGGGGCTGACATTAATCAAGAACTCCACTCAAAGGGCTGAGAAGGCGATGGCACCCTACTCTAGTACTCTTGCCTGGAAAATCCCATGGATGGAGGAGCCTGGTAGGCTGCAATCCATGGGGTTGCTCGGAGTCGGACACAACTGAGCAACTTCACTTTCACTTTTCACTTTCATGCATTGGAGAAGGAAATGGCAACCCACTCCACTGTACAGCCTGGAGAATCCTAGGGACGGGGGAGCCTGGTGGGCTGTTGTCTATGGGGTCGCACAGAGTCAGACACGACTGAAGCAACTTAGCAGCAGCAGCAGCAGCAGCCACTCAAAGGGGTAGCTGGATGGCTGAGATGCTAGGAAGGGACACCTGGGCTGAAAGCTGCTGGGTGAGTTAATAAGCAAAGAGAGGGAAGAACACTGCAGAAAAGGCTCCATGTCTAAACACTGCATGTCTAAAGGCTCCAGGGACTGCAGAGACCACAAGAGGCCATGGTGGGAGGGGAAGGGTGAGAGGAAGGTGGTGGGAGATCTTGACCATCTCAAGGAGTTTTAATCTTATCCAAAGCACAGTGGGAAGTCAGCTGGATGGGGGAGGGGGGGGCAGTTAGGAGCCTGATTGGACTGATCAAACATGACTTGCCGTCTGAGGTCTCTCCTGGCTGAAGTGCAGAGGACAGACTGGCCGAACTGAGGGGACAGACACGTGGGCAAGGGGTTGGGGAAAGGGTTGACGGGCTCCGTGGCACTGAAAGAAAGGAGCAAGGAGTGAATCTGAGGAATATTTGGTCTGAGGTCTTGCCCCTCCCTTGGGTCAGCCATACTCAAAGTCTGGTTGATTGAGCAGGGGTGGGGACAGCAGAAAGGCCCACTGCCTTGGTCAAGGTGGGACAGCTCTGAAGGATGGTTCCAGCCCTGGAGCTCCCTGAGGGATGACCAAGATCTTAAAACAGAGGTATAAATGCACAATTTCCCATTCTTGTGGAGAGGAGGTTTGAGGCCAGGATCTGCCCAGGGTTCCAGAGACGTGTGGGTGGGTTGGTGGGTCCCTGGTCTTACCAATGCATGAGAGGATCTTGATTTTCACTGGGCAGGGGTCCTGGCCCTCAAAACACATTCCTCTCCTCTCACATCCCTCTCATCTCCAGAATGGTGTTGGGTCGTGGGGGTGAGGGAACTCTTGACCTTGTTATGCTGGTTCAGGCTTTCCCACTTATCTGCTCTGTGACCTTGGCCAAATCCCTTTCCTTCTCTGGGTCCATTGCTTCATTGATAAGACAGGAAGTTGGAGTAATCAGTGACTCAGACTTTGAGGGTTTGTTGAAAGCTATGGTCATGATGCATGTGATTTCTGGCAGCTTCAGGGGTTCCTGAAGTCCTGGGGTGGGGCAAGGAGGGGACTTAATTGGAATTCAAGTTAAGAATCCTTACATATACACACTACTATATATAAAACTATTAATAAGGACCTATTGTATAACACAGAGAATTCTCCTCAATATTCTGTAATAACCTATATGGGGAAAGAATCTGAAAAAAATAGATATATTAATAGTATAACCGAATCACTTTGCTGTACATCTGAAACTAACACAAAACTGTAAATCAATTATACTCTAATATAAAATAAAAATTAAATTAAAAAAAGAATCCTTGCATGAAGCAACCAACGAGTCACAGATCAAAAGGTCAAAGTGTGGTACAGACCCACATACACAAACATCGCCCAGTCACAAGGAAGAATCCTACCGTCTGTGACAACGTAGGTGAAGAGTTGACTCTGGCTTAGAGGGTAAAGCATCTGCCTGCAATGCAGGCAGACCTGGGTTCGACCCCTGGGTCGGGAAGATCCCCTGGAGAAGGAAATGGCAACCCACTCCAGTATTCTTGCCTGGAAAACCCCATGGACGGAGGAGCCTGGTAGGCTACAGTCCATGGGGCTGCAAAGGGTCTGACACGACTCAGCGACTTCACCTTAACTTTAAAGGTTATTATGTAAGTGAAATAAGTCAGAGAAAGGCAAATACCATATGATTTTACTTATATGCTGAATCTAAAAAACAAATGAACAAAACTAGAAACAGACTCAGAGATAGAACAAACTTATGGTTGTGGGGCGGGGGTGAGGGGCAGGAATGGGCAAAATAGGTGAGGGAGATTAAGAGGGATAAACTTCTAGCTATAAGATAAATAAGTAACAGGGCTGTAATGAACAGCACAGGGAATATAGTCAATAATACAGCTGATAATATTGTAATCACTTTGTGTGGTGACAGATGGTAACTAGAGTTAATGTGGTGATCATTTCATAATGCATTGAGTCATTATGTTGTACACCTGAAGCTAATATAATACTGCAATTCAGTTATACTTCAATTAAAAAAAAAAAACAAGAGTTCTTGGTGAGACAGTAACAAGCTCCATTTCTGATGACCTGCTGGGAAGACCAGTCTAATACCCTGTCCTGATCCTCCCCACAATCTTTTAAGGCAAGCATTACATTTTCAACCGGAGATCAGAGGCAAAACTTAAGTGACTTGTCCAAGCTGGGAGGAACTGAACCAGGACCCCCCTCCCCCCAAGCCAGGTCTTTCTGAAGCCAGAGACTGTTCCTCCCAGTACAATGAGCAGCATTGTCCCTTCTGTCCCCACTCCACAGCAGACCCTCTCAACACCCCACACTCTCGGCCTCAGAGCCGCTCCTCTTCCGAGGTGCTCTCAGGAGGCAGGGCTTACCTCCTAGGGCAAGAGGGAGGACCTGAGGCACAGAGAGGCTAGTGGCCGCAAGGTCACCCAGCCAGGGTGTAAGGGGAGGGGAGATGGGTGAAGGGTGGAGCTAGCTGAGAGTGGAGACAGAAGGCCTCTGTGCTTCCTCCTGGAATCTGGTGTGGACCAGCTTCACCTAGTTGCAGCTGGGGAGGCCTGCAGGAAGAGGGATGGGGAAGCTGTAATTAGGGGAAGAAGGCAGGCCCTTAGGGCTGGGCCTTGGAGAACGAGCTCCACTCTGGTCACCCCTAACAACTTGGTTCTCCCAGTTCTCCCTGCCTCTATTCAAGCCACCCCCAATTCTCAGGCCTGTCAGCCTCATCCTTATTTTCCAAGGTCAGCTTAAATGTCTTCCCTGAAAATTGGAGACCCTTTCCACCCCACCCCACCGCATTCATTTTTCCTGCCGTGGCCTGGGGAGTGATGCCCACTTTGCCCAAACTCTTTGAAGGTAGGATGCTCCCCTAGGGCCCTACAGGAGAACCAAGGGTGCTAGCCACCCTGATGCTTGCCTCTCATTGGAGGGAAGCCAGTGTGTCTAGTGGTTAACCTCCTTAAGCCTGAGAGGCCCCTGCGTGTTTATGTCCCCAGCCCCAGGGGCTCCCATCCTGGGCCTGGGTCTGTCTCCTCCGGGGAAGACAGATGATCTCATCGAGTGTCTGCGTCTGCCGCGCCAACCCCCGCCCGCCCCCAGCTCGTCCCGCGCCCTCTGCTGCAGTTGGGGCTGAATACTGCTCAGGGTACAGAGATGCTTTTGATGAATGAAATTCAAGTGGCTCGATCACTCCGAAAGGACAGGCAGAAAGTGCCCACACCGCGACTCCTCTCGTCCCTTTAAAAAGTAAAAGCACTTGGCAAGGATCGCCCTAAATCCAGCCCTGCTCCCTCCGTCCCCCAATCTTCACCGCTGAGCCTTTCACACAAACACGCACCAAAGAACCAGACCTGGTGGTCCTTACAGACAGGCCCAACATGCAGGTGTGTGGGAGCCTCTGTCTCAGGCACCCAGAGTAGAGTGTCTGATTAACGGCGGTTTGGCAAGTTCACGAGCGAGTGCCAGCCTCCGTTGCAAGTGTGGGCCTGAGATGCCGGGCAGAGTGGTCCCACCTAACTGTGTGGGTGAAGGCCGGTGGGGCAGCAGGAAGGGCAGGCACTGCTTGGGGGAGGCAGGAGCCGTCCTGGAGGGTGGAGTGAGGTCAGCAGGCCCGTCTGCGAGGAGAAGCTCCCAGTTCTCTGCCCCTGGCTGCAAATATGCTCCCAGAGTCACTGCAGGCTTACTAGCCTTTCATGTGCCCCACAGGATGGTTGACCAATTAAATAAGTGAGAAGAGGGGAAGGCATGAAGTCTCCTGGTATTTGGGGAGGAAACCCCAAAGTAGGGAACTTGTTATACATACATGTTTACACGTATGTATAACAAATACATGTATTTGTTGTTGCTTTGGTGAGAAACAAACCTGACAATAAATAACGGTGATTTGAATAAAGTTTTATCTTACTTAAAGATGAATGCATTCCTTTTAAAACTGCACTAACAACCAGGTGACCCTTGGTTTTTTAAAAGCACTGAAAACCCTACCAGTTCCAGCACTTAACGTTTCCATATTTCTGTCCTGTCGTTCATTTTAATTTTCTTAGGTATTTCCCTAGTTTGATATCAGAATGCTTCTTATTTTTGCTGTTTTGTTTTGCTTTTAACCACTGTAGATGTCCCTGCAGTGGACACCTTTGTGTTTGTGCAAGGTTTTCTCTTTCTTTTAAAACTATTTCCTAAAGAATATGTTCCTACAAGTGAGATTACTTAGTCAAAAGTTATCAAAATTCTTCTGGCTTTCTAATCCCTAATGTTTTGCAGAAAGGTTGTACCATCGTGCCCTACTGCCAGCCATGTATGGTTTTTCCCGTCTCACCACAGCCTGGCTAGCTGGAAGCGTCAGTCTTATTTTAAATGTTATGATGTAATGGATTTTAAATGGCAGCTTGTATTTGTTAATTTACATTTCTGTGTCCACTCTGTCTCTCTGCTCAGAGCCCCTGTGCTCTTTCTGCACGTTCCCCTGCCACGACTTGATCGCTGGCAACCCCCAGGCGTGAATCCCCAGTGAATGAATGACTGTTGGTGCTGGACTTTTCTTCCTGTTTGTATGGGAACTACCTCAATCGATTTTAAGGGGGAAAGACAGTGGAAAGATGTTTAAGCTATAAATAGGTGGTGACACCTCTTATTTGGTCAAGGTGGTCCCAGTAATGAATGCAGACTCTGTGCTTCTGGGAGTATGTTTATGTCTCATCTGAATTCCAGAAGACATCAGAGTTAAAATGTTAGTGCATGATGTGTAATTTAAGTCCGAGATGAAAGAGCCCCCATCAAAAACAACCTCTTTTTTCTAGGGGTCCCGTAATTACCAAAGTGGAGTCTCCAAGAGGCACAGGACTCCGGGAAGGAGCCTGTCTGAAGGGAGCTCCAAGGCCAGCCCCCGCACTTGGCCTCACCCTGTCCTCCTGGCCCCCAGAGAGTCGGCCTGAAGAGCAACCAATGGAGGACGGGACAGCCTGTGACCAGCCCCACACCCCTCCTGGGGCTTCAGCTCTGCAGTCATCTTTGTTGCTGCTGAAATCCCAGGCCATCCCCACTCGCCCCCCCTGCCCTAGACCACCTCCACCTGCGCCCCCTGCCCTAGACCGCCTCCTTCTCTCCTCTGGGCCCCATACTCCCATGACTCCAGGGGCTCGAGGCTTACCTCTCAGGTCTGATGCTGCCTCTCTGGCTCTGACGCCTGACCGGCACCCCCCACCCCCATAGTGCTTTACACCCATCAGGTAACCACTGCATCCAACCTGGCTTTGGGTCCCAGGATCCCCCCTCACCGTGCCCAGGGCTACCAGCCTCACGGACAGTAGGTGAGGGGGTTCATGAGCTCTGAGCTCCCCAGAGTGTAGACATGCACTGCTTGTGGCCTCCTCATTTTATTTAAGAACTTTTAAAAGATGTATTTATTTGGCTGCGCCAGGTCTTAATTGAGGCACACAGGGTATTTGATCTTCATTGTGGCATGCGAACGCTTAGTTGTGGCATATGGGATCTAGTTCCCTGACCAGGGTTGAACCCAGGCCCCCTGATTTTAGATGGCTCGTAGATAACCCCTCTTACTTTGATAGGGCTTCCCTGAGTGGCTCAGATGGGAGACCCAGGTTCGATCCCCAGGTCGGGAAGATCCCCTGAAGGGAATGGCAACTCGATCCAATATTCTTGCCTGGATAATTCCATGGACAGAGGAGCCTGGCAGACCATAGTCCAGGGGATTGAAAAGTGTTGGACACGACTGAGCAACTTTCACTCACTTTGATAGCTAAGTGTCATTATTAGTGTGATTAGCAAATTAAATTCGAGACTTCACTAAAAAAAAAAAATAGGTTAAAAATGTATAGTAACCCAGCAAATCCGGTCTTTCTTATATACCCAGCAGGACTGGAAACAGATATTCACACAAAAACTTACATGTGAGTGTCCACTGCAGCACTATCATGGCAGTGAAAGGGTGGAAACAACCCAGATGCCCAGCAACTAATAAACAGTTGAGAAAACATGGCGCATGCACACAGGAGGAGAAGGGGATGACAGAGGATGAGACGGTTGGATGGCATCACCAGCTCAGCGGACAGGATCCTNTATCATGGCAGTGAAAGGGTGGAAACAACCCAGATGCCCAGCAACTAATAAACAGTTGAGAAAACATGGCGCATGCACACAGGAGGAGAAGGGGATGACAGAGGATGAGACGGTTGGATGGCATCACCAGCTCAGCGGACAGGATCCTGAGCAAACTCCAGGAGACAGTGACGGACAGGGAAGCCTGGCATGCTGTAGTCACGGGCTCGCAAAGAGTCAGACACGGCTGGGTGACTGAGCAACAGCCATGCAGTGGAGTGTTACTCAGCCATAAGAAGGAGTAAAGAACTAACACGGGGGCCCTTGAGCACAGGATGCTAAGGGAGAGAAGCCAGATACAGAAGGCCGCACGCTGCATGATCCCCCTCGTGTGAAATGTCCAGAGCCGGCAAATCCATAGAGACGGAGAGTAGATGAGCCGTTGCCTAGGACGGGGGATGGGGAGTAAAGTTGGTCGAGGATTTCCTTCTGGAGTGATGGAATGTTCTGGAAACAAGCCAGCGGTGGTGGGTTATGCAGCACTGTGATGGTATTGTCACTCATGGCGAATTTTGTGTTTATTTACACCAATAAAGGGAAAGGCTACCCACTCCAGTATTCTGGCCTGGAGAATTCCATGGACTGTATCGTTCATGGGGTCACAAAGAGTCGGATACAACTGAGTGACTTTCACTTTCACCCCAGTTTTAAAAAAAAAATTATGCTGTAGATGTGCTCTGCTGGCAAAAATCATGAAGGTGATATGCAAATAAATGAAGTTAAAATAATGTTGTGGTAAATAAAGCACACCAAGAACCAGAGCTCTAACCCTCCACCTTCCAGAGAGGTCTGTTTCATCACTGAAACCTGCTTGCTGGGGGGGGTGGGCGGGGGGCAGGGTCCAGCTTCACCCTCAGTGTCTGCATACCTTGGTCTCACTGCAGCTTCACGGGGCCTTCCAAGGAGGTGCCCTCATTCCCCTCATTTTACAGAGCTGGCCAACGGCAGAGGCAGGCAGGCACGCCTCCCCTGCCGCTCTAGACCCTGCGGCGGCCCGCATCTTCTCACCCGGGGTTCCTTGGGAGCCGCCCAGCTGGGGTGTTACCTACTGCTGACACCCGCTACCGTTAGTTGTCAACAGTGGGGCAATCTCTTTCCTAAACTCATTTGTCAACTATAGAGTTCCCCACTACGATGCCTTCCCAGGAGAGAGTGACCACCCCACCCCCAACGCTGGACAAGCCCTCCCTTTCTGACTGGGGTCGGAAGGGGCCACACGTCACAGCAGAGAGTCAGCTAAGTCATTTTGCTCTCGGCCTCTGGTTCCACCTTTGCTGTGAGCAGCGGCTCTTAGACCAGAGGAGAAGCCCCGGCTCTGTAGGCGATCTCAACCCAGATTCCGTTCCAGGCGTAATAACACATTGACTGAGACGTGGGGCCCGGCTCTGCCTCTCGCCAGGTGTGACCGCAGACCAGTTGCCTCAGCTCTCTGATCACTAGTTTTCTCATCTAGAAAATGTATGAATTGGCATTTACTCTGAGGACTGTATGTCTCCTTTTTTGTTCTTATCGTCACAGTTTCAGTTGAACAGTTCATTGGTTCAGTTCCTCATTGACTGTCAGACTCTCCTCCAGGCGGTCAACCCTACAGAAGCAGAGACTGTCTCGGGTGTGTTCCTTGCTTTTCCCTAGCATCTAATCTAGCATTTTGATAAACATTTGTTGAAAAAAAGGGTAAATGAATGCCTGGGAGCACTGAACACAACACTGGGTACATAATGAATGCTAACAGAGGCTAGCTGTCACTAGTGTTGTGATTATCATTATTGTGGGCTTCCCACAATAATGGCTGAGATGGTAAAGCGTCTGCATGCAATGCAGGCGACCCGGGTTCGATCCCTGGGTTGGCAAGATCCCCTGGAGATGTAAACGGCAACCCACTCCAGTACTCTTGCCTGGAAAATTCTATGGACGGAGGAGCCTGGTAGGGGGGTCGCAGAGAGTCGGACACGACTGAGCGACTTCACTTTCACTTTCACTTTTTATCATCGTTGTTCTGGGTGACATAGTAAATACTTTCACACTCTGATCCTCAAAACAAGATTGGAAAATGCTCCTCTTGCAAAACTGGAAATCAAGAGTCAGATAAAGTAAATAATTTGCCCAAGTCCCCTAGGACTGTTGACCCGACTGCCGCTTCCCTGTATTCCTTGTCAGTAGCTACAAAATGCCGAGTCGTTTTGTACAAGCTGGGAACAGTGTATGAGATGCAGTTATACCTGTTTGAGCACACATGTCAGAAATAAAGCAGACATGAAGTAAAGAAATGAAGTTCTATGGGAAGCAGGGAAGTCCTCAGAAGTTACAGTTACTCAGCTGTCCTAGGGTCCAATCCCTGAGTACAGGAGAACTCTCCCACTGTGGACCACCGACCCGGGGCTCTCTCTGCCGGTCCAGTAGTGGCCAGCTCCCTGCTGGATCCAGGGTCTCGGCGAACGAGAGGGAGCCCCAGCATCCACTCAGCGCTTGGTCATCAGGCCCAGGAGGGCAGGCAGGCAGCACGTCTGGTTTTTCTCACTGTAGTTACCCTGGAGCCCGGTGCAGAGGTTGGTGGAAACAGTGCTCAGCAGCTTTCCAGTGAATGAAAAAACGAATACAGGCCTGACTGAATGAATGATGGAACAAGTGAACAGAAAGATGCACCACCCGCTGTGTGTCAGGCTCTGTGTCGGCTCGCTTACGTTCTCTCGTGTGATGCTTGGGTGGACCTGTGAGGTTAGGGCAATTGAGATGAGAGATCCAGGGGCCAGGCTGTTCACCTGGGGTCATCCGATGGGCTGGGTGTTCAAACCTGGGTCTCCCTACTCCATGTGCCACTCTGAAGGGTAGAGAGGGTTCCCTTTCCCTAAACAAGAGCACCCCTCACAGCCCTGTGGTGGAGGTGGAGGCCAGACAGGAGGCAGAAGCCAGGAACGAGATGTTCTCGAGGTGGCCCCATCCTTGTTCAGCCCTTGCCGTGGAGGTGACAGGATGTGGGGGGTTGGGGGGGTGGGGTGGGGCTGGCAGACAATGTGAAAGGTGGAAGGTACAACCTGGGTCCTCCTCTCTCTGTAGACTGGATCTGCCAGAGAGCCGTTTCTGCTGATGTCATCACATCACCCCAGCCTTGACTGGGCAGTGACCTTCTTCAGGGGGATAAACATCCCTTACCTGATTCATCCCACCTCCACTTGAGGAAAGTTAGTCTCTCAGTCGTGTCCAGTTCTTTGCAACCCCATGAACTGTAGCCCACCAGGCTCCTCCGTCTGTGGCATTCTCCAGGCAAGAATACTGGAGTGGATAGCCATTCCCTTCTCCAGAGGATTTTCCCCAACCCAGGAATCAAACCCGGGTCTCCTGCATTGAAGGCAGAATCTTAACTGTCTGAGGCACCAGGGAAGCCCTCCGCTTGAGGAGGGGACTGTTAGAGCCCTGTCCCCTGCTACAGAGGCTGGAACTCAGTGGCTAAAAGGCCAAGGAGCTTTTCTGAGACAACTGAGAGCAAGTCAGTGGCAGAGTTGGCCCTCCCCACAGACTGCCTGGCTCCAGAGCCCCCGCCTTGCGTGGCACCCCAGGCTACCTTCCCAGGCTGGCCTCCAGGGGACCACTAATCCCTGGAGCCCAGGTCCAGGCGCCATTTGGAGTGTGTTGGTGGGCCACAAATCAAACTCTCCTGCCTGAGCCCTTGCTAATCCACTTGGAACTAAGTCCTGTCTGGCCTGGAGATGTTTCCATTCCCCAGAAGGACAGCTGCCCCCTCTGAGGACAGGGCCCACGACTCAGCCCTCCAGTCCTGGGCTAAGAATCCCAGAGTGCAGTGACCATAGGGCTCAGCTCCTGACATGAAACAAAACGGGAAGATCCCCCATCCTCCTGTTGAACACAGACTGGGGCCAGCCAAACCTGGGTCCCAATCATGGCTTCTCCATCTACTGTCCAAGAGACCTCTGGAGAGTCACCCTACCATCCTGCGTCTCAGTTTCCCCATCCGGGTGACGGGGGTGATGATGATTTCCTGGCAGCCCTGTTGGTCGATGAACTGAGGAGATGTCTAAGCCCCAGAGCACAGGGCCTGGCTCAGGATCACCCCACAGATGCCAGTGTCCCCGCCTCACCTTGGCAAGCTTCACACATTCATGTGTTGCCCTTTTGGGCCAGGACGAGGAAGGGTGAGTGTCAGAGCCAGACTCCAAAATGAGGCCTGGGGTGCATCCTTGGCTCTGCCATGCATGTGCTGTGCGATCTTGGACAAACAACTTGGCCTCTCTGAGCCTCACTTTCTCTTCTGTTACATAAGGACTCCTTGAGATTCCGCAGATGCAGCAGCTCTTAGCCCAGGGGCTCATGACCATGGTCGTCATTCCTAGCTCTCGCTTGCCTGAGGCTCCCGTCTCCCACCCCGTGCCCTGAGGCAGCCTCCTGTCCCAGGAGCCTCTTTGAGCTCTCCACTCCTGGGTCCCTGTGCTTCAGCAGGACACCTGAGGGTCTTGCTGAGAGTGAGAGCCAGGCCAGATTGCTGTCAGGAAACCCTGATGGAGGGAGAGGAGTGGGCCTTCACCCAGAGCCATGCCCACTGCCCCCCAGGAAACAGGACATTTGCAATATATTCTTCCTTCACTGTTGCCATGAGGCAGGCTTTCTGCTTTAGCTGAGATGAGCTTTTTTCAGCCTCCTTCTTACTGGTGTCCCCAGGGGCCCTCAGCCTCCCACCCAGCCCACCTCCAGTGAGCGCAGGCTCCTGCTTCCTGGGTGCCGCGCGCTCCAGGAGTCGTCGGCAGGAAGCACCCTCCCCACACCTACTCTGGACTTGACAGAGGCGCCTCTGCCTGTGCTGTTAGTCCCTGCCCGGGTGACCTCTCCCCCGGGGCCCCACAGAAAGGCTCTCCTCTGGGGAGCTCGCCTGTACTCTCCACATCCGACACAACCGTACAGGTCGCCAAGCGGGCGCCTGCTCTCTGTCCCAGCCCCTGAGCGGCGTCTGCAGGAGGGGTTTCTGTGCTTCACAGACTGCTGACGAGGGAGTGTGGTCAGAGCACATGTGATCTGCTAGTAATGCTTCATCCAAAAGTCTTCGTCTTCTCCTCCTACCCTCAGTCTGCGATGGTGAAACATTCCCATCAACTTATGGAAAAAATGTGCACTGACCAAAATGTCACGGCATCCAAAATCTTGTATCCTCTTTTTGGATCTTTATACTTAAGTACCATAATTAACTAGGAGAAAATATTTTTCTTCTTAGAAAAATGAAAGCAATTGACAGAACACCAGATGTTCTGACATTTCAGGAATAAACAGTCCGTCCTGCTTTGAGAAGCTCCTCCTCCCCCAGGGAAGCAGTCGGGCAGGCAGTTACCATACCTCACTGTTAGTCATTGTGGTGGAAGGTTGGGTTCAACCAGACCCAAGCTAAAGGGGCCCCTACGACTCACTCAAAGGGTCAGGGTCACTTCTCTGGGTTTTTTTTCTTCCTTTGGGGGAGTTCTGTTTTTGCTTTTTGCAGGAATTTGTTTGTTTGTTCAAATATTTATCCAGGGTATGTCTAGGGAGGGATCTCTTTCCTGGGACCTGGGACACACTCCTCGGGAAGATGCCCTTCCCTAGGTCAGCTCTGTTCTCAGGCCCCCACATCCGTATGTCCTTTCTATCCTTTAGAACTGAGGAGAGTGGCTAAGGCAGGGACTTTCCCGTTTCTATCTCATATACCACTGGCTCCTCTGGGGTCTCCCATGGGAACCCAAGGATAATTGATAATTACAAAGTAAGCCTGTACTAGAGTATTATTTTTTTTAAGCAGTTTTTTTGCCCTTAATTATTTGTATGACTAATGCCTCTGTTGAATGTTTCTGCCGACTTGTATACATCATGATATCGGGGACCATGCCTGACCATATGCCTATGTCTAGAATGTGGGATGTATGAAAGTCACTCAGTCATGTCCGACTCTTTGCTACCCCATGGACTATACCGTCCGTGGAATTCTCCAGGCCAGAATACTGGAGTGGGTAGCCTTTCCCTTCTCCAGGGGATCTTCCCAACCCAGGGATCGACCCCAGGTCTCCCACATTGCAGGCAGATTCTTTACCAATTGCAGCATTCTTTACCAACTGAGCTATCAGGGAAACCCAGAATGTGGGAAGCGCTCAGTAAATATTTGTAGCACGAATGCCCTTTCATGGTGGACGTCACTGAGTGGGCTGATCTCTAAAGCGCGTCACCCTGTGCGCTCACAGCGTCCTCTCCCCACGGCTACCTGCCACCTTCCTTCTCGCTCCCCACCACTTCTGATCCGTCAGCAGATGTGCTTCCGGGCCCCTTCGGCTTCTCTCTTCCCCGAGGGTGCAAAGCACCCCCTGATGATGTAGCCAGGAATGAATGTCTCCGTAAGCATAGTGTTCGCACGTGGCTCGGTGGTAAAAGACCCCGCCTGCCAATGCAGGAGGTGCAGGGGATGCCAGTTTGACTCCTGGGTTGAGAAGAACCCCTCGAGGAGAAAATGGCAACCCACTCCAGTATTCTTGCCTGGAGAATCCCATGGACAGAGGAGCCTGGCAGACTCCAGCCCATGGGGTCGCAAAGAGTCAGGCACGACTGAGCCACTGAGTATGTAAGGGCAGCGTTGGCCCCAACCCTGGTGGAACAGCAGTGCCCTGTAAAGAAGAGGAGAAGGCAAGACTGGGGAAAGCTGGTGCTGCAGAGCCAACCAGAGTGGAAGTCTGGGTCGGTGACCAAGAGCCCAGAGTCAGGGGGTCAGCTTTTTCTAGTCATTTCCCCAGGGCGTTGAGTCCGGCAGGCAGCGGAGAGGCAGCACACAGAGTAGGTGTGGGTGGGCCTTCCAGTCTGATGCCTGACCCCAGCCAGTGGCAGCCGGGTTCCCCTCCGACCTCCCTTCCCACCCAGCAGGCAATCCCAGAACTAGCAAGGTCATGGCTACTTCTGGCGCCCCCTGCTGGTGGGGGCAAGTGCTTCGGCTGCCCGGGTAGGATTGGCTCCCAGGCTTCGTTGGGGGTAGCGCCCCCTACAGACACATACGTGGCCCAGGACTGGGAAAGGCCTGGCTGGCCCTGGACCTGGCTGGGCCGAGGTGGACCTTATGCACAGCGTGACCTGGAGAAAAGCACAGTAGAGACAGCCCCCAAGGTGGAGCCGCAGGAACCCCTGCTCCCTGAACGCTGTTTCCCAGGACAGGCCTACAGGACTTACATCCTCACGTCTCCATCATCATGAAAGGCAGGGAGAGATCCAAACACCTGAGCTTGAAAACCCCAAATCAGTTCTTAGTCAGATGCCTCCTTTCTTCCCAAGGGGCCCAAGGAGAGTCTTTCGGTATTTCATTTCAGCAGAATCAGAAAAGAATTTGCTTTCAGAGAACGAAAATCAGTTTGGATCTAGCCAACCCTCCACAAATCTGTTGCTCCTTTCCCAGAGAATGCAGGGATTGGTGATTGAGGTTTAGAATGGCGTGTTTTGTTACACAGTTTCCATTGAGTAATGACTGAATCTGACAGCTTTGCCTCTGCCTCCATGATTTTTTTGTTTTGTTTTGTTATACTTAAAGACTGGGTGAAGTGTGGTCACAGATGCTGTGAGCGCATTTGGGGAAGTGGAAAATACTTTGGTGATTGAAGCAGCCGTCCGTGAGCTCACTCTCTGGCCGGGATCCTGGCGGCCTCGGACGTCCAGGGAGCTTTTCCGTGCACAGTAGCGCGAGTCCCTGAGCCAGGGTTGGAAAGACAAGCTGGAGAGTGTTTTGCTTGGCACGTGGGCAGCCTCGGTTCTACCCAACATGAGGCAGGTTTCCGAGGCTTTCACTGGGGGAATCATCTTGCATTTCCTTTTGGTGACGTTAGCTACTCTGGAAACCCTTCCCAGCCCTGAGAAATACGGGTATTTAGCTTGGAGACACCAGAACTACAGGGCTGACCTTAATGGGGTGGCTGTGGAGTGGGTGCTTGGCAGCCAATGTCACTCCTGTCCACCGGGCAGTGGGATAGTGGTGGCTGGAATGAAGAGCCACGTATGTGCAGATAAGGACTTGGCGTCCTGTTTGGTCATCCCCTACTCTGTGCTGCACCCCGAGAAGGCAGAGATGGGAAAGACAGGACCCTGGCCCTTGAAGAGGGTGTGATAGATGCCGTAATGGCGGGAAGGGCGCCGAGTCTGAGAGTCCAGGAGGAGCCCGCTAACAGCCAGGAAAGGAGGCCGAGTGGGCCAGGGGAGTCCAGGGCTCTGCCAAACTCAGAGGCACGAGGCAGAGGGCTGGTCCCGGGAATTGCAAGGGCCGGTGCCCAGCTGGAGGATCCCGTGAGCAGAGGGTGGAAGAGGAGGCCAGAGACACAGGCGAGGGATGGACCCCAGGAGCCATGAACACCTACCCACTGTAGCAGGAGAGTCCTTGGGTAATTTTAACTTGGTGAAGGGCATGGTTTGATGAAAATCACAGGGCAGAATGGATTGGAGGTGGAAACCAGTGTGAGTGATGGCCTAGAGACAGATCGCTGGTAGTCAGTAAAGATTTGTGGCCCTTACATCGAAAACTGAAGGCCGGGTCTTCAACAGGAGCCTAGAATGCTCAAGAAACCTTTGGGTCTACTATTAACATCCCTTCTCCTGGCCAAAAATGTGTTTGCTTTTTTGAGGAAAGATAGAGACATTGATCTTGAAAGCAGTACATTTTCATAGCTATAAACCAAAAAAATATACAATTGTATAAAACAGAAAATAACCCTAAAATTCGATCCCTGAAGACAGTTGCCATTAACAGATAGGACAAAATATTCTCTCTTTCATATGTGTGTGTATGTGTAGTCACTCGTACCATATTTTTTTTCACTTAAAAACACATTATGGATATCATTACATGTCAGTGCTTAGAAATAGATATTTGATCTTTTTAATAGCTACATAATATTCCCCTGTTTGGATATGTAGTTATATATCTACACATATATTCATTCATTCATCTAAACCATGAAATCTTTTATAATTATAAATAACAAACAATGGTCCAGTGACTATTCCTTGTTTATATTTGCCACTTGTAGGAGTATTGGTATAGAATAAATTTCCAGAAGTGGAATTACTATATCCTGGAAAATACATATTTAAAAATTTTGATAAATACTGCCAAATTCTCCTCCCCAAAGTTTCTATCACTTTGCATTACAACCTTATTGAAGAATGACTATTTCCATGCACTCTGGCCAGCATTAAGTATTACCAATCTTTCACCCGGATAAATGGAGGGAAAAAATTCTTGTTTTAATGTATACTTCCTCAATCACTAATGAGGCCTGAGCATCTCTCACGTCTTTATTAACCATCTTCTATAATGTTGTTTTCCTTTATTGTGAGAGCTCTTCATATTTTGACTATTGAGTGTCTTATAAATTGAAAATATTTGCCTACTTTCAGCTTTGCGTATGATCTGGTTTTTTGACCATCCCAAGTGTGTGTGTGTGTGTGTGTGTGTGTGTTTAATGTAGTACAATATTTCAGTCTTTTATGGCTTTTGGGCTGCATGTCACACTTAAGCCTTTGTATACCCCAAGATTATTTAAAAATTCTCTTTTGTTTTAGCACTTTTAACTATTTAGATTTCAATCCTAATTCATCTGGAATTTATTATATTTTAAGAAATGAAGTAGACATCCAGCTTTATATTTTCCTAAATGGATAATCAGTTGTCCTCGTACCATTTATCAAAGGACCCATCCCTTCCCTATTGACTTAATATGCTTGTTGTTCAGTCACTTAAGCTGTGTCTGAGTCTTTGTGACCTCGTGGACTGCAATGCGCCAGGCTTCCCTGTCCTTCACTATTTCCCTACTTTTGCTCAAACTCATGTCCACTGAGTCGGTAATGCCATCTGATCATCTCATCCTCTGTTGTCCCCTTGTCCTCTTGCCTTCAATCTTTCCCAGCATGAGACTTTTTTCTAATGAGTCAGTTCTTCGCATCAGGTGGTGAAAGTATTGCAGCTTCAACTTCAGCATCAGTCCTTCCAATGAATATTCAGGGTTGATTTCCTTTAGAATTGACTGGTTTGATCTCCTTGCTGTCCAAGGGACTCTCAAGAGTCTTCTCCATCACCACAACTTGAAAGCATCCATTCTTCAGTGCTCAGCCTTCTTTATGGTCCAACTCTCAGATCCATACATGGCTACTGGAAAAACCATAGCTTTGACTATATGAACCTTTGTTGGAAAAGTGATGTCTCTGCTTTTTAATTCATTGTCTAGGTTTGTCACAACTTTCCTTCCAAGGAGCAGCATCTTTTAATTTCATGGCTGCCGTCACTGTCTGCAGTGATTTTAGAGCCCAAGAAAAGAAAATCTGTCACCGTTTCCACTTTTTCTCCTCTATTTGCCATGAAGTGATGGGACCAGATGCCATGATCTTAGTTTTTTGAATGTTGAGTTTTAAGCCAGCTTTTTCACTCTCTCCTTTCACCTTCGTCATGAGGCTCTTTAGTTCCTCTTCACTTTCTGCCGTTAGAGTGGTTTCATCTGCACATCTAAGGTTGTTGGTATTTCTCCCGACAATTTTGATTCCAGCTTGTGATTCATCCAGCCTGGTTTTTTGCATGATGTATGCTGCATATAAGTTAAATAAGCAGGATGACAATATACAGCCTTGACATACTTCTTTCCCAATTTGGAACCAGTTTGTTATTCCATGTCCAGTTTTAATTGTTGCTTCTTGACCTGCATAGAGGTTTCTCAGGAGGCAGGTAAGGTGGTCTGGTATTCCCATATCTTGAAGAATTTTCCAGTTTGCTGTGAGCCATACAGTCAAAGGTTTAGTGTAGTCATTGAAGCAGAAGTAGATGTTTTTCTGTAATTCCCTTGCTTTTTCTATGAACCAGTGTATGTTGGCAATTTCTTCTCTGGTTCTTCTGCCTTTTCTAAACCCAGCTTCTATGTCTGGAAGTTCTCAGTTCATGTACTGCTGAAGCTTGGCTTCAAGGATTTTGAGCATTAATTTGCTAGCATGTGAAATAAGGGCAATGGTACGGTAATTTGAACATTCTTTGGCCTTGTTCTTTGGGATTGGAAAGAAAACTGACCTTTTCCCACCCTGTGACCACTGCTGAGCTTTCCAAATTTGCTGGCATATTGAATGAAGCATTTTAACAGCATCATCTTTTCAGATTTGGAATAGCTCAGCTGGAATTCTGTCGCCTCCACTAGCTTTGTTTGTAATGATGCTTCCTAAGGCCCTCTTGACTTCACACTCCGGATGTCCAGCTCTGGGTGAGTGATCACACCATGTGGTTATCTGAGTCACTAGGACCGTTTTCATACAGTTATTCTGTGTATTCATGCCACCCCTTCTTGATCTCTTCTGCTTCTGTTAGGTCCTTACCATTTCTGTCCTTAAATGTTACATGGCTTTTCTACCAAATAAGTTTTATTTATATTGGTCTTACATATGTCTTTTTAAGTTTACTCCCAGGAGTTTTATAGTTTTGTTTTCATGCTAAATCGCTTTTTTTTTTTTAACCATTTTCCAGCTGATGATTGCTGATACAAGAATATTAGTGATTTATGTATATCTACCTTGAACTTAACTGTTATTTAGTTGTAATATTTTTTAATTGATTTTCCTGGATTACTTAATTACATAACTGATATGATTAATTATATAGCCTAAAAGTAATGACTGTTTTGTGTGTCTTTAATATTTACACCATATTTCTTTGTCTTATCTCATTGATTTGTTCATCCAAAATAGTGTTAAATGATAGCAGTCAGTTCAGTTCAGTCACTCAGTCGTGTCCGACTCTTTGCGACCCCATGAACTGCAGCACACCAGCCCTTCCAGTCCATCACCAACTCCCGGAGTTCATTCAGATTCACTTCCATCAAGTCAGTGATGCCATCCAGCCATCTCATCCTCTGTCATCTCCTTCTCCTCCTGCACCCAATCTCTCCCAGCATCAGAGTCTTTTCCAAGGAGTCAACTCTTCACATGAGGTGGCCAAAGTACGGGAGTTTCAGCTTTAGCATCATTCCTTCCAAAGAAATCCCAGGGCCGACCTCCTTCAGAATGGACTGGTTGGATCTCCTTGCAGTCCAAGGGACTCTCAAGAGTCTTCTCCAACACCACACTTCAAAAGCATCAATTCTTTGGTGCTCAGCCTTCTTCACAGTCCAACTCTCACATCCACATGTGACCACAGAAAAAATCATAGCCTTGATTAGGCAGACCTTAGTCGGCAAAGTAATGTCTCTGCTTTTGAATATGCTATCTAGGTTGGTCATAACTTTTCTTCCAAGGAGTAAGCGTCTTTTAATTTCATGGCTGCAATCACCATCTGCAGTGATTTTGGAGCCCCCAAAAATAAAGTCTGACACTGTTTCTACTGTTTCCCCAATCTATTTCACATGAAGTGATGGGACCGGGTGCCATGATCTTCGTTTTCTGAATGTTGAGCTTTAAGCCAACTTTTTCACTCTCCTCTTTCACTTTCATCAAGAGGCTTTTTAGTTCATCTTCACTTTCTGCCATAAAGGTGGTGTCATCAGCATATCTGAGGTTATTGATATTTCTCCCGGCAATCTTGATTCCAGCTTGTGTTTCTTCCATTCCAGCGTTTCTCATCATGTACTCTGCATAGAAGTTAAATAAGCAGGGTGACAATATACAGCCTTGACGTACTCCTTTTCCTATTTGGAACCAGTCTGTTGTTCCATGTTCAGTTCTAACTGTTGCTTCCTGACCTGCATACAGATTTCTCAAGAGGTAGGTCAAGATGTGTATAAGAGACAGGAACATGTCAAACTCTTCTATTAGAACTTATATGAAGCTGAGCATTTCTATCTTTGTACCATTTTAACCAATTAAGTTTTGGTATTATATTATTGTTGATTCTTTCTTCAACAGTAGCACTTAGTTCACAAATATCTGTTAAATTCTCACTATGCCCTAGTCAGGGAAGCCTGGTGTGCTGTAGTACATGGGGTCACAAAGAGTCAGACATGACTGACTGAGAGACTGAACAACAAATACACTAGTCACTGTCATGATTCCTAGGATATAGAAACACATGAGATGTAACATTTGACCTCAAAGGTCTCACAGATCCTGGAATCCTACCAAACCCTGAAGTTCAAATTCTGGTTCAGTCACTTACTAGATATGCCAAATTATTCCATTTTTCTAAATACTGGTTTCCTATGAAATGGAGATACTAATAATATGTACTTTATAAGACTATTGTGAGAATTAAATGAGATAATTTTAAGCACTTTCTATGATGTTTGAAATATAGCAGGTATTCAATAAATATCAGTCTCTATTGCTATCATTATTTTCAGAAATATCATTATCATTATTTATCATCTGTAGATTCAAAAGTATTTCAAGGAGTGCACTTATAAAAAGTCCATTTCATGAATAGGTCTCTTATTAGTTACCTCTGTTTATGGAGTTAAGTTGGAGAATGAATGAAGCAACATAATTATCAGCCACAGCAAAGCAGGTATGACTTTAAGGATTCTAGAAGGGCCAGAAAATCTTCCAAAACATCATCTAAAATAAAATATACAGAAATATGATTTACCTGTAAATATTTCCTAGAAAAATAATAACTGACTGCTTAGTTGTAGCAGAAGATTATTTTAATGGTTATTTTTTAATGCCCTAAGGCTTAAATTCCAGAGAAGGCAATGGCACCCCACTCCAGTAATCTTGCCTGGATAATCCCATAGATGGAGGAGCCTGGTAGGCTGCAGTCCATGGGGTTACTAAGAGTCGGACATGACTGAGTGACTTCACTTTCACTTTTTTCCTTCATGCATTGGAGAAGTAAATGGCAAACCACTCCAGTGCTTTGGCCTGGAGAATCCCAGGGACGGGGGAGCCTGGTGGGCTGCTGTCTATGGGGTTGCACAGAGTTGGACACAACTGAAGTGACTTGGCAGCAGCAGCAAGGCTTAAATTCATGGTATATATTTATTAAAATTTGAGTAGAGATTCACTTAAATTCATTTTCTTAATTTAGTAAAAAAACAAACACACACATTTTAAGTACACTTAAAAAAAAATCATTGATGTGAAGGAAGGGCATCACTCTTGAGAATTGGAAAATTTTAAATGGGAGTGATTTTTTACAAGAAACGTCTAGTCAAGTCTATGGTTTTCCCATTGGTCATGTATGGATGTGAGAGTTGAACTGTGAAGAAAGCTGAGCACTGAAGAATTGATGCTTTTCAACTGTGGTGTTGAAGAAGATTCTTGAGAGTCCCTTGGACTGCAAGGAGATCCACCAGTCCATTCTAAAGGAGATCAGCCCTGGGTGTTCTTTGGAAAGAATGATGCTAAAGCTGAAACTCCAGTACTTTGGCCATCTCATAAGAGTTGACTCATTGGAAAAGACTGATGCTGGGAGGGACTGGGGGCAGGAGGAGAAGGGGATGACAGAGGATGAGATGGCTGGATGGCATCACTGACTCAATGGACGTGAGTCTGAGTGAACTCCGGGAGTTGGTGATGGACAGGGGGGCCTGGCGTGCTGAGATTCATGGGGTTGCAAAGAGTTGGGCACGACTGAGCTACTGAACTAAATTGAACTGAACTATGGAAAATAACTAGAGATGCTGAGAATTACAGTAGGCTTTCAGGATATAAATATTTTATATAGTCCTAGTACTAAAAAAAAAAACCTATACCTTTTGTCTACATTAGCACTATTTAAATATTGTACTGTCTTCATTAGTATGCCCGAACTTTTTCCTGGAATTTCTTGCTCAGATAAGTGGCTTGATTGTTCTTTACTGAAACTTTCTGAATGACCTATCAAGTCTTCAAAGGAAAACTAATACACAGTTTGGGCTCTAAGATTTTCTGAATCACTGGACTCAAAATCCTAATCTTGCTGATTCCACCTTTCCTGGTTTATTGTATCATTATTAGAACTGCCTGCATGATTCCCTTCACTGAAACTTGGCTTTCTCCTAATGTTACAAATTCCTTTGTATTTCAAGCTCTTCCTTTGGATTCATTGCATTGTTCAGGCAGTATATTCTTTACACTGCTTATACTTTTTTTCAAGATAATTGTTAACATTTTCCACTTCTGTGTATCTCTTTTCAACTTTCGGCTCAAATTCACCTTGTTCCCTGCCAGCTTGAGTTTCAGATCCACTCCACTCCCTTCCCTGGTAGCTCAGCTGTTAAAAAATCAGTCTGCAATGCAGGAAACTCCAGATAGATTCCTGGATCAGGAAGATCCCATGAAGGAGGGATAGGCTATCCACTCCAGCTTTCTTGGGCTTCCCTGGTGGCTCAGAGGGTAAAGAATCTGCCTGCAATGCGGGAGACCTGGGTTTGATCCCTGAGTTGGGAATGTCCCCAGGAGGAGGGCATGGCAACCCACTCCAGTATTCTGACCTGGGGAATTCCATGGACAGAGGAGCCTGGAAGTGAGAGGGTAACAGGCAAGAAGTCTAGGGATCTTCAAACGGAGAAAATAGGGTGCAAGTGTCAGACATTTTTTATCTATTTTTTAAGTGGCAGGAGGAAACAAACTACAAGTGTCAGATTTTTTCCCTTCTCCATACAACTTGAAAAAGGAAGTTTCCCTTAAAATTATGTGTTGCCATGACGATACCTGGTTCCACCTGCACTTAACTTTTCACAAACCTTAAGCAAACCAATGCATTATACTAATGGAAATGTTTTTATTAAGCTATGCTAAAGAGCTATCTATTTACCCTAGACTCTGTCTTTCTTCAAGTCAGTTCCACTTAAGACTCAGAACAGATAGGGGCTCAACAAATCAGTGTGTATGACTCATAAAATTGTTCTCCTAATCTATGTTAATGAAACTATATATTTGCTTGAAAACCTATCTTTCTTCAAGATTCATGTCAATCGTTTTATGGCCTGGAATGACTAACCTTGTGCCAGTGTTATCTCAAAACACATGTTGTGGGTGAGAGGCCTGATGCCACTGAATTTTGGGACATTTCCTTCCTCTAATTAGCAGCCTGCTGATAGGTACATAACATACTGCTAAAGGCCAGCAGGGAGGCACTATTTGTTCCCCCTTCTGATGTCTATATCAGAAGCTTTTTCTATCTCTTTTATATTTTCAATTCAGTTCAGTTCAGTTCAGTCACTCAGTCGTATCTGACTCTTTGCAATCCTACGGACTGCATCACCAACTCCCAGAGCTTACTCAAATTCATGTCCATTGAGTCAGTGATGCCATCTAACCATCTCATCCTTTGTCGTTCACTTCTTCTCCCACCTTCAATCTTTCCTAGCATCAGCATCTTTCCAAATTCTTCAAATCTGGTGGCCAAAGTATTGGAGTTTCAGCTTCAGCATCAGTCCTACCAATGAATATTCAGGACTGATTTCCTNCCAGTTCTAACTGTTGCTTCCTGACCTGCATACAGATTTCTCAAGAGGCAGGTTAGGTGGTCTGGTATTCCCATCTCTTTCAGAATTCTCCACAGTGTATTGTGATCCACACGGTCAAAGGCTTTGGCATAGTCAAGAAAGCAGAAATAGATGTTTTTCTGGAACTCTCTTGCTTTTTCCGTGATCCAGCGGATGTTGGCAATTTGATCTCTGGTTCCTCTGCCTTTTCTAAAACCAGGTTGAACATCAGGAGTTCACAGTTCACGTATTGCTGAAGCCTGGCTTGGAGAATTTTGAGCATTACTTTACTAGCATGTGAGATGAGTGCAATTGTGCAGTAGTTTGAGCATTCTTTGGCATTACCTTTCTTTGGGATTGGAATGAAAACTGACCTTTTCAAGTCCTGTGGCCACTGCTGAGTTTTCCAAATTTGCTGGCATATTGAGTGCAACACTTTCACAGCATCATCTTTCAGGATTTGAAATAGCTGAACTGGAATTCCATCACCTCCACGAGCTTTGTTCTTAGTGATGCTTTCTAAGGCCCACTTGACTTCACATTCCAGGATGTCTGGCTCTAGATTAGTGATCACACCATCTTGATTATCTGGGTCATGAAGATCTTTTTTGTACAGTTCTTCTGTGTATTCTTGCCACCTCTTCTTAATATCTTTCTGCTTCTGTTAAGTCCAGACCATTTCTATCCTTTATCGAGCCCATCTTTGCATGAAATGTTCCCTTGGTATCTCTAATTTTCTTGAAGGGATCTCTAGTCTTTCCCATTCTGTTCTTTTCCTCTATTTCTTTGCAGTGATTGCTGAAGAAGGCTTTCTTATCTCTTCTTGCTATTCTTTGGAATTTTGCTTTCAGATGCTTATATCTTTTCTTTTCTCCTTTGTTTTTCGACTCTCTTCTTTTCACAGCTATTTGTAAGGCCTCCCCAGACAGCCATTTTGCTTTTTTGCATTTCTTTTCCATGGGGATGGTCTTGATCCCTGTCTCCTGTACAGTGTCAGAAACCTCATTCCATAGTTCATCAGACACTCTATCAGATCTAGGCCTTTAAATCTATTTCTCACTTCCACTGTATAATCATAAGGGATTTGATTTCTGTCATACCTGAATGGTCTAGCGGTTTTCCCTACTTTCTTCAATTTGAGTCTGAATTTGGTAATAAGGAGTTCATGATCTGAGCCACAGTCAGCTCCTGGTCTTGTTTTTGTTGACTGTATAGAGCTTCTCCATCTTTGGCTGCATAGAATATAATCAGTCTGATTTCGATGTTGACCATCTGGTGATGTCCATGTGTAGAGTCTTCTCTTGTGTTGTTGGAAGAGGGTGTTTGCTATAACCAGTGCATTTTCTTGGCAAAACTCTATTAGTCTTTGCCCTGCTTCATTCCTCATTCCAAAGCCAAATTTGCCTGTTACTCCAGGTGTTTCTTGACTTTCTACTTTTGCATTCCAGACCCCTATAATGAAAAGGACATCTTTTTTGGGTCTTGTAGGTCTTCATAGAACCATTCAACTTCAGCTTCTTCAGCGTTACTGGTTGGAGCATAGACTTGGATTACTGTGATATTGAATGGTTTGCCTTGGAAATGAACAGAGATCGTTCTGTCGTTTTTGAGATTGCATCCAAGTACTGCATTTTGGACTCTTTTGTTGACCATGATGGCTACTCCATTTCTTCTAAGGGATTCCTGCCCGCAGTAGTAGATATGATGGTCATCTGAGTTAAATTCACCCATTTCAGGCCATTTTAGTTTGCTGATTCCTAGAATGCCACTGTTCACTCTTGCCATCTCTTGTTTGACCACTTCCAATTTGCTTTGATTCGTGGACCTGACATTCCTTGTTCCTATGCAATATTGCTCTTTACAGCATCGGACCTTGCTTCTGTCACCAGTCACATCCACAGCTGGGTATTGTTTTTGTTTTGGCTCCATCCCTGCAGACTTTCTGGAGTTATTTCTCCACTGATCTCCAGTAGCATGTTGGGCCCCTACTGACCTGGGGAGTTCCTCTTTCAGTATCCTATCATTTTGCCTTTTCATACTGTTCGTGGGGTTCTCAAGGCAAGAATACTGAAGTGGCTTGCCATTCCCTTCTCCAGTGGACCGCATTCCATCAGACCTCTCCACCATGACCCGCCCGTCTTGTGTTGCCCCACAGGGCATGGCTTAGTTCATAGAGTTAGACAAGGCTGTGGTCCTAGTGTGATTAGATTGACTAGTTTTCTGTGATTATGGTTTCAGTGTGTCTGCCCTCTGATGCCCTCTTGCAACACCTACCATCTTACTTGGGTTTCTCTTACCTTGGGCGTGGGGTATCTCTTCACGGCTGCTCCAGCAAAGCCGCTGCTCCTTACTTTGGACGAAGGGTATCTCCTCACCACTGCCCTTTCTGACCTTCAACGTGGGATGGCTCCTCTAGGCCCTCCTGCGCCCTCGTAGCCACTGCTCCTTGGATGTGGGGTTGTTCCTCCCTTAGTGTTTCTACCATGTATCTTTATCATATTAAGGAAATCTGTTCCTAGCTCAGTGCTGTATCAGTAATAGATATTGAAATTATCAGTGACTTTTCAGCATCTCTCAAGATTATTTGTTGAAATATCATTGCAATCCTGTAGTAAACCTATTTGCTTTATTGTTCTTTGATATACTGCTAATTTGATTTGCTCCTATTATTATTTAAAACACTGGTAAGTTGTACTTGCCAGTGTTTTATCTGGATCTTTATTAATGATATTGGCCTCTTTTTTTATTCCCTCTCTGCCAGGTTTTGGTATCATGGTCATACTCAAGCCATAAAAAGAACTGAAAATATTTCTGACTTTTCCTGTGCTCTGGAAATGTTTAAATAACATTCAGTTTTTCTTTCAAGGTTTAATGGATGGGTTCCATGAAGCCATTTGGATGTTGTACTTTTAAATCATGGTGTCTTTCTTAATCTTGTCAATATTTTTCTGTTTGGTTAGTTGAAGGGGTTTGCCTCTTCTTGAGGCAATTTCGGGAAAATAGATTTTCCTAGTAAGCACACATTTCAACTACATGTTCAAGTACATTGGCATGAAAATCGCACATACTACTATTTTAACATCTCCTCCATATTTGAAATTATATCCCTTCTCACATCCCTATCATTGCACATCCATGTTTTCTTCCTTTCTTTTTTTTCCTCCATCATACATCCCAAATGATTATCTACTTTATTGACTTTTTCACAGAACCAACTTGTAGTTTTATTTATCACTCTACAGGACTTTTTAAAAAATTCATTATTTCTGGTTTTATATTTTTAATTGCTTTCTTCTACTTTCTTTTGCTTTGTCTTATTCTTCCTAGTTCTCTATGAAATGAAGTGAAGTCGCTCAGTCGTGTCCGACTCTTTGCGACCCCATGGACTGTAGCCTACTAGGCTCTTCTGTCCATGGGATTTTCCAGGCAATAGTCCTGGAGTGGATTGCCATTTCCTTCTCCAGGGGATCTTCCCAACCCAGGGATCGAACCCAGGTCTCCTGCATTGTAGACAGACGCTTTACCATCTTAGCCACTAGGGAAGTCAATGAACACTAAATTCATTTTTTAATATTTCTTCATTATTAATAGAAGCATTTGAGACTATGAATTTTTATCTGAGTTAGGTGATCTGACTTCATCCTGTCTGTAGACAGTTTGTGATTATAATTTCTTATGAATTATTTGGAGTGTTTCTTTTCTTTTCCCAAATGGGTCACTTTTAAATTTTGTTTCTACCCCCCGGGGCAGGGGATGGAATGAAATTGCCTCAGGCTTACCATGTGAGTCACAAGTATGGAAGATATGGTTTCCACAAAGGAAAGGTGAAGGCTGTTCCCCAAAGAACTGGGGCTAGGTGTTAGGCAGACAGACATGCCAGTTTCTTCTCTACTGCCGATAGAGTTGCTGGAGGATTAAATTAGATAGTACATGTAGTTTACTTAGCACTGTGTCCAGTACAAAACCAACTGAATAATAATCACCAGGATAATGCCCTCTGTCCTGCCCTGCTTTACTGCTGGTCAGAATCCCAGCACATGGCACGCTATCCCGCAGCTCTCCAGGTCATTCCATTGTCCCTGTAGACCACCAGGCAGTCCCCAGGGCAGGGGGAGGCTGTGGTTGTGCCCTCACTGGACCTCGAGCCACAGGTAATTCTGCGGGGGCTACAAGGCTGTGCTCACATGCCTTTGTGATTCGCAAGCCCCAACACCAAGAAAAGCGCACGAGGCCACGCACTCCTCTAAGAAACATGGTCTCTGACCACCTAACACAAACTGCCTGGCCCTACCCCCTTTCTGCAGACCCGGGAAACATTTGTCTTCGTGTCAGCCAGCTTCCAACACCTTTCACTTGAATATTCTTTCCATGAGGATTTGTTCTGAAGTCCATGTTTTACAGGGCTGATACTAATTAGTGGGCTTTAATTAACACTCAGAGTCTTCTCCATCAGACAGGGATCCTGAGCCGCCCGCTGAGATCTCCTTCTGCAGTTGATGGCATCGCTTTGGGCTCTCTTTTTTAAAAAAAAAAAAAACAACCCCAAAACCCTAATGAGCTGCTGCTCTGTTATTTCATTTGAAATTTATCAGGACAGTTTATGTGATCAAACCACGCAAGTATAGTTCCGCGTGCCAGCACTCTTCATTTCTGAAGTTTGAAAGTGTGCTTTTCAAAGCAGAACAGGAGAACATGGAAAAAAGTCTTTCATCTGAAACTTTGAAAGAGAGAGAGAGAAAATGGAAAGCATAAGATGGAAATGTGGCATATTTTTATGCTGCGGAGGGTTTTTTTTTCCCCTCAGCACAGCAGAATTTTCCTCATTAAATAGATAGCTGTGTGAGAAAAACCAAAACCAGACTCGGGATGGAAGTGAGACGGGTGGCGATGGAAGGAACAAGAGAGCAGTGACTTTCTGGGCTGGTGGTGAAGCCCGGTGCCAGCTGCGGGCTTTGGCTCTGGGAGGCTGGGAGCGCCCAGCTCCGAGCAGGCTCCGCGCCACTGAGCCTGGTGTCCGTCAGCCTGAGAGAAGGGTCTGTTCAGGAGAGCACCTCCTTTGTCAGCATGACACCTCTGCTTCAAGGCCGGGGCATCTTGTGGACACCCCTGGTGAGGGAGCCTGGATTCACCGTCAGGAAGAAGGTTTGGCCACATGCCCCTGGAGTTGGGACCCGTCCAGCTGGGGAGACGTCCACAGGAGAGCCGGCCGAGGACTGTTCACCCCCGGCAGCCTGGTTGGCATCCCTGTTGCAGCCACTGCAGTGTCACCGGGCCCCGGGTGGGGCATGGCAGAGGGAACAGAACATGTTCTGGGTAGCTGAGCATCTCCCAGGAGGTCGAGTCTGCAGACAGGCAAGCCACAGGGTGGATACTGGCTGCCAGCGGTGTCCTTGGGTGGGCGGCAGGCCGCAGGAGGGGTCTTCACAGCACCAGCTCTGACTCTGGGCCCCTCGTCCCTGTGCCAGCCAGTGCCTCCCAGCTTTCAGCATCCATGTCCCAAAGCTTTATGGGGTCAAGCGGGCCTGAATTCAGATCCTGATTCCCGCCATTTGTAACCTGTGTGGTCTTGGACAAGTCACTTTTGCTCTCAAAGCTTCCGTTTCCTTATCTGTAAAATGAAGAAATGAGAACACCTATTGTACCCTGCCAGCTGCTGTGAGGTTGCAGTGGAACAAGCAAAGTCAGCCATTTCCTGTCACAGATGGTGGCTGTTACCCTCGCGGTTGTCCCTCCTGCGCGTCTGCACCTCCCCGCCCCGGCACCGTTCAGCCTCATGGCCGCCAGGGCCAGTGGCTGATCCAGTAACTGTCCGTCTTAACAAGGTCAACAACACAGTGTCCTCTGCCGCCGTAATGCTGTGTAAATAGGAAAGGAGCTGAGACGGCCCAGCTGTGCTGTCCCAGTCGAGACAAAAGCTCCCAGAGCTGGCCGTCTGAGGTGGGTGGCCACACGTGGTCAGCATCTGGGCGCCATCCATGGTTTACGGCAAATCTGGCTGGGTGCATCTCACCCACTCCAAGTGGGGCCTTGCCGTGGAGACAGGCTCAGCTTCAGGGGCACCTCAGCGATCCAACCCTGAGCTGAGAGGCACTCACAGCCACTGTCATTGCCCCCAGTCACCGTCAGGGAGGTGGAAAAGCTTCCCTGAGGCCACCCAGCTGGTTGGTGGCAGGGCCAGGCTTCCCAGTCTCCTGGCTCCCACTTCAGGCTTCACACTCTCCCACTTTGGCCACAGCTGCATGTCACGTGGCAGAGCTGGCTGGGCCCTCAGTCCATGGGGGAGCCACCGGCGATGGGACCTGGGACAGACGTGCCACCACGGGAGGAGGTGGACGACACGGCCACCTTGTAGCGGCCAGTCCTCCTGGAGAATGTTGACCCCAAGGGGGATACCGGGCAGGGAGAGCCATGGCCGGTTGCCTCTGGGTTCAGCTGTGCCCCGTCCTGCCTCGCCTGCTGCCAGGCTCCAGAGAACCCAGGCTGGGGTCAGAGAAGGACTGACAGTATGGCCACCTGCACCGACTGACGTGTGTTCGAATCCTGCCTCTGCCGCTTCCCAGCTGTGTGGCCTCAGACAAGCCGTGCCGCGCTCTCAACTCGTTTCTTCCTCTGTAGAAATAGTGAGTGAAGCAAAGTTGCTCAGTCGTGTCTGACTCTTTGCGACCTCTGGACTGTAGCCTACCAGCCTCCTCCGTCCACGCCAAGAGTATTGGAGTGGGTTGCCATTTCCTTCTCCAGGGGAGACCCTTCTCGAACCCAGGTCTCCCACTTTGCAGGCAGATGCTTTATCGTCTAAGCCACCAGGGAAAGATATAAATAAAGCCTCCCTGAAAACAGAATGGATATTACGAATCAACCAAGCTCTTAGTTTAGGAGCTGGCACATAGTGAGTGCTCAGACTCAGATTATAATCATCACTTGACTCCCAGTGTCTCTTTCTTAGCTCCCAAATGAGGATAAGAATGTACTTCATAAGGTTATCTTGTGGACTGAAGTAGGCCTGCATCCATACCTTCCTTCTTTCAGCTGATGTTCACCAGGCAGCTCCTGTGTGCTCTGTTCTAGCTGCTGGGACTTGAGCTTGTGGAACAAGACATTTCCTCTTCGGAAAGGTTTACATAAAGTCTGAAGCAGGCATCAGACAGCAGATACAGGAACAGTCCCAATAAGTATCTAATTGCATTGAGCACTGGCCCACTCCAAGTGGGAGGGACTATTCTGATGATTTCATCACAGTTTAGGCTTTTAAATATCTCCAGTTATGGACTGATGACAATACTGAGAATTTTCCTGGACTTACACAGTATTAACTGTAGATTTCTTGCTTTGGAAGCAGTTTCTTTTGTGGGAGTGATGAGCCGTTTAGATGCAGACTCTGTCAGGTGGTGCCGAGGTTTGGGGTCTGACCAGGGGGCCTCTTTTGGGAGGTCCTCTCCATCCTCACGTGTGGTGGCCTCAGCCTGGACTCTCAGGTTGGGGGAACGGATATGTTTCATGGAGTGGGGTGATGAACGACTGTACAGTGGGGTTTGCTCTTATGAAGTAATGAGCTCTTCATGCCCCCAGGGGACAGGCAGGGGCTGGGGGGAGATGTTGTTCAGCTTCTCCTCGCCTCTGTTTGGAGAGCCAGGACCTGAGAGGATGCAGAGAAGCCAGTCCTCACAGGGAGGTGGAGGGCAAGCCTTCCATGTGAGGGTGTTATTCAAGAAAAGGTGACTAATTCCATAACCAGTAAGTGAGTTGGAACAGGCACTGGAGCCAGAGAGACCTGGGTTCGAATCCAACACACTCCTGAGGCCTTAGGCCAGTTTCTTAATCTCCCTGAACTTTACTTTGCTACTCAACCCTCATCACGGAGTCGATGGGAGGATCACAGGAGATGAGGAGGTTCCCGTCTTGTAGCAGATTCCTAAGAAGCATCATTCCTCTCCCGTCTCCCATATCCTGCTCCTCAGGGCCACTGCTCCTGAGCCGAGGTTCACTCTGTGGCTCAGAGCCAGTGGGTTTGGTTTGCACAGCGTGTCCCTTATCCCCTCATCTCCTGCTCAGCACTAGGGGACGCTCTCTGTTGTGGTTCAAGCCTTAATGGAATTTTCAGGATCGCCATTGCTGAATCCTTTGTGGGGTGACCAAGTTAGATTTTCAAACGGGAAGAGGAAAAACACAATCAAGAGAAATCATGAACCCGTGGGGTTAAACCTTCCGAACTTGGAGCTTCGATACAAGGGAGATGACTTCTACTTATTTTAAATTTTGGAAACATGGTGCCACTAGAAAGAAAGGAAGTGGAACGACTCCTAGGAGAAGTACTAGCATATGTTTCTGTGATTTAACAGTTTCCCGTAAAAAACGTGTAGCTATTTTAAAAACAGACGAGTGACTCATGGTATCCAGCCGTCCACTGTGATGGCAGGAAGCACGTTCTCTGGGGAGGCAGGCTTGGGTTCAGCTCCCACCCCTATTGCTTACCAGCTGTGTGACCTGGAGCAAGTTATACATGCTCTCTGCACTTCCTTTTCCTCCTCTGTGAAATGGGTTTTATAAAGACAAATGCCAGAGTGAGTGTGGAAATCAGTGCAGTGCTGTCCAGCCATGCAGAAAACCCACACCTTGCCTATTAATTGCCTGGCTAGTTACATTTGTTGTAACTCTTAGTAGTTTAATAGGAAACTTCTAAGGCTATAAATTTTCCTCTGATTACCACTTTGGTCTAATCTCATAAATTTTTTTACATAGTGTTCTTGCTGTCGTTGCACAGTCTTTGCGTAGACTTTTAATTTCAGATTTCTCATTTTTTCTGTGAGAGTTCCTTATGAGTGTGTGTTTAACAAACGGTTAGAATTTTTTCTATATTTATTAGTAAATCCTAGATGTAAGGTCAAAGAGAATATATTATGGCATTTATTTGGGGGGAATTTATTGAGTTTTTTTTTAATAGACTAGCATATAATCAATGTTTGTAAGCATTCCATGAGTATTTTAAAATAATTGTCTTTTTATTTATATAACACCAAGCTTTTAATTGTTACTTAGATACATTCATATAGAACACATCCATGCATATATCTATAGATACATGCATATGTATATATTTTTATGTGTGCATACATATGTACACACACACATTCTAGAAAAGATATAACAAGAGCCACCTCCGTAGTTGTGGCTTTGTTGAATCCACTTCTGATTGGGGCACTTTCTTGCTTTGTGTATTTTGGTGCAGTACTGCTTTGTGCATAGAAGATAGTAATCATTGCTGCTAAGTCACTTCAGTCGTGTCCGACTCTGTGTGACCCCATAGACAGCAGCCCACCAGGCTCCCCCATCCCTGGGATTCTCCAGGCAAGAATACTGGAGTGGGTTGCCATTTCCTTCTCCAGTGCATGAAAGAGAAAAGTGAAAGTGAAGTCGCTCAGTCTGTCCGACTGTTAGCGACCCCATGGACTGCAGCCCACCAGGCTACTCCGTCCATTGGATTTTCCAGGCAAGAGTACTGGGGTGGGGTGCCATTGCCTTCCCCGATAGTAATCATTAGGTTTTGTCAATCACCTATGCCTTTAATTAATGCCAGCCATTCCTCTTTGCCTTGTTTGGTGTTTTCTGCCTTCAGTCCTGCTTTGCATCACTACTCGTGCACCTCACCAGTGTTATGGGTTTAGGGGCAGGACTCGGGAGGGGGGCTGCTGGAAGGCCTTGCCACCCGTTGTCCACGCACACCTCGAGATTCTGAAGTGTGGCCCTCAGCAAGCCAGTCAGCTGCACCACGCTGCACAGCCCCATCTCTGGTTAGTCAGCTTGTCCCAAATTCTCCTTGGGGTGATGCCAGGAGGCTGTGCTGAGGCTCCCTACTGGCCTATCACAGCAATGTTTTTATATCACACATTATTTTCTTATTAAGCGCCCTTAGCAGGAGAATTCCCTGTCTAGCCTTACTTCTTTGTACCAAGGACTATTGCTTTTTTTATTTCTTCTTTTGTTCCTTTATTTATGATTTGGGGTGTGTGTGTGTGTGTGTGTGTGTGTGTGTGTGTGTGTGCATGTAAGGAAAGATAGATAAACAAATAGACAAACAGTTAAGTGAATAAATGAACACCTGAATTCAAACAGTGTTCTCATGGGTATGACACCTTAGACCTATTAAACTGCAGTGGTTGGTAAAACACAAGTATTCATTCATCCCTTTCATGTCCTGTTATTTTCCAGCTGGGTTACAAGGAATAACCCTTGTTGCTGGAAGAGTGTAGGAACTCAAAATGCTAAAACCTTGCCAGCATTCGTTTTGGTTGTTGCTCAGATGTTTGACTTACAGTTGAGTAGTTTATGTGAACAGTTAGTAGTCGGG
Source organism: Oreotragus oreotragus (assembly GCA_006410675.1). Taxonomy (NCBI): domain Eukaryota; kingdom Metazoa; phylum Chordata; class Mammalia; order Artiodactyla; family Bovidae; genus Oreotragus; species Oreotragus oreotragus. The sequence continues at coordinate 16,773 of SJYX01005691.1, read as the reverse complement.
ATTGGAATTGAAGTCCAGATCATACTGCATTTTTCCGTAAGTCACCGTGTACCTTCTAGCAGAGCAGTTCTGTTTTGTGCCATTCTGATTAATGAACACCTTCCATCATTAACTGTCTTCTTTGATTTTAGGCATCTATCTTCTGGATTTAATCTACATTGATTCTGCGTATCCTGCCTCAGGCAGCATCATGGAAAACGAACAAAGATCCAATCAGATGAACAATATTCTCCGAATAATTGCTGACTTACAAGTTTCCTGCAGCTACGGTTAGTCCCCCTGGTTGCTGGGATTGTGAAATCCTTTGGGTGCAGCGCGTTATCAGTGAGAAAGTTCTGGAGACCAGGTAGTCCCCGGCCAAGGCTCCTCATTTTGATATCCTGAGCATCGAATGCGTGCTGGACCCATTGCCATCATGTTGATCTTCAAAGACTGTGCAGACTAGACGCTTCCATCCCTGTATCACAGGTGGGGAAACTGGGGCTGAGCACACTGCGGTTGCCTATCTAAGGGCACACGTCTGGTCAGTGGCAGAGCCAGGTCTTCCATCCATGAAGAGCTCTGTGGGCAGCTCCTGGGTGGCTCTCTCACAAGCAGATTCTGGCACTCGGGCTCCTCTGTCATGTGGCTCCACCGTTTCCCGTGGCGCCGAGTCCTCCGCGGAACTCTGTATCCAGCTGGCAGATGCAGAGGAAGAGAGAATCATATAAGAATGGGACTTCTGGGTCAGACTTGCACATGGCACTCATTGCTTCTTTCCAGGGAAGGTAGGAATGCAACGTAGCTGTGGGCCTAGAGGGAAAAGAGCATTGACTTGGTCAACAGCTAGCCAGGCTCTGCCACAGGTGACCAGATCCAAAGGGTGGCCCTGATGATGTGCATCTGAGATGGATGGAGAGATGTTGTTGGAGACGCCGTTGGGCCAGCCACGTGGACACTGGGGGATGGGCTCAGCCAGGAGTCAGGTACCCAGGTCCTCCAGGAATGGGCCTGAGTGACCTGGGCGCCACGTGGCAGAAGTCACAGGGAAGAGGGGAAGGGTGGTACAGCTGTGGTAGTGTGTCTCCGTGGAGCAGAGCTTCACAGGAGGGGGAGGAGTCGAAGTCAGGAAGCAGCAAGGCAGGAGGAGAGGAGACCAACCCTACCTCCATCACACGAGGTGGAAGAAGCCAGCTGCCTCCACATGGGACGGCCACTGCAGGGGCGGGGCAAAAACCCAAAGGTCGGCTCAGGAGTACCCCCTCCACAAACACTGCGGGGCGGGGGAGGGGCAGGCCCGCAGCAGGAAGGGGCCTGAATTCCCAGGGCGCTTTCCGCTCCGTGGGGCTTCAGCACTGGTCATGCTGGCCAGCAGAGCAATTATAGGCTCGGCTTCAGGGTCAGAAAGATGCGGCTTCATGTCTCAGCCCTGCTTCTTGAAAAGTCTGTCTCCTCTGAGGTTTTCTCATCAGTGACAACAGGGAGGTGTGTGGGCCGGGCCCTCGCCCCAGTGTTTCATCAGAGCTCAGGAAACGCTCACTCTTACCGCTGTTCTGTGTACCTGTATCTTCCCCCTCATCAGCATTGTGAAGCAGGGGTTCTTATCCCCATTTCAGAGACCGGAACACTGAGGCCCTAGAGAAACCAAATGACCTGCTGAGAATCTCACGGTTACTGGGCAGAGTCATCAGAGGCTCATCTTGGCACCCAGATGCACTGCCAACCCCCCACCCCTGCCCCAGGAAAGCAGCGGCCCTTCCCACCTGCGTTTCCGCTCCTCTGCAAGGCCTCCTCCACTGCCTCCACCTTCCTTCTCGGCCAGTTCTGTCCCAACCGGTGGAGCATGGCAGAGAGGATCAGGGAGCATGTGGGGACCCCTCAGAAAGAGTGCAGTGACCATGATGGTCTGAGGATCAGCCCGGGACAGTCAGACAGCGCAGTGCAGCTGAGGCCACAGGTGACTCGGGTCAAAACTTCTCAGTGGAGTGACCTTGCAAGTTATCATGGCTTCCTCCTCCACACATCTTATTCCTGGAAATGAGGCAGGTGCAAAGGTTGAGGCCAGATGGCTCCTAGAAATCACCCGGGGCAGAGCCTGGCACAGAGCAGGTGCTCAACCATCTTCTCAGGGTGCAGCAGCCAGGCTCTCAAGCTGTGCCCGAGCCTGGGTCTGGGTTGCTCACCAGGCTGAACAGGATCCATTCATTCTTGTCACACGGAGCCGGTGGGGTGGGTGAGGGAGACTGGTCCAGTTATTCCAGTGGAAACCTGTTTGAGGGCACACATCTGGCTCTGGTCTGTTCTGGAGGCCATCTTTCCCCACCATACCCCCAACCAAGACCCATCTTTGCTCAGCCAAGGAACTGTGGTGACCTTGGGGTATGGGGTCTGTGGCCCAGCCATCTGAGGGGGCATGCCTCGAGGGTCCACTCTGTGTCCAGTGCCCAGCCCAGGCCTGGCCCAAGGGATCATCACCAACTGTTGAAAGACTGCCTATGTGTCTCAGTCCCATCTCGTGTGGGGCCCAGAGACAGGAATAGACAAAGACAGGGAGAGACTGAAGCCTCTGGGTCTCCTCCTCCTCTAGACCACCTCGCCACCCTGCCCCACGTGCAGAAGTACCTGAAGTCGGTGCGCTACATCGAAGAGCTCCAGAAGTTTGTGGAGGACGACAACTACAAGTGAGTGCCACCCCGCCCTGGCCTCCTGTGCAGCAGCACCCATGCCCCCACCCCGGCACGTGAGTGTTCAACCTCGGACCCCACAGAGCCCAGCGTGGGGCTGCTGAGTGTCTCCTCCCACCCCATACAAGGGGCGGTGTTCTGTCAGCTTCTTGGCGTGGCTTTTCCCACTGGGGAGGGTAAAACTGGGGCTCCACAGCAGTGTGTGGTGCAGGCTTCATGCTCCAGGTTCTCGTGACGGACGGACTCCCCACTCAGAGCGCTGAGCGGAAGGGCAGCTTTCTAGACTCATCTCCGGGCTGCCAAACAGAGTTCTCGAGAGCCTGTTCACGGACGGGGCAGCTCCCTGGGGTCCCACTTGCTGGTGGACTCTCGCCACCTGGCGCTGGTGGAGGCTCCGTCTCCATCCCACGCAGCACGTATAGAACACACCCAGTTCCCATAAAGACCCCAGTGGGCCCTCTGGCCTCATCTTCCCCTCACCTGCTCTGGTTTCAGTTCTCTCTTCATCTGCGGCAGCTGGGAATTTGTCCAGCATTTCTATGTAATTAGAGGGAGAAGGAGGACTTTTCATGTTGAGTCTGTCCACCATACTTTTTTTTTTTCCTGCTGAATTGTTATTGGAGTATAGTACCTTTACATGTCCCCCATATTGATTGGACATCTTCTTGGCTCATTTTGAGCTTGAGGTCAACTCAGAACCTCAGGGCTTCTCACACAGCCTATTATCAAGGCTAGTCTTGGACATCATGTAATTGATCTATTTCCCCCCCTAGACGCCAGCTTTGCATGTGTTCTTTTAAATCTTGTCTTATTAGCTGCTTCCAGTAAAGCGTGCATAGTCTCTTTGAATCCTGCGCTCCAATATATTTTTTAATCTTCTCCAGTTTTACATTTAAAATTGTGGTCAGCTTGATGATTTGCTCTTCCATCTAAGTTGTTGGAAACTGTGGCCACTAGGGATACCTTCAGGGTACCTGTTTTCATTCACCAAGACCTTGGGAATGGCTGTTGAAATAACACCACCCTCACCAGCTCTGCAGTAGTGGATTTCAGCCCTGACCGTGGGCCAGAGATACCTAGGAAGCCTTCTAGCCACCCAGATGTCTGGGATGGGGCCTGGAAATCTGTATTTGTTTCCAAAGCTCCCCACATAGTCCTCCTAATGCTTGACTGTCTTTAGAAATATAGAGGTGATACCTTTAGTTGTTATTGTACAATATTTTGTTAAAATAGAGTGTAATACATTTTGATCTGTTACATAATCGTAACAGCAATAGATAAGGGCCAGAGATGACCATTCAAATTATGTTTGCCACAAATTGCTCATTGTTACTTACAAAGCATTTGCTGTTCCTGAAAAGAGTACCCTGGAGTGGGAAATTATTCCCAGTTAGGTTCTGGGATAACATTTTCCATTTGTGTGCCAATAATTTTATTAAAAAGACAGTCGTTTTTCATTAACACTAATATACTTTAAGGAGAAAAATGATCCATAAATACTTCTGACCATGAGCTAATCCTTGGACAAGCTGCAAATTGTGAGTAATTATGCCTTCCATTCTGAAGGACAGTGAACACCCCTAGCACTTAATGCCTGGATTTCACAAAGGCCTTTTGTTGTGGTCCAAGTGGGCACACCCAGGGAGGAAGGCTGTGCTCTTGTCCCGGGCCCAGACCACTGAGGGGGTCCCTTCCTAGGAGAGCCCTGCATCAGAGTGACAAAGGATGCCTGGGGCTTGTGACTCTGCTGGAGGGACCCACACCCCATGGCCCAGAGCACACCCAGTGGCTCGATCCCCACCTCCGAGGACGCAGGCTTCCTCTTACCTTGAAGACACTGTGCCAAGGAGCCCGACCAGTGTTTTGTTTTCCTCAGTCTTCCGTCTATTATACTTTAAGAAAAATCACCCAAATTCCTGCCACTTAAAAAGCATGACTGTTGGCATGAAATGAGCATTATTCTGGGCCTCCTTCTGTGCAAAGAAAGTGCATATATACACATGGAGAAGGATGGATAGATGGATGGATGCAAGAATAGAGTTTATTGCAATTGGATTATACTGCACTTGCTATTTTTTAATTAAAACAACTTCAATTTTACTTTAACCAGAAAAAGGAACTGAAATAAAACATAAGGAATTGCCGCTCTTCAGATAAACATTTCTCCACAATAGATATTATTCCCTAAAAGAGCCTTCTAAGATTAACAGAAGAGGTCAGCAAGAACATGATGAGGCTGAAGTCCCTAAGTTCTGTTTTAACTGGATTTCCATGGCGAGCAGGGCCCATTGACTCGGGTCATAAAAGATGAGCTCGTTAGCAAGCTCCACCCACCTCCTTCACCTCCCGTGCGCCACCTTCCAACCCCTCCTTGGTTATCTTCTTATTTCTCCAAGTTTGTAACACACACATCCCGTTCAGGAATCGTGATTCCTACTCTTTAGGAATCGTTTTAGTTAAACGTTTTCAGTTCTTACCACCTGCGGCTTCTCCATTCCTGGAGTCTTTATTTTAACTCAGTCCCTTATTTAGCTGGGTTTCATCGTGAAGTAGGTTTGCTCAAGTCCTGCACGCTCTGATGCACCTCTTTTGTGCACGTCTTTCGTTGAAACATCTGCCTCTAGCTGGCTGGGCTGCTTGGTTTCCCTCCCGCAGGACACTGCCGTCTGGTGCTGGGTGCTGCTATAGACAAGTCTCAAGGCAGTCTAGATTTTTCCTCTTGTAAGTGACTTGTTTTGTCTACCTCATGGGAAGAATTCCTTAAAGTTCAAAAGCCTCGCAAGGGGACTGCCTCCTAGTGGAGCTTTCCCTGGAACGGCATGTGCTCTTTCTTCATCACAGAGGAGTTCTTTTGGTTTCTATCTTCGACCACTTCTTCTGTGCCATTTTTTGGCTTTTCTCTCTCCGGCATTCCAGGAATCCATACGCGGGATGCTATCTGCCTTTCATGTCCATCGATTTATTTCTAACGGCTGTAATCTCCATCTCTTTCATCCTCAGTCACTGGGGCTGATCTGTTTCTCCTTTGGTATCCCTTCAGTCCTCTGGTTTCTGCCCTTGGTTTGTTCCCTGGGGTCTCCAGTGTCCCCTTTCATCTTTTGTGTTCCCATCTCATTTTTCAGGTTTGGTTCTACACAACCCATAGTCTCAAGCACCTGGGGGGATTTCCCCGTGTCCCCTGGGGCTGCCCTCTGGGCCGAGCAGTCTGGACAGTGCTCTCTTCCTCCCTCTGTGCCCTTCTTCTGTGGGGATGTTTGAGTTGGCCCCACTGTTTCTTTCCGTCTTGCTCCCACGTGAGAGGCTTCCTCTGGGTAGTCCACAGCTCTGATGGAAGGAGACACCGTCGGGTTCTGCTGCGCTGTGTGGGATGGGCTGGTTTTCCTTCCGCTGTGCTGAGAGGCACAGGGATTGTCAGTCTCTGCCCTCTGTGCGGCCTGGGGCCACTCAAGGCTCCGGCTCCTTGGAGGCAGGGAGCAAGCCATCTGTTCTAGAGAAGGGGACTCTGTTAAAAGGCCTTCATCAGTGTTTCCTCCAACTAGTAGGGGGCTGAATCCCATTCCAGAAAGAGATATCCTCAGATTTCAGATGATGCACCCCACCCCCACCCCCGCCGCACCATGGAGCCTTCATTTCCATCAGAGCATCCCCCACGCCGTCCACCCACCACCCCATCTGTGTCTATCTCGAATCTGGAGCCGCTCAGACCCCCTGAGAAGTCCGAGGTCAGGATGGGAGCTGGGCCACGTGATGGCTCTTATTCAGCTACACAATCCACTTTTTCTTTCCCTGGCTACAAGTTCTTGAAGTTCATGCCCCCTCCCTTGTTAAGTAGCAGCTGGGGAGCTCTTTTACTCCTGAGTGTTTGTAATTGTTTATTGGTCTTGTTGGGTGAGGGAAACTCTGGCATCCAGCTTCACTCTGTCATTTTCAGCCAGAAGTTTCTTAATCGATGCTTTAAAGAAAAACAGTAAGAACTACTATGTCATGCCTCTCTGGAGGCATCTGAGAATGCAGTGTAATGATTTAAACCCTGACTTGGGGTCAGACAGCCCCGATTCCCTGCTCGGCCAATTAGCCCCGCACATCTGGGGGGAGCTGTGTAACCTCGCTGCTCCTCACTTTTTTCATCTGCAGGATGGGGATGGTGTTCCTAGTTCATTGTGCTCTCTCGAAGAGGAAGACATCTGTGCCCGGCAGTGAGGGGCCACGATTACACTATTTACTGTGTCTTCCCTAGCCATCATTTCTTGGTCATGGAAATCCCTGGGGACCTTGGAAAGCTGTGTCTGTGATCTGGAGCAGACCTCGGAGCACTGCTGGCCCTTAGCAGCAGTCCAGTTTCCCAGTTCCCAGCTTGCACATGTCCGGTTCCCCCCTGACACCCTGGAGCCCATCTAATTCTTTGAAAATCTTTGTTTTCAGACTGTCACTCCGAATTGAACCAGGAAGCAGCTCCCCGAGACTAGTCTCTTCCAAGGAAGATCTTGCAGGTATCGTAGCCCCTCGGGTTGGGGCAGACTCGCTGTGGCCCAGACGTGGCTGCCAGGGTTGGCCTTGCCTATGGAGCCAAAGACCAGAGTCCAGTTTGCTGGCTGGCAGCCTCAGCGTCCCTGCTCACAGCCGCCTCCCTCCACCTACTGCAGCCTGCCCAGGCTTCTGATCACACTGGGTTCCTGTAGGGCACCTCTGGGCTGGGGCTCCCTGGGAGAGTCTGAGACCCAAGAGGCAAGATCAGAGCCCAAGCTGGGGGCCTGCACTGGGTGTAGAAACCCAGGACACTCTCCAGGTCACCTGGACACTTGTCATCAGGCCTACCGCCCAGGCTCAGGGTAACAAGCCCCAGAGGGGTGCTCCGGATGCCTGGGGCGTTTGGTTCTACCACACACAGAGGGCTCACCTTCCTGGGGCATCAGTTTTATTCCCATATTTGGGACGCACGTGGCGTCCCGTAGAGATAAGAGGCCCAGGCTTTGAAGTCAGACTCGAGCTGTGCTGCTTCCAGCTCCGTCACCATACCTCTCCGATCCTCAGGGGGCTCATCCACACAGTGGAGGTGGAACCAGCTCTCACCTGGAGGGCTGGGCCACTCACGCTTTTGAAGCACTCTGCCCACGTGTACGTGGTGTCGGCCGCGTCAGAGTTGTCGTTCAGTCGCTAAGTCGTGTCCGACTCTTGCTGGGGCTGCTCTCCGCTGCTGTTCCGGGTGGGATCAGATTGCAGGCTGGGGTCCAGTTGTACTTCCTCCTCCTGGTTTGAGCTTATGTGACACTCACCTGGGTGCCAGGCCACTGCAGTCTTGGACAAGCAACTTGACACCCTCTGGGCCTCAGTTTCCTTACCCATAAGAGGGGGATAATAAGCCTCCCATCCCAGAGTCGCTGGAATATCAAAATTGAAGTGATACATGCAAGGCATGCCATGTAGAGTCTGACAGGTGGTGTCTGGCGAGGAGGTGGCTGTCTCAGGCTGCTGTCTGGTGTCATGACCCCTGCCCCTGACCTGTTGACCTGCTAACCAACCACTGACTCCCCTTTCTGGAGCCAGGCTGGTGCAGCGGTGCTGCTGTGTCAGGACCCTGGGGCCGCAGGAGGCTATGTCACAGCCTCTCACTGGCCCCTCCAGGCAAGGCCTCTGCCTTGACTCCGGGATTTCCTCCAGGTGCCTTACCTTTCCCAGCCTCTCCCGGCTCCAGTGTGTAGGCTGGACCCTGCCCTTAGCCCACCCCGAGGGTCCCACGGTAACTTAGCAGAGAGACGGAGATGCTGGTTGATCCACACAGCTTGGGGATGCTGCTGTCTACACCTCAAGAGACGGAGTCCTGGCCTAAACTTTATCCTCACAGGGTTCCACGAGCCCAATAGGAAACCGTCTCCCATGGTCTCCTCTCATGTCCACTGCCTTCCCCACACGGCAGATGACCCACCAGCAGTGACCAGAGAGAAGTTTCTAGCGCTGGTCTCGTCTCTGCCTTCTTGTTTTAGAACCTTCTCCCGCTTAGTCAGCCGTGTTCCTTCCCGATGCTCATGTACACCCGACCGTGGGTAGGGGTGGATGGGATCCATCAGAGTGGAGTAGGAACACTAACCACTCAAGGCTCTTTGTTCCGGAGGGAATGCCAGGGTTCTGGAGCAGAGAGTGGGCTTGGATACAGAGGGTTCTGCCCTTCCGTCTCCTGATCAGTCTGAATAAGAGATCCCTGCACCCTGTCCAGTTAGCACACCTGAACAGGATGACTGCATCTCAGGCCTTCCCCTGGTGCCATCAGGTCCCCACAGCCCTACAAGCTGGAGGATTTATCTGTCTCCCAGAGCCCCAGTTGGAGACAGGAGCCAGGCACAGAAAACTCAGCAGTGCTTCTGGGGGCCTCCAGAAGCAGACCACTCCCCGAGCCCCGGGTCAGGAAAGGAGGCGCTCTGTTCGCTGTTTAAAACTACGATGTGTCTTTGGCTGCACCGGGTCTTAGCTGCAGCACACAGGATCTTTAGCTGCGGCATGTGGGATCTAGTTCCCTGACCAGGGGTCAAACCCGGGCCCCCGGCACTGGGCACGTGGAGACTTAGTCACGGGACCACTGGGGAAGTGCCTGCATTCACTTTTGAGCCCTGCCTAGGATGGAAACCAGTACCAGGGCCGGGATCCAGCCCCCGGCCCAGCCTCCTCAAGGTTCAACCCTACTCTCCTTCCATTCCATTCCCCCCTCATCCTCACCTGGCTCCGGTGTTTATTGGCCTTATTGGCCGTGTGAAACCAGAAGCCGGCCAGTTAACTAACCTCCAGCATCAGTCAGAGTCCTGGCAGGAAACAGAATTGCCCCCAGATGACTCACCGGAAGAGGCTTAATGAACGTGAAATGGGAATGGGAATAAATACTTTACACAAGGACAGCAGGGTCCCCAGCACCTCAAGGCTGAAGGACTTGGGGAAGAAAAACTGTTACCAACTCCAACAAGTGCTGAGGCGCAGAGGACAGGTCAGCTCAGCAGGAATTGTGGTAGCCAAGGGTAAAGCAGGAGGAAGGGCAGAGCTGAATTGCCCTGCCCTCTCTCCTCCGCCCTCCTACCGTATCTGCAGCTGGAGCCTCCAGTCAGCCAAACCCAGCTGGAAGCCTGGGGTGAGGGAGCAAAGAGATGCCTCTTGGGTCCAACCTCCCAAGGGCACCAAGCAGGGTGAAGAACTCAACTGAAGGGTCGGACAGAACACCCCGTGTACCCGCCGAGCCTTGATTTCTCCATCTGTAAGGTGGGCATAGTAATACCTCCCTCAGAGAGTGGCTGTGAGAATTTATTAAGATCATGTTTGCCTGACAAAGAGCACACCCTTGTCAAATGTAACTTTATTAGGATGATGTTATTACTGTCAGTGTTATGATTCTGCCTCTGTCGCTGAATCATCTCTTGAGTTTGGGGAAATCTTTCCTCCTCTCTCTCCTCCTGCTCCCCGACCAGGTCAGGCCCCCTCTTACCCTGGGGAATGGCACACATGGCTCTGATGCAGGCCACTCTGGTTGGTATCCGAGCACAGCCACGCAGCCGTGGATGTGTTGGCTACTTGCTCGCTACGGCGGCAGAGCTGAGGTTGAGACAGAGACCCTGAGGTCTGCAAACCTGAAACATCCACTACCGGCCGGGTTCCAGAGCCTTGCTGACCTTGCGTTACACCCTCTTGCAGCTCTCTGTGCTTCAGGGCACTTCCCTTGTGGAAGCTAGACAGCTTTCTGTGCTTCTCCATCCCGTGTCTGCCTTCCCCAGGCCTGGAATTCCTGGAGCCCCGCGTGTGGGGTGCTTGGTCTCTGGGCTCCCAGCTGGGTCTGTGGGCACCTGGTTCTCCGGCTGCCTGCTGACTCCACACTCCTCCCAGCAAAGTGCTGAGGCCAGCAGACCTCGGTACCCAGGCGCGTCTGCCACTGACTTTCCACAGCTGCGGCTCCAGCCTGGAAGCAGGGTATTAAGGTTTTCATGGACCATCAGAGGGCCCAGAAGTGTCTGGAAGGCTTTAGATGCACTCAGGGATCCCGGCTTCCCAGCCTCGGCTTCCAGACAGCAGAGGGGACCTGCGGGGTCCCTTGCAGGCAGGACAAAGGGCAGCTCCAGGAGATCTTCCCCGTCTGGCAGTTAGAGGGGGCTGCATGGCAAGAGCCCGACCAGACCAGGGACAGGAATGTGCCTCTTGCAGTCCCAGGAATGGGAGGAACTCAGCCTCCCTCGGCTCCTCGGGAGGGGACTGGGGCTACAGTCCCAGGCTCTTTCCAGCCAGCAGGCACCCCACACCTGCCGAGGAAAGGCCCCAGGAGAGTCTGTCCACTGGAGGCTTCACATGCCAGGGGCTGGCTGTGAGCCAGGGCCCCTGAGGAGCCTGGAGAAGACCTGCCCTCGTGGGCTTCATTCTCACCTTAGCTGGGGAGGCGGGCAGCAGACAGCGTGAGGAACTGATGGGGGTGGCAGTGCGGAGAACAGCAGCCCCAGGAGGCAGCGTGAGCTGCCTGACCCCACTCTGTGGCTACACTCGCTCCCCCTCGCAGCTCGCCGGCCCTGCCTGGGAGACACAGGCTCTGTGTCGGACACAGCCCTCCTGTGAGGTCTCTGGGGCCTTGGTTGGTGTCAAGGTGGTCCCCCGAGCTGCAGCTGCACCCTGCGTCCTTCCGATGCCCCCACACCCCCCTCTCCACCGCCCGGGGAGCAGCCGTGCCAATGGCTCCACACCAGCAGATGGACAGCCTGTGAGAAAGGAAGTGGAGAAACCTTCCCAGTTAGGCCAGGAATGCCACGTTTTCCATTCCCCCCCCCCCCATATGTAATGTTTAGCTTATATAAATGAGCTAATATTTTCCTGGAGAGCAAAAATCATAAAGAACATTGACCCTGAGAGAGGGCAGTTGGTGCTGTGTGTGCCTTGGAACCGGTGAAGACATTTCCAGATCTCGTGAGCCCCGCCTCCGTGTGGCTGAACCAGCTGACAGGTTTTCTCTGAGATTCCTTGGCAGCAAAGCAAGTCCATGGAGAAGTACCTTCAGAACTGCTCGCCAGCACACCTTTCTGTCTTCCTTCTGTTGCCCAGTGGGTTGCCAGGCAGATCTTGGAGTCGGGCCGACCTGAGTGCAGGGCCAGCTCCAGCACTTCCTAGCTCTGGGATTTTGGGTGATCGGCGTGGTCCCTCTGAGCCTTGGTGTTCTTACTGGTGAAATGGGAATAGGAATAACTAAATACTTTGGAGAAGGAAATGGCAACCCACTGCAGTATGCTTGCCTGGAGAATCCCATGGACAGAGGAGTCTGGCAGGCTACAGTCCATGGGGNTGGGTGATCGGCGTGGTCCCTCTGAGCCTTGGTGTTCTTACTGGTGAAATGGGAATAGGAATAACTAAATACTTTGGAGAAGGAAATGGCAACCCACTGCAGTATTCTTGCCTGGAGAATCCCATGGACAGAGGAGTCTGGCAGGCTACAGTCCATGGGGTCGCAAGAGTCAGACGTGACTTAGCGACTAAAGCCCCATAAATGCTTCATGTAGGCTTACTTCATGGACCGTGGCTGGGCCAGAGAAACGCTTAGACAGTGCCTGGCACACGCTTACCACTCAGGAATGTTCACTCCTGGCCCTCACAGATGGGCTCTGATGCTGACCGGGTGGAGGGACAGCATGGCATGGCCAATGGAGCACTGGACGGGGGCGCCAGAGGACCCTCACCTCAGCTCCAGCTCACACTCAGCATCTGTGCCAGGCACTCTGGCCGCATAACCCGCCACCCCAGGACCCAGTGGCACAAAGCGGCCATGTTACTACAGGCACAGACTTTCAGGCCAGGAGGCTGGACAGGGCACAGCCAGGGTGGCTTGTCTCTGCTCCATGACAACTAGGGTCTCAGTGGGAAAGACGGGAAGGCTGAGAGGGACTGGATGTTGGGGCTGGAACCGTCGGGACGTGTGTGGTGCTGGCTGTCAGCTGGGGCGGAACCCAAAGGTTGCATGGTATTGCCCTCCAAGAGCAGAGGTCCTCAAAGCATCATGCCGTCTGCGTGACCCACCTCGGAAATCACTTAGCCTCATTTCTGCCATACTCGGTAGGTCAGTTCAGTTCAGTCGCTCAGTCGTGTCCAACTCTCTGCAACCCCATGGACTGCAGCACGCCAGGCCTCCCTGTCCATCACCAACTCCCGGAGTTCACTCACACCTATGTTCATCGGATCGGTGATGCCATCCAGCCATCTCATCTTCTGTTATCCTCTTCTCTCGCCTTCAATTTCCCAGCATCAGGGTCTTTTCCAATGAGTCAGCTCTTCACATCGGTGAAGGTATTGGAGTTTCAGCTTCAGCATCAGTTCTTCCAGTGAATATTCAGGACTGATTTCCTTTAGGATGGACTGGTTGGATCTTTTTGCACAGTCCAAGGGACTCTCAAGAGTCTTCTCCAACACCACAGTTCAAAAGCCTCAATTCTTTGGCGCTCAGCTTTCCTTCTGTCCGTCAAGGCAGTCTCAAAGGCCTGCCAGGCCCAAGGAGAGGGCAGGGAGACTGAGCCCTCAATGAGAGTGTCAGAATCTGTGGACCTGTGTTAAAACCAACCACACCAGCTGGTTCACAGGTAGGGAAACAGGTTAAGGATAGTCAGAGCTGACACATATTGAGCGAGTATGAGTCACATATGAGTCACATATTGACACATATTGAGCGAGCTGGGCACACTCTAACCCGCCCATGTGCTTGCCTGGTGAATCTCCACCTGCCTTGTGAGGTAGGTGTACCTGCCCCATAGGCGAAAGCACTGGGCTGCTTGCTGCCCCCATCTTGAGCCTAGAGGAAGGGGCAGAGCCAGTTGCTGAGCCCAGGGGTCTGGACTGGTTGTCGCCTGCACCCAGCACAGGGAGGAAGCAGGATGCACCAGAGGGCCCCGGAGTTCCCTGGGCTCCCCATCATTGGTGGAATGCAGGAAGCGCCCTGCCCTGGGTGACCACCTTGGCGCACCCATGGCGTTGCCACTGACACTGTGAGTGGCGTGCTGTCCCAGCATGGTCCTCAGAAGGCTGGGTCTGTGTAAGAGTGGATTCTAAACATGCTTCGGCATTGCCTCTCCTCCCCTTGCCCTGTCAGGGACCTCCCACTGTGGCTGCGGAGTGGGAGTGTTGCCATCCCCCATTCTGGACTTCTCTCTACCTTCCTCAGCAGGCTAACCTCAGGGTCTGGTTGCCAAGAATGGTGCGCGCTCAGTGCCGACTCCAGGTGCTGTTTCCTCTCACAGGTGTTTTCATGGGTTTTCTGGCGACCCCACAGCCCCTTGACCTGAGCAGATGCAGATCTTTTCTGGGGCGCGGGGTGGGGGGGCCCTGCATGGGCCTTCAACCAGTGCCCACCACGTTTTTTACTGCTTGAAGTCCCCTCCAGCCCTCAGCTCCACTCACAGGGACCACCTCGGTCCATGAGAGGCCACACCTGTCCTGGTCCGGATGAATCTGTGAGTGTAGCTAACCCTGGTGTGGCTACAGCCGTGTGGACTCCAGGCCTGAGGGAGGCATTCAAAGTCCCCGGGTCTCCCAGCTGCTGGAGACCCCTCACTGTGGTTGAGAGGAGTGAGAGAGCATCCCCATGGGAGAGGGCAATGACCCCCCTCTTTCTGCCCTCGTATTCTCCGAGGGGGCAGAGGACCCTAGGTGAGGGACTCAAGAGACAGGGAACCAGTTTCCGCGGGCTCCCTCTGCAGTTCACGTCTGCTCTGTCCTTGCAGTCTCCCATCCTAGTAGCCCCTTAAGGACAGGTCAAGCAGAGGAACCAAGACTCAAAGCTGCTGCCCTGCTGCAGCTGGGAACTTGGGCCTCTGGCTGTGAGAAGAAAGCGTCCGGGCCTCACTGCAGTTGAAAGGTGATCGGATGCCACATTTCAGAAGGAAATGAACCGGGGCAAACCGAGTGGCGTGTGAGATAGAGCCTGGCTCGCAGGAAGGACCCGTGAGAGTTGCATGTATGAGAAACAGAAAACACGTGTGAACGTAAAATTCACCGGCTCCCAGGCTCCACCAGGAAACCTGGCCAGAGAAGGCTTTCAACACAAACAGGCTTTCCTCTGCAAAGGGGCCCCCGGGGCCTAGAGCGCTCTGGCAGACTCGATGAGAGCCCCAGTGTGGGAACAAAATGAAATGGAGAATGACTGAAACACAGGAATGATATGGGGAGACACGGAACCCCTTGCAGTTGGGAGGGAATGTGGGCCCCACATTCGAGGCTGGTGCTCTCGAAGCTCCGGATCGCGGCAGTGGTGATCCTGGCCTCGAGGGATGATGCGGAATAGCCCGAGGAGAATGGACCCCGGCTCCCCGCTCAGCCCGGGGCTATGGCTGGATGGAACGCGAGTCTTGTGACTCCAGATTGAGTCGTTTCCCTCCGACACAGCTGCCTCCCATTAATCTCCGATGTGCGAGACTTGGAGCGTAGCCCGTGAGCGGCGGCCAGGCTGCCAGGTTGCTTGAATCGGGCAGCGCTAACCCAGAGTAGGAGCGCTCCGATGTCGCTGGGACCCGTGGGAACGAGGCTCCCCGATCCGGGTGCGTGTCCTCCTCAGCAGAGCCGTGGGCACCATGCTGGTGCTTTCGGCCCATGCTGCTGGCGCTCCAGCTGCCCACCCAGCCCTATGCTGGGCATGGGGACACGGTCCCTGCCTCCTGTGGTGGGGGGTAGGGACAGACAGTCAGCAGGAAATCACACACAACTACTTAGCTTCAGATGAACGGGTGCCATGAAGGCCGGGCGTGGGCCACGTGCATCCAGAACAATGGGGTGTCACCCTCTTTGTGAGAACTCCCACCCTCGATGCCGTGAATTCTGCTCCACACCGGGCCCTGTATCTCAGTGAGGGTCTAATTTAACCCCTGAGGATGGGAAGGGCTCCCAGTTCTTTCCCTTCATTTCTTTCTCTTCCAAGAGAAACGTACAGAAGGAACAGGAGGCCCTGGGGACATTTCAGACCTGTCTCCTGTGACCCCGTGGGTGGGCAGAAGAGGCCCGTGGGCCCCGCAGTGTCCCAGTGCTGGCTGGCCGGCCAAGGCCACCTCTGAGAAGAGAAAGTGACGGCTGAGACGGAGGCTGCCGAGGTCAGAGTAGTGTGTGGCTTGTGAGCCGCCTTCCTTTAGAATTACAAACGGAGCACAGGGCCACTGTTGCCCACCGCTCACCAGCCCCTCACCCCGGCAAGCTCCTTAACCCTTCCAACTGCAGGTGCCACATCGTAACGTTGAGATGCCGCCAACAGGGCCTGTGACGCTGACATCAGATCCTCTGTCCAGAAAGAACATTTGGCACAGTCTCTGGCCCCTGGTAGATTCTCAGTGAGTGTCACCCATTACCATCGCCAGCCCTGGCACAGTTGTGACAGTTATCCAACTGATGTAGTTACTGCTATTACCGTATTTTTTTTTCTTATCAAAGCAGGTGTCTTTCCTGGGTGTAATCATCTGGATGCTTGTCTCTGTCCCCACTTGACTGTGACTCCGCGAAGGCAGAGCGTCAGCTCTCTAATTCAGAGTGGCTGGGCGACACGCCCTGGGTGTTGTTAGGAAGGAGAGAGGCCAGTGCTCTCTCCTTTCCTCCTCACCAGGGTACTGCCAGGCCGGCTTAGTGCCCCTGTCTTGCAGACGTAAAATTCATGCTCAGAGGCACAAGGTAACTCGCCCCAAGTCGCTCAGCCGGGAGGTGGCAGGTACCAGGGGGAGCGCAGGCCGGTCTGCCTTTGGGTCCCACGTTCTTTGCTGTCGCCATTCATCATCCTTGACCCTGCCCACTCCAGAGCCATCGTTAGAAGGCTCTGTGTTCTTTCCTCTTCCAATCAGTGAGTGCTCTGCTGGGCAGCATGCTGGTTTCTTGAGAGAAGTGTAATGAAAACCAGATTTCGTTCATGATATCTTGTTCCCCAATGACTGTCAGTTCTCATATGTTCCAATAAAACTGCTAAAGAAACAGCCACTTAAAGATTATTCATGGAAAAATTATGCTGAGGAAAAATAGAGCAATCCTCTGAGATAGTCAAGGCGCGTGGTCAGTTTTTCCAGCTGCTCGTGCCATATCGGGCTGGGCAGTAGGGACCACACTCTGCTAGGGCAGGCCAGAGCCCCAGCCCATTATCACCACCCCC
>SJYX01005690.1:0-13434 GCA_006410675.1 Oreotragus oreotragus | reverse complement strand
GGACTGCAGCCTACCAGGCTCCTCCGCCCATGGGATTTTCCAGGCAAGAGTACGGGAGTGGGGTGCCACTGCCTTCTCCGCACTCCCACCTCTAGTTTCTTTTAAATACTCTCCACTGCAGAATGTCTTACAACTTGGCTAATCCAGAGATCCCCGAATCTGGATTCTCATGGATATTACAAAGTTCTCATATACTCAGATTTTATATAAGAGAAATTTAAGATTAGGCCAGACTGCTATCATCTTCAGTGATGGTAAGTATAAACATCTGTGTATGCTGACTTCTCCTTATACTCTTGTTTCCATTTCAGAGATTAGCTTACTTTATGAACAATAGCAATTTGTTCTTGCTGATTTTCTTTTACATCCAGATCTGACTGGCCCCTTAGGAACACCAAGCATGTTTATTTCATTTGGTTAGTACTTTTATTTTCTAAATTACCCTTTTTCTTGTATTCAACCAGTATATGTTAACATCTGTGGTGTTTAAGACCCTCCTAAATGTAGAATAAATACACTTAGATGGGGAGTGGGAAAAGTGGGAGCAGGATTAGCATGGAAGGTCTTAAGGCCAAAAGATGGTTTGAGTTCTGTAAACATGAGGAGGGGAAGGACTTAATCTGAGCTAGGCTTTATGAGGATGGCCTTTGTCATTGGTATATACACTAAGCTGAAAGGAGGAAAGATTAGAAGCAAGTTGACAATTACTGTAAGGATGGTTTAAGTAATTATTGGCAGTATGAAAATATAAAGGATGCTTCTTATTCTAGGGAATTGATTTTCTCATTGATCTGCTGTGGATTTTGTTGAAACTCCAAACTAAATATTCCCTTTCCTGAGACTTTGGACTATATGTCCCAACCTGGTGTAAATATAGATCAGAGAGATGAATTTCTAAGCCTGTAGACCTAGGTTAAGAAAAAAGAATCATTACCAAAGCATATTTGCTTTGGGAAAATAGGCTCCCTTTTTTGTGGACCAGAATTTCACTGTTGACATAGTTAGGTTTCACTTGATGTGAAATACCTAGGAAAGTGACTGGCTTCCATGTGACAGAAAGAAAAAAAGGTAATATTTAGAGAAGTAAAATGTTTATTGTGTCTATCTGCACCTGACACACAACCTTAAAATAGTATCATGAAGTCACCCTTAGGCTTCATCATATGTAATGGATTTGTTGACTATTAACCATTACTTGGAAGTTACTGGTTCTGCTCACATCTCCTTTCAAGAGGGCATGCCTCGTTCAAATAAAGATCAAATCGTATCCTTAAGTTGCAGGTAACCTTTCGTGACTCCAGCTTATGCCATAGTAAAACATTTACTTTTCCCATCACTAGCTTGCTGGCTTCCCCTCCCAACACAGTGACGTTTTTCAGTATAAACCAAGAGTTGGTGGGCAGAGGGGGGGAGGCAGTGGTGGGGGTGGAATATAAACCAGGAATGGAGAAAGAAAGAAAATATGTTTGGATTTTAAGTAAACCTAGGAGTGTTTTGGTTATTAGAAATTCAACGAAATGCACTTGTGTGTTTCCTAAGGCTATATTGCCCAAGCTGTGGCCTGTGCTTTGTGGTTTGATTCACCTTTGCTGTTCCCTCAAATCATCGATTGCAAATTATGTCTTCAGTTTGTATTGTATAAAATATATACAGTGTGTAAAAATTGGATCATGTAACTCGAGTGGCACAGTTACCATAGATACTGCTACTCTGAAAGTCTCTCTCTTCCTTTCCAGTGAACTTGGAGAAATTCCCACATTAAAAACACTACAGGTCTTTGGAATCGTACCAGACGGTACCCTTCAACTGTTAAAGGAAGCCCTCCCTCATCTACAGATTAATTGCTCCCATTTCACCACCATCGCCAGGCCAACCATTGGCAACAAGAAGAACCAAGAGATATGGGGCATCAAATGCCGACTGTCACTGGAGAAGCCCAGTTGTCTATGAAGCCTCTATTGCAAGATGGTATCTCCTCTTTTCTTTGAACAGGGAAAGTAAGCAGGAAGCCCAATTGTGGAGAGCTCAGCTATTTTTATTCTTGGTTTTCTGTTGCCTTCCTTCTACAAGTATATTAGAGAACCATTGAAGACAGAAAACTATGAAGTGTTGGTTTTTAGAAATGACTATGAAAGCTTTTATCACTGCTATACCCTTAAGAGCCTCAGCTCTACGCTTTTTGAAATTTTAGGGAGAGTGAGCCTATAATTTCAAGATACCTTAAATAGCAAAATTTGAACCACGTCTTCCAGGTGCCATTCTTCATAAGTCTATCTCGAATCAAGCTTAAAAATCACCACCAGCAAATCATTTTTGTAGCCTATATGGCAACTGAACATTCTTCTATTTAATTTTTCAGCACTGCTTTATTATAAGGCATAGGTTGCAAAAAATAATAAGCTATTTGTATTGTAAGCTGAAAAGAATGAGAATCATAGAGTAGATCTGCAGCAATCTTCTGAGGATGGCAAGAAAAATAGACATTTCAACTGCGCCTTTGGATTCGCAATCAGGTTGATGGAAACAAATAGCCCCAGGTCATTCACCTGAAAACCTAAGAAACAAACAAACAGTCGGCCAACCAGAGGTGTAGAATTGGTATAGAATTTAAAGGCTTAAGAGACAGTTTTCTATGACAGTTAACCTGGGGTATCCTCTAATGCACATTAATGAAGTCTCCTTTATGTACAGTTGGGAAGGTTCCCTGGAGGAGGAAATAGCAACCCACTCCAGTATTTTTGCCTAGAGAATCCCGTGGACAGAGGAGCCTGGTGGGCTACAGTCCATGGGGTCGCAAAAAGTCAGACACGACTGAGCGACTAATATTTTATTTCCTTTATGTACTGTGTTTGCAGCGTTCTGAATTAGCTGAGGAAATTGAATTGTGGACTTCTGACTTTATGATCAAATTATGTTAATGTGGGTTCTTTAGCTTTTAAAATGACTCACTTTGTTTTAGAGAGGTAGGAACCAGTCATTCTTTGATTCTTGAAATGTTGGATGGAATCCTGAACCTCAGATGCCTGCGTTTTCCTTTTCGCTAAGGTTCTCAAAGGTATTTTTACTCTGGAATCAAGTATTTTAAATTGTCTTTTTTTATTTTATTATTTTAATGGCCTCCCACAATGATTGTTTCTAGCAACCTGTTTTATAAAGTTCTGTACCTGGAGTTCCCTAAGAACTGCATGTTCCTTTCAATTAGGAATATACCCTAGAAGAATGTGTATGTTCTGTGCAGTTTCAGAGCAATAAGCACAGCTGGCACATGCATAAAAGTTAAGACTTGGGTGCTGAACCTTTTGCTAGCATCAGTGATTTTTTTTAATGATACATAGAAGCAAAAGGACTAAATTCTACTTAAAAAAAAAAACACACACACACAAAACACTAACTTCTTGTTTAAATTGATGACCTTTCCATATATTCAAAATGGAGCAAAAAGCCCAAACTCATCATTTCTATTAACATTGCTTTTTTAAAAAATCAGATCTTTGAAATGTTGGAAACAATGGTGTGAAGTGCCCTTATCTGCTCAAACCTAAGGAAGAACATTTTTATAAAGTAGTGTTACATGGGAAATGATTAGGTTTCAATTTTGTAGTAGTTTAAAAGTGCTACATACTACTTGAAATTATTGTTTACAGATTAGTGACACGGGCTGGAGGGAGGATCCGGTTGGCCTCTGATTTCCGGATACCCTCACACACACAGTACTTCCAAACTCAAGTCCAGCCATAAGCTATTTTGCTAACACGTCAGAGTAATCTGTATTTTTGTATGTGATTTCTACTTTTATAGATTTGTTTTAAAATAAAACACATTTTTATAAAAATACTTCAGCTAAGTTGTATTCCTTTTTTCTTTCTCTTTTTCTTAAGTGCTCTGGTTAAAACAAGCATTAGGTATGGTGTGAGATTTCTCTCAGCCCTCTGAATGTGTGTGTGCTAAGTCATGTCCTACTCTTGCAACCCCATGGACTGTAGCCCACCAGGTTCCTCTGTCTTTGGGATTTCCCAGGTAAAAATACTGGAGAGGGCTGCCATTTCCTTCTGCAGGAGATCTTCCTGACCCAGGGATCAAACCTGTATCTCCTGCATTGCCGGCAGATTCTTTATCACAGAGCCACCAGGGAGGCCCCACCCCTCTGAACAAGGCACTCTAAAACAAGCCGTAACATGGTCCTTTTTGTCCCATCTACTTCATGTGTTGTCAAATTAAAATGTTTATAATTCTTTGTATGGTTAAAGTGCTTCTTAAAGTATTAACATACTTTATAAGACATTTGAGATTAAGTGATAAGTACCATCAATAAAGTATCAAGTACTATCGATAAAAATCAGCTCGTAGCACTTTTTAAATACAGGCTTGATCAGCTTATACTGTGGATTTTATTCTCATTAGCAAATTATTTGAATAGTTTACCCTATATCCAGAGATCTAGGAATTAACTCCTTTTGAACACATTCAAATGGTAGAATGGTGATTCTTCCTGAATATTACCCAATTTTTTTGCTTCCTTTTTACTGTCAATGCCATGCTTCCTTTTTTGTTATCAAAAATGTCAAATGCAAAAGGTAAAGATGATGAATTTCATTTTCTGCTTTCAAAGGTCATTAACTCATGACCAATCTCATTTCACCTATCTCCCAACCCATGGACATCACATGCTCACAAGATCATTTTTGAGGCAAAACCGAGACCCGTGACTTCATGAATAGTTCAGTATCTACCTCTGAAAGATATCCTTTTGATTTAATTCTAAAACATAAATATCAAGGTGATGTTGAAAGTTCCCTAGCTATCTAAAAACTGTTTTCTTACATAGATTTGTTTTGCTCAGGCTCCAAACACGGATTATACTTTGCATTTGGTTGACATTGACATTTTCTTTAGTCACTTCTTCGTGTTCCTCTTCTTTATTATCCTTACAATTTACTTATGGAAGAAACTAGGTTGCTTGTCCAGTTTTCCCCATTGTGGATTTTACTGATGTGATCCATCCCTGGAATAATGTTTAACAGGTTTATGTGTCCCCTATTTCCATAAACTGGTAGTTAGATCTAGCAGCAAAAAGCTCCTAACCAAGAGTGAGTTTGCCACCCAAGAGATACTGGTAACATCTGAAAACTGCTTTGGTTGTTACAAGTGGAGAGGAGCTATTGGCCTCCAGCAGGTACATACCAAGGATGCTGCTAACCATCCCGCAATAGCTAGGACAGCTCCCCACAATAAAGAATCATCTGATCCAAACCTCAGTGCCAGTGTTGAGAGACCTTCATCTATAGCCTTAGTTTGTCAGGGTTTTTTTGAACATCATAGCAAGGCGACAGGATAGGCGGTATTACTGTCTTCAAGAGGCACACACCATATGCCTTTCATTCTTTTTACGAATCAAGATTGCCAGAAGAAATATCTATAACCTCAGATATGCAGATGGTATCACTAATGGCAGAAAATGAACTAAAGAACCTCTTGAATATGAAAGAAGAAGGTGAAAAGGCTGACTTAAAACTCAACATTCAGAAAAGATCATGGCATCTGTTCCTATCACTACATGGCAAATAGAAGGGAAAAAAAAAGAAGCAGTGACAGATTTTATTTTCTTGGGCTTCAGAATGACTGCAGATGGTGACTGCAGCCATGAAATTAAAAGATGCTTGCTCTTTGGAAGGAAAACTGACAAACCTAGACTGCATATTCAAAAGAAGACATCACTTTGCTAAAAAGGTCTATATAGTCAAAGCTATGGATTTTCCAGTAGTCATTATGGACTTGAGAGTTGGACTATAAAGAAGGCTGAGCATTGAAGAACTGATGCTTTCAAACTGTGGTGTTGGAGAAGACGCTTGAGAGTCCCTTTGGACAGCAAGGAGATCAAACCAGTCAATCCTAGAGGAAATCAGCCCTGAATACTCATTGGAGGGACTGATGCTGAAGTTCCAATACTTTGGCCACCTAATGCAAAGAGCTGACTCATTGTAAAAGACCCTGATGCTGGGAAAGACTGAAGGCAAAAAAAGAGGGCAGCAGAGGATGAGATGGATAGATAGCATCACTGACTCAATGGACATGAGTTTGAGCAAACTCCCGGAGACAGTGAAGGACAGGGAAGTCTGGGGTGTTGTAGTCCATGGGGTCGCAAGGAGTCGGACACGACCTAAGAGACTGAACAACGATGTTAACAGTCTGCGTGGGCGCTTGATTCCTCTTCTGTACTCTAGCTGCAAGTTGCCAAGATCATTAGGCAAACTCTAGCCAAATGCAAAATATTTATTTCTGGATAAAGTGACTGTGTCCCTTCTATCATGGTGAACTTAACTACAATCCAACATTGACTAATGATCTACAATGTAGAGGACAAGGCAAGGTCTAGAACATGAGGAAAGGCACTAAATGGTCTAGGAAAACTGGAAACACCTTTCCGTTGGATAACCTAACCTCGGAACAAACAGAAGGCGACCTTCTCTCTCGTTACCTCTCCTCTCCCCATCCCCACCTGGCCAAAGGTCCCAGAAAGTCAAAAAGCTCTCTCCACCAAGACGCTAACTCCTTATACAGGTTGAAACCCTAAAACCTAAACTCATTTTATGGATTTGTTTTGCTCTAGTGTTTGAGTTACTTTTTAGTGAATCTAAATATCAAGATACTGATATTTTGGTATTCCTTAAACCAAATATCGAAATATCTACCTTGTACATTTGAGGAGTAAAATCACTATATTTAAGGTCTTCTGCTGGGAGCCAGCATGAGGAGTCCCGCCCGTGACAAGGTCATGAAGAAGGAAGCCTGACAAAACGCAAGGACATGATCAGGCTTCAGGGGTTCCCCCTGGTATTTCCTGAGCGTGTACCCCAAAAAACAAAAATCTGCCGGCCTTTGTACTCTGCTTTTCCACTCTTCTGATATTTTCTGGAAAAAGTCAAATCAGGGCTTTAGTCTTCTGCATTTGAAAGGGATGTTTCAGCTCAAACTCTCTAGCTTGCCTAACAGGTTCCCCCGGACCTCCTACAGCTTGTGAATTGCTTACAGCCCCCCAACCACCAGAGGCACAAAGCTTAAAAACATCTTAAAGATACACAGCCTTTTCTAAAGAGTTAAAAATTATATTGGTAGAGGGTTATCACTGTTGACTCAATGACTGCTGCCAGGCCTCCATATTCTTTATCTTTTAGGCACCTGGGAGGATGTTAATCAATGTAATCAGGATGTAGAAAAAGATATATAGTAGTTTTGATGTTAGCAACACTAGACTTTTGAGTTAATTACTTTTCTTTTGTTATAAATCACTGTACTCCTTTTACTTGTTATAAATTGCTCTATCTTTGCTATGTAAGAATGTAACTTTATTTAGTGCTTTCTGAGAGTGGCACCAGATTTTGGGAAGATCAACACAAATAAGTCTTCTGGTTGACAAACCCTTATCAGAAAAAAGGCTGTAAAATGTTAAATGGCCCTTTTGGCCAGAAGATGATGTAAATTACCTAAGACTTGTGTATACAGCTAGGTATGCGGAGAGAAAAGCCTGGTTTTGATAAGAATCTGGGCTGCATAATTTTGTATTACCTATTGATCTCTATGTATAATCAAAAGTATAAAAGGCCTTCTGAACAATAGAGGACGGGCCAACCGCTGGACTGGTTTCCCCCATGTCTTCTCTCTGATTTCAGGCTGAATTCCCATCTGGGGCATGGAGGTTCACCATGTCTACTTACTTGTCCTGGCTTCTAAGATCCGTAAGAGAGAGAGCCCAAGGCGGGGCACTCTCCGATATTCAAACGGACGCCAGCCACCTAACATAGATGGTCCAAGTTCCTTGTCTGGAACTTTATTGGCTTTCCACATAAACCAAGTTATTCAGCCTCTTTTCTCCACTTAATTTTCCTACTACACTATTTCTTCCTAATCTAATATTATATTAATAAATAAATAAGTTCTCCTCACCTATGCCGTCCACGCTTCGAATTTCCCTGGATCCACCGGGGCTGGACCCCGGCAGTCTTCAGATGGCAGGGGCTGTGACTGATGAAAGACTAGAAGGCAGACTTTTTTCCATAGACACACAGGCACACTGGAATTGATCATATCCCAACCATCACCATGATTTCATGTTGTGTTTTAAACAAAACCTGGTCATTTACATTGGCTTTTAAAATGTCTTTTTACTCAAAACTATTAATTTACTACTCAGGATAGTAACTGTAAGCTAACTTGCAGTGGTATTGTAGCAAGAACAAGAAAATAGAGGGGTTAAGACTTTCAGTTCAGTCGCTCAGTTGTGTCTGACTCTTTGCAACCCGATGAATTGTAGCATGCCAGGCCTCCGGGTCCATCACCAACTCCCGGAGTTCACTCAAACTCACATCCATTGAGTCGGTGATGCCATCCAGCCATCTCATCCTCTGTCATCCCCTTCTCCTCCTGCCCCAAATCCCTTCCAGCATCAGAGTCTTTTCCAATGAGTCAACTCTTGGCATGAGGTGGCAAAAGTACTGGAGTTTCAGCTTTAGCATCATTCCTTCCAAAAGACTTTGGTGATATTTTAATCCAAAACTGCATGGTAAGTGGATAATCCACAACAACCCATTTTAAAGACTAATGGAAATACTTCAAAGATGAATAGAATGATTTTGTGAAAAATCATTTATCATGAAATGATGCTTTGAAGGAAAGCTCTGAAGCAGGAGGAAATAGCTATGTAACAAAGCTTAGTTACCAAAGGTATTTTAAATAGATTTTCTTGTGAAAGTCGCTCAGTCGTATCTGACTGCTTGTGATCCTGTGGACTATACAGTCCATGGAACTCTCCAGGCCAGAACATTGGAGTGGGTAGCCATTCCCTTCTCCAGGGGATCTTCCCAACCCAGGAATTGAACCCAGGTCTCCCACATTGCAGGTGGATTCTTTACCATCTGAGCCACCAGGGAAGCCACTTGTGAATGCAAAGAACTAGTCTTGTATGATGACAACATAACAAGTCATTCAAGCTCTCTTCAATCATTTAAAGAGAATAGGTGTAGGGTGAAAAAAAAGTTGCAGTTGGGGAAAACATTTTAAAAGAATGGTTAAAAAAAAGTTTTCTTCAAATACTGTCCTACTTACTGCAACTATCAATTCATCACCCCCCAACAAACACAGACTCCCTAACAGTGTTGTTTCAGCATGTAGAACCATCATTTATTATAATAGATTTCTTCTCTAGCTATGCAGGTTTTCAAGTATTCATTGTACAAATCAGAATACATAATCCCTACTCCCAGTGAACTCACAATCTTCTGGTATAAAAAGGTGTATATTGTTCAGATAGAGCCCTTCAAAGTCTTTTCAGGATCCCAAGTTTTGAATTTTTTTTAACCACTGATGATTATTAAAAATGGGAGAACAAAATTAGTTATAATCCCTGCCTTTGCTAGCCTATAGAATATTCAAATTAACACTTAAAACATCCTTTTCCATTTTTGTCCTTTTAGCTCCTCATTTAGCCAGTAACTTTCTTAAAAACCTATCATAAAATAAAGTCTGTGACACTTAAAAAGTATTTTGTACACATTTCTTCATGTATAAAAATTATATATAAGCCTTCTTATTGATTTACACCCTAATCCCTCATGGTTACTTTAATGTTAAGGAATAAGCTTCATTTAAAATAATTCTTCTTTCCAGTTCAGCAGTTCATGTAATATGATTTTGATTTACTGGGTCCATGAATTATAAATATATATGGAACATCAAAAACATTAACTCAAAAACATCTGAAGAATCTACGTTTACCAGGAAGCACTATGTCACCTATTAGCAGTGAATGAAGTCCGCAGGGAAAAGAGTAATAGATAGTGTAGAAAAAAGACATGAAATATAATATTCTGGGGCAATCTGGTTTTCAAACAGTGACCCATAAGAGCTGAAGAAATAAATGAACTAAAAAAGAAAAGATAATGGTTTACTTTTATTCACATGTAGTTGCCATTAAGGGGAACTCAATTCATAAAAACATTTTTGCTATTCTAACAACCTTTGCCTCTCATCATCTCTTACAAATAAATCCCACAACAGGTCAGAAATGTTAGAGGTTATATCACCAATGGAACACATTAAGTAGTTTTTAAACCTCTAAAATATGGCTTATAAACAATTTTACATAGCAGGTCACCTATTAATATGTTACATATTAAACAGATCTATGTACCATTTTGGACAATCAGATTTCCTTGATATTAACGATGGAGTTGGTATTTTTATCAAAAAGTTATTTTAAATCTGTTAGGCAGTTTCTATAGTGCGGAATTGCACTTCTTTATAAAGTGGTATCTTAAGTATATCATTATTAAATCAAATCAGAAACTAGATCCATCTCTGGGAAAACACCAATTTTATTGTATGCATCTTGTAAACTCCTTGCGAGTAGTATCAATGCAGTTACTCTCAACTAAGAAAAACAAATTCTTATTCTGGATATACATCAAAACCTAAGATTATCTTTGTATAATAATATTACTTTAAAAATCTGACAAGAACATGATAAATGTTGCCAAACCTAAGAGCACTCGGTTTGATTACACATCCTAGTTTTCCCAGAATCTACTTCTGAGCTCACCAGATTCAGTTCTATCAGGATAGCGGCTGTTCAGATCACCAGTGTACATCCAGCGCCTGACACAGTACATGGCAGAGTTGCTGTTCAGTAAATATTTCAGTGATTGAAGACAAATTTTTAACAGCAAGTGGAAAAAAAATACAACTTTGAATAATTGGAATAAGAATACCAACTGTCTCATGATGCAGCAAGAGGAACTTTTTGTGATAATTCTAGGATTATTTATAAGTAAACTGGGAATTAGGTAAAGAAATTATCATAATGGGAAAAAAAGAAAAGCCACAACATTTTATCCTCCAAACCTAATGTGTAAAACTTGGAATATGAGCTAGGTGAAAACTACCATGATAATAAGTAAGGCAATTCCAAAACTAAAATGTTTTGCATATTTATTAAACAATCCATTTTCTTTCTGACAATACTCTTAACACTAGATGAAAAATTTTATAGGTTTTACCAAACTCAGAATGTGCCTAATCAGTTCATCCTTTTAGTCTTTAAATCCATGTTAGAGAGTTTTAAATATGGAAGAACTTTATCAGCCTCAAATCATTAAAAAAAATTACCAAAGACCTAAAATAATTATTGGCTAATTAATACATTTGTAATAGTGCCAGGATTTTGTCCATGTATATTTCACCCAGCATTGTCAAAATTAACCTGATAGTCAATTAAATGAAAACATCTATAAATAATTTCAAAAATGATTGAACTTTTTAAATCAATAGTCATAACAATATCATTGTGTTCTGAAATTAGAAAACTCTTGGCAGATATATAAAAACACATTTACCTATTTCAATTAGGTCAATGTCAGGATTTATCAAAATTCTCCATCAAAGTTTTTTTAAAAATCTTGATCTTTAGGTACTATAAAAAAATATTAATCAAATGAGATGTGTTTGGTCTGACCAATTCCACAAAGTGAGGAGGAAAAGGAAGGGAAAAAAAAAAAAAAAAACTTGTACGGTTAAATTTCAAATCCTAAACATAAAATCTTTTATTTGAGCCTACCTCTCTAAATTTATAAAGATACCAGCACTCTTGAAAACCAATTGTAAGCAGTATCAGAATTTCACTGTTATGAGTTCTAATCAGTTTAGTCCTCCATTTTCTTACATAGTGAACATCTTTTCCATCAGAATCCATCAGAAGAATAATGCAAATCTCACTTTCTTGGTCACCTTTCAGCCCAAGGCCAATCAGTCTCAACAACAACCAAAAACTAGCTTTATGACTGGTAGGCTGTTTCTGCAGTAAAACTGGTTCTCTGGCAATCACAATTGTCATCTGAGGCAATCCTTCACTGCTCTAGAAGCACAGTTCGAAGCTCGTCTTCTTTCTCGATCAACATCGAAGCAATGGCTCCGTCATTAAACTCAAAGGAAGTTCCTCCATCCACAACCATGCATGCATCCCAACACCGAGAACGCACACACACCCTAGGCCGAGAGAGACATCTTGTTAAATATCAACACTTTTCTTAAACTGCAGTTTCTTTAAAGCACTGAGTTTTTATCTAAACTGGCAGTAGATCATTTGGCCTTGATTTTAAAAATCAAGTTGCCCTGCCCTTTGTTATCAGAGAATTAGTGACTATGTCAATGTGAGTAGATTACCCCAAAAAAATCTCAAAATTGAAGTGTTCAGGATAGCTCCATTTACCCAAACACTTAAAAGTGAACAAGTTCAGACTTGATGGAACTCATAGGAGCTTTTTGAACATTATTACCATTACAAGTATTTTAAGTATTGATCAAGAATGTAACTACTGTCATGTAAAATTTTTACTTATATACAACATACAGAAAAGGCACAAATTATCAGGGTACAGCTCAATGAGCACACTTGTGTAATCATCACCCAAATTAGGAAGTGAATCTTACACTCAGTTCCTGGGAAGTTCCCGCATTGCTCTTATCCCATCTCCCAGTCCCTACTTCCAGCCCCTCCTTCCCAAGCATATCCACTCTCCTAATTTCAATCACATAGTAATACTAGCTTTGTCTATTCTTGAAATTCTATATAAATGGAAGAATACAATAGATATGCCTATATATATATCTGGCTTCTTTTGCTCAACAGTATGCTTGTGAAATCATCCATATTATCATATGTAGCAGCACTGGGTTCATTTTCATTGCTGTCTGAAAACACCTGCATTGTACAAAAATACCAAAATTTAAGTATCTCTTCTACTATTCATGGACATTAGGGTTTTGATCTATTGGAAACATTGCTACTATGAATATTCTTGAATATGTCTTTTGGTACATACATATCTGTCAGTGTATACTCTTCTGCTGGATATATATCTTGGAGCAGAATCACTGAGTCACTGCATGTCCTATATTCAACTTTGGTAGGTAACTGCCAAACAATTTTCCATATTATTCCTAACAGTATAAAAGTTTTGTATAAAATTTCTAGTTGCTCCACTTTTATGTAAAAGTTTTAGTTGCTCCACCTTATCAACAACTGGTATTTTAGCCAGGCTGGTGAGTGTGTGGTATTGTATTTGTTCAGTCACTCCATCATATCTGACTCTAAGCAACCCCATGAACTGTGGCATGCCAGGTTCCTCTGTCCTTCACTATCTCCTGGAGTTTGCCCAAACTCATGCCATTGAGTCTATGATGCCATTCAACCATCTCATTCTCTGTTGCCTCCTTCTCCTCCTGCCCTCAATCTTTCCCAACATCAAAGTGTTTTCCAATGAGTCAGCTCTTCATGTCAGGTGGGCAAAGTATTGGAGCTTCAGCTTCAGCTTCAGTCCCTCCAATGAATAGTCAGGACTGATCTCCTTTAGGATTGACTGGTTTGATCTCCTTGCAGTCCAAGGG
>SJYX01005689.1:0-13108 GCA_006410675.1 Oreotragus oreotragus | reverse complement strand
GTGGTGAGCGGGGAGTGGGCTTTTCTCTAGTCGTGGTGAGCGGGGGCTGCTCTCTATTTGCCTTGTAAGGGCTTTTCATTGCACTGGCTTCTTTTGTTTTGGATCATGAGTTCAGGTTCTAGGGCTAACGTCCTCCATATTTGAGGCGGGCGGACTTAGTTGCTTGGTTTCCTGTGGAATCTTCCCAGACAGGGGATTGAATTTGAACTCGCATCCCCTGCCTTGGCAGGCAGATTTTTAACTACTGGACCACCAGGGAAGTCCGAAGTCCCTAAATGGTTTCAGATCTGACTGTTCATTCTTTGGGGAAAGCGAAGTTGCTCAGTCGTGTCTGACCCTTTGCGACTCCATGGAACCTACCAGGCTCGTCTGTCCATGGGATTTTCCAGGCAAGATTACCGGAGTGGGTCCCCACCTCCTCCTCCAGGAGATCCTCCCAACCCAGAGATTGAACCTGGGTCTTCTGCATTGCGGGCAGACGCTTTATCATCTGAGCCACCAAACTGGATGAGAACAAATCAAATTAAATTTGTGGCTTTCTTATTTTCTGGAATTAAAATACCTTGAAATTAAAAGCACCTATGTTTAAATTCGGAGAAGGCAATGACACCCCCCTCTAGTACTCTCGCCTGGCATATCCCATGGATGGAGGAGCCTGGTGGGCTGCAGTCCATGGGGTCGCTAGGAGTCTGACACGACTGAGCGACTTTACTTTCACTTTTCATTTCCATCCATTGGAGAAGGAAATGGCAACCCACTCCACTGTTATTGCCTGGAGAATCCCAGGGACGGGGGAGCCTGGTGGGCTGCGTTTCTGGGGTCACACAGAGTTGGACACGACTGAAGCGCCTTGGCAGCAGCAGCATGTTTAAATCACTGCAGTTATTACTAATTTAACATTAATAACAGAAAATCAACCTGTATAATCATAAATGGATGGATAAAGTTAAAAAGAAACTGTGTTCAGTAAATAACTATTGAGTACATCTGTTGAAACAGTGTCCGTTTTGGTCAGCTTCTCATTTTAAAAATTATCAGGGTCTTCTCTCTCTCTCTTTTGGTCACGCCTGGCATTTGGGATCTTAATTTCCCAATCAGGAATGAATCCAGTGCCCCCCGCAGTGGAAGCTGGAGTCCTAACCACTGGACTTCCAGGGAATTCCCAGGATCTTCGCTTTCTAAATTACAAACCCAGTTTAAAAATATGTCAGTTTGATGTTAGTAACTTAGCATTAAATGTTGATTTCAAGGACTCCGTGTAAGTTTGCTGCCGCTGCTGCTGCTAAGTCACTTCAGTCGTGTCCGACTCTGTGCGACCCCATAGACAGAAGCCCATCAGGCTCCCCCATCCCTGGGATTCTCCAGGCAAGAACAGTGGAGTGGGGTGCCATTTCCTTCTCCAATGCATGAAAGTGAAAAGTGGAAGTCAAGTCGCTCAGTCGTGTCCGACTCCCAGCGACCCCATGGACTGCAGCCCACCAGGCTCCTCCGTCCATGGGATTTTCCAGGCAAGAGTACTGGAGGGGGGTGCCATTGCCTTCTCTGGTGTAAGTTTGCTAGGGAGAGTATTTTTGCCATCCTGCTTACATGTTAGATGGCCCTGGCCTTGAATAAATCTCTTTTCCTTTTTCCTGCTTCTTACTGTGACACATCAAGTTGACAGCGTCATTTCACAAGGCACCGCCTCTTTTACAGGTTGTGAGAAGTGCTACAGCTGTCATCCCACCCCCTTCTTAAATGCTGTGATTTGCCTGACAATTCAGATACCCATCACAAGTAATCTGTAACAGATCTAGCCAGTAAGAAGATGGTTAGAGTTACTTGCTACTGCCGAAGCTTAACAACATACTTGTTACTTTCAAAAGATGGATCTTGGAGACCTTAAGAAATCAAGGTCTTTTTCTTTATGATGTGAGAAAAGTTCATTAGACTGTGGCTTTAAAAAAAGGCTTGTGTTCCCACAGGAGAACTATCCATTCAACTAGACCCATAAATCTTAAGTTGAATTTTTCTGGGAAGGGGCAGGGGCTATCAAATTAAGGGATAAATCTATCAAGTGACTGTGTGGTTCCTGCCATTACAAAGCAGATTTAACTTTGCCCTTGCAAAGTTTAATTTTAATTTGTTCCACAATTTCTTATGCTGGAAAACACAGGCAGAGCAGACCTTATCACTAGGGCAAGGATGTATTATATCTGGAAAAAATTTTTAAGTGTGACAATGAATGTCATCTGAAAGAGCCTGCCCCTGACCTTCCTTACTTTGGGCTGAGTCCTTCCAGAAGCTAATTGAGAACCTTCTGTATCAACTTGAATCCAACCTCGGTCCATTTGTTGCCATCTACACGGAGAANGTGTTATTGCCTGGAGAATCCCAGGGACGGGGGAGCCTGGTGGGCTGCGTTTCTGGGGTCACACAGAGTTGGACACGACTGAAGCGCCTTGGCAGCAGCAGCATGTTTAAATCACTGCAGTTATTACTAATTTAACATTAATAACAGAAAATCAACCTGTATAATCATAAATGGATGGATAAAGTTAAAAAGAAACTGTGTTCAGTAAATAACTATTGAGTACATCTGTTGAAACAGTGTCCGTTTTGGTCAGCTTCTCATTTTAAAAATTATCAGGGTCTTCTCTCTCTCTCTTTTGGTCACGCCTGGCATTTGGGATCTTAATTTCCCAATCAGGAATGAATCCAGTGCCCCCCGCAGTGGAAGCTGGAGTCCTAACCACTGGACTTCCAGGGAATTCCCAGGATCTTCGCTTTCTAAATTACAAACCCAGTTTAAAAATATGTCAGTTTGATGTTAGTAACTTAGCATTAAATGTTGATTTCAAGGACTCCGTGTAAGTTTGCTGCCGCTGCTGCTGCTAAGTCACTTCAGTCGTGTCCGACTCTGTGCGACCCCATAGACAGAAGCCCATCAGGCTCCCCCGTCCCTGGGATTCTCCAGGCAAGAACAGTGGAGTGGGGTGCCATTTCCTTCTCCAATGCATGAAAGTGAAAAGTGGAAGTCAAGTCGCTCAGTCGTGTCCGACTCCCAGCGACCCCATGGACTGCAGCCCACCAGGCTCCTCCGTCCATGGGATTTTCCAGGCAAGAGTACTGGAGGGGGGTGCCATTGCCTTCTCTGGTGTAAGTTTGCTAGGGAGAGTATTTTTGCCATCCTGCTTACATGTTAGATGGCCCTGGCCTTGAATAAATCTCTTTTCCTTTTTCCTGCTTCTTACTGTGACACATCAAGTTGACAGCGTCATTTCACAAGGCACCGCCTCTTTTACAGGTTGTGAGAAGTGCTACAGCTGTCATCCCACCCCCTTCTTAAATGCTGTGATTTGCCTGACAATTCAGATACCCATCACAAGTAATCTGTAACAGATCTAGCCAGTAAGAAGATGGTTAGAGTTACTTGCTACTGCCGAAGCTTAACAACATACTTGTTACTTTCAAAAGATGGATCTTGGAGACCTTAAGAAATCAAGGTCTTTTTCTTTATGATGTGAGAAAAGTTCATTAGACTGTGGCTTTAAAAAAAGGCTTGTGTTCCCACAGGAGAACTATCCATTCAACTAGACCCATAAATCTTAAGTTGAATTTTTCTGGGAAGGGGCAGGGGCTATCAAATTAAGGGATAAATCTATCAAGTGACTGTGTGGTTCCTGCCATTACAAAGCAGATTTAACTTTGCCCTTGCAAAGTTTAATTTTAATTTGTTCCACAATTTCTTATGCTGGAAAACACAGGCAGAGCAGACCTTATCACTAGGGCAAGGATGTATTATATCTGGAAAAAATTTTTAAGTGTGACAATGAATGTCATCTGAAAGAGCCTGCCCCTGACCTTCCTTACTTTGGGCTGAGTCCTTCCAGAAGCTAATTGAGAACCTTCTGTATCAACTTGAATCCAACCTCGGTCCATTTGTTGCCATCTACACGGAGAAGAGGGCCATAAACATGAATGCTGGCCGAGCCCAGGGTGTGATGGACGAGGTCATATTGCCAGTAATGTCTGCTGAAGCAGAAACTTAATAGTGTAGAAAAAATAAGTATGTTAAATGGTTATTCCTGTGGAATTCTGGAGCATGACCGAGCACACGCACAGTACAACTGTTTGGAGAGTCACAGGTTTTTACTTAATTGATTAATACAGGATTTCTTAACCTTTGTTCTATTGATGTTTGGACTGTGTATAGAGAGGCTGTTTGGGCTATTCTATGTATTTAGGATATTTATCCACACCGTTGGCCTCTACTTGCAGGCACCAGTAGTGCCTCACTCATCGTGACAACCATTAATGTCACTGGACAGTGATGGGTTCCTGGGAGCATCATCACCCCTGTAGAGAGCTTTTGGAATACACTGCCATCTTTGGAAACTTGTTAATAATAAGACTATGAGCTGAGATGAAGAGTTCTCTTTATAAAAGTTACTAGATATAAAGATAAATTCTGATTACTTGGCTTTATTCATCTCTGTTTATTTTTCCATTTATGAAATTTATAAAGAGAAGGACATGAAGTTGGGTGGATCTGAGCTTGAGTTCTGGTCATTTCTGGTCCTGTGTGGTCTTGGCAAGTAGCTTAACTGCTGTGTTTCCTCACCTGTGCAGGTGAGGTGACGGTATTAATCTTCTTGGTATGCAGTGAGGAAGAAATTAGATCATATATGTGAAGGGCTCTATATAGGGCCTGGCATGCGCTGGATATTCGGCAAATGTATCTCTTGTTCTCACCTGCATTCCCCCAAAGTTTTTTTTTTTTCTTTTTAATGGTTTGTCTTTAATGAAGTTAGTGCTATAAACTCTCTCGTTTGGCTCTTGTGGGACTTTTTAGAATATGGATCTAAAATTGCTTTGTATGCTATAAGTTCTCATAAGTATGAGATGCATGAGTAAATGATACACAGCATATAAATTATTGTACAATATCTATTTAATCATGATGTTGAAAAACTGAAAGTAAAAGTCACTCAGTGGTGTTTGACTCTTTCTGAGCCCCTAGACCATACAGTCCTTGGAATTCTCCAGGCCAGAATACTAGAGTGGGTAGCTTTTCCCTTCTCCAGGGGATCTTCCCAACCCATATTACTAGGTCCTCAAATAGCACTCTTGTAGTGTTAGCTGAAATGTATTGGTTGTTAACTTTGTGCCAGGCATCTTGCTAAATTCTTTACAAATACTATTAATTTAATCTTCACAAAAACCCTATGAGACGGGAACACAAAAACCCTATGAGACGGGAACACAAAAACTTATCATCTCCATATAGAGATTGTTTACACAGATGCCCATAGATTATGTTAATACAACACCCCAACCAAATAGGCAGGATTCATAGCCAGCTGTGTGTATTTGATCCTCATTTTTTAAGGAGACTGAACATATTTTTCATGTTCATTTGATATTATACTAAGGATGGCCCCTTGAGTTTTAATAAACTAGTGATAATGAACTTGGTGTTTTTTTGCTTCTAGTTACTTTTCCCCTAGACTTTTATTCTGCAGTCCTCATCCTGTTCCAGTTACAAGCAGTAGCTAATTTAACCCTTTTATGACAACCCCCTGAGACAGAGACTATTACTCTTTGTTTTCCAGATGAGGAAACCAAGGCAGAGCGGCTAAGGGATTTACCTAAGGTCACATAGCTATTGAGCACAATATCTGTGTGTCTGCTTCTAAACTTAGAATAAGGATCCTCAAAGACTTAAAAATAGAACTGCCCTATGATCTAGCAATTCCACTTCTCGGTATGTAATGAAAGGAAACAAAAAGGTTAACTTGAAAAGATATCTGCACCCCCATATTCATAGCAGCACTATTCACAATAGCGTAGACATCTCAGCACGCCAAATGTCCACTGAAGGTTGGAGGACTGAAGAAGCTGTGATATGTACTGTACATACGACAGGGTGTTATCCATAAAAAATGAGGAAAACCTGCCGTTTGCAACAACACGGATGAAGCTTGACTGCATTGTGTTAAATGAAAGGTCAAGTGGGAAAAGACAAATATGATCTAACTTATATGTGGAATCTAAAATAACCAACCAACCCCTGCCCCCCGCCCCCGCCCAACTCGTAGAAAAGGAGATTACATTTGTAGTTGTCAGAAGTTGGGGTGGAAAGAGGGAGAATTTGAGGAAGGTGGTCAACAAGCTTCTGGTTATAAGGTAAATAAGTACTAGGAATTTAACATAAAACATAATGACAGAAGCTAACACTGCTGTATAAGATGTAGAAAAAAATGTTACAGGTATAAATCCTGAGAGTTCTCATCAGAAAGGAAAAAGCAATATTTTTGCTCTTTCTTTCCTTTTTATTCTGTCTATATGAGGTGATGGATGCTAACTAATTGTGATTGTTTCACAATATATATAAGTCAGACCATTATGCTATGTACCTTAAGCTTATACAGTGATATATAATGGTTATGTCTTGTCAATTGAAAAAAATGCACATTGTGAGAACTATAGCACTTTTATTCTGGGACCTGACTGTAGCCTGGGAGACAGCCTCTCAGAGCTCTGAGGAATCACTTCAAAGAGATAGGAGGAGATGCCGATCTTTATACCGTTCTGGTGAAGGAGTACATGCAACCCAGCATACATCTCAGTTACTGTTGTTCAGGAGAAACAGATGGCTCAGGGATTTTAGAGCTTTTCAAGCTATGGAAAGATGCAAGAATCCAGAGTCATAAAAAATGTTTTCCCCTGAAATATTACTAAGGACCTGTTTTGCTTGTTTTTCCAGAGCACAGAGTGCCTCACCCTGTTCTTCAACCTGAATTCCTTTCAGGGTGGACTGTAAGTCAGCAACTGCAGTGGCTAATAACTTAATCCTTGTAGAACTGGATGGCAGGCAACAGTGTTTGTTTTTTAATCTCAAGAAAAGTAGAAAAAACTTTAAACAACAGAAAATTTTGTTTTTATAAATTTGTAAATATCATAGTTTTAAAATTTTAATTTATGAATAGTTTTAGAACCAGGAATGTGTTTTAGTTTTCCATGCTAGCTTTTGGTACACATTCTTTATTTAAAAAAATTATTTTACTGACATATAGTTGATTCGCAGTGTTGTATTAATTCCTGCTTTAAATTTTAGTGACTGGTTGTACATATATATACATTTTTTTCTTACTCTTTTCCATTATGGTTTATCACAGAATAGTGAACATAGTTCTCCGTGGGATACAGTAGGTCCTTGGTGGAAAGATATATATCTTTCTGTGTATAATGGTTTGTGTCTGCTGATACCAAACTCCCAGTCCTTCCCTCCCCTACCTTCCTTCCCTTATTAACCATAAGTCTTTCTTTACATCTGTGAGTCTGATTCTGTTTTGTATTAAGTTCATGTGTGTCGTATTTTATATTCTACATTGAAGGGATTTGTATGGTGTTTGTCATTCTCTTTCTGACTTACTTTACTTAGTATGGTAATCTCTGATTGCACCCGTGTTGCTGCTTATGGCATTATTTCATTCTTTTTAGTGGTGGAGTAATATTCTGTTCGGGCTTCCCTGGTCGCTCACTGGTAACGAATGCACCTGCCAATGCAGGCGACGCAGGTTTGATCCCTGGGTCAGGAGCGTCCACTGGAGGGGGAAATGGCAACTCACTCCAGTATTCTTGTCTGGGAAATCTCATGGACAGAGGAGCCTGCTGGTCTACAGTCCATGGGGACACAACGTAGTGACTAAACAGCAACAGCAGATCCTCCGTTGTGTATATGTGTACCACATCTTCTTTGTTCATTCATCTGTTGATGGACATATATGTTGTTTTCCGTGTCTTGAGACTGCTGTAAATAGTTCTGCTCTGAATATAGTGACACATGTATCTTTTTGAATTATACTCTTGTCTGGATATATGCCCAAGAGTGGAATTGCTGGATCATCTGGTAGTTCTGTTCTGAGTTTTTGGAGGCATCTCCACATTGTTTTCCATACTGGCTCCACACATTTGCGTTTGCACTAACAGTGAAGAAGGATTCCCTTCCCTCCACATTTTGGTGCACATTCTTGATCTGTGTGTTCATTTGCCACCCAGCCTGTCAATCCACGGCCTCTCATTGAGCATCTGCTGTGTTCTTGGCACTGTGCAAGCCTTTGATGCCTCTCAGGGCTATAGGCAGATGTAAAATGAGGAGAAAATAGAGGACTTGTTGGAATCAGTGATAGAAGCCGCAAGTACTGTTCAGCCCAGACATAATCTGGATATGAATGAAGCAGCCAGTGATGGGAGTCAACAAGAGTAGCAGGAATGCAGAAAAGGTCTGATGGAAGAGATCAAATCACTCTTTGTTCATGAATGACACAAATGTCTTTCAGCTGTTCTAGGCTAGAAGCCCTGTGGATTCATGTTTTACATTAAATCTGTGGTTATTTGGTGGGGGTGTGTACCGTTTTTTGTTGCTGTCAGGATTTTTTTTTTCATTATGATGCCTGAAAGCTGGCATTAATTATTGTAGCGGTATGTCTGCCCAGAGATTTCTTGCAGCTGCCAAGAAAACCAAATATTCGCAAAGTCAAAATCACCCCAGATGTGTT
Organism: Oreotragus oreotragus; assembly: GCA_006410675.1. Lineage (NCBI taxonomy): Eukaryota > Metazoa > Chordata > Mammalia > Artiodactyla > Bovidae > Oreotragus > Oreotragus oreotragus. Next base: position 4,565 of record SJYX01005689.1, on the reverse strand, counting down.
CTATTATAATTTAGAAATCAGCCTTTACAAAACTGATGTCCAATTTATCGTTTAATGTGTTTGACAAGGAGATCCTTGTGTATGTTTTAAAAAGCATTACCATTTAAAAAATTATGTTTTCTGGGACTCAGAAACCTTAAAAATTCTTTGGAAGTATATCTTTCATTCTTTCACTTCATCACTTTTTTTTTATATTGATGTTTGTGTGCTTTTTTAAAAAGAAAAATTGAAAGGATTTAATTAATGGAAGGTAAAACATTCCAAAGCCATAAAAAAAACCCCAGCTGTCTAATGCCAGTAGTGTTTCATGCAGAAGGTAGTAAAGAATGCTTCATTAATTTCATTTATTCTTTTTGTACCACCTATGGAGAAGACAGAGGAATGAGTGTTTATACCTCAAGGAACTGGTGAAAATTGCCAACTGGGTAGCAAGGGTGACCAAAAAATGCATTCATGTAATATATTCATCTGTACTTTGGACACTTTGTAAGCTGGTGGCTTTTGTTTTCCTTCTTTTATGGAAGCCAATTTTAATTTCTTTATTTCATAAGTAATATTTGCTCATTGAACAGCAGCAAGAAAATGCTGTTAGAAAGACCTGTAGTCTTACCATTTTTTGTTACCTCAGTTGATACTTCTGTGTAGATTATGGCAGATATTTTCTGTGCATGTCCGTTAGCATATAGTCTTTGTCGTTTAGTTGCTCAGTCGTGTCCGACACGTTAGCTACCCCATGGACTGTAGCGTGCCAGGCTTCTCTGTCCATGGGATTTCCCAGGCAAGAATACTGGGGTGGATTGCCAGTTCCATCTCCAGGAGATCTTCCTGACCCAGGGACTATGCCTGTGTCGTCTGCATTGCAGACAGATTCTTTACCACTGAGGCACCAGGGAAGCTATGCTTTCTTCGAAGAATAGATACTTTCAAATTGTGGTGCTGGAGAAGGCTCCTGAAGGTCCCTTGGACATCAAGGATTTCAAACCAACCAGTCAATCCTAAAGGAAATCAACCCTGAAGGACTGTTGCCGAAGCAGAAGCTCTGATACTTTGGCCACTTGATGTGAAGAGCTGACTCATTGGAAAATATCCTGATGCTCGGAAAGACAGAAGTCAGGAGGACAACAGAGAATGAGATGGTTAGATGGCATCACTGATTCAGTGGACATGAGTTTGAGCGAACTCCAAGAGATAGTGGAGGACACAGGAGCCTGGGGTGTGGCAGTCCACGGGGTCGCAAAGAGTAGGACGTGACTCAGCAGCTGAACAACAGTGACAGCGGCTCTTACAGTGTCTGTCATTTCCCCCAGAGTAAGCAGCAGTGTTTCTGCAGAGTGGTGGGGGAAGGTGAAACTTTTTCATATAACGTGATTTCAGAAAATAGGGGAAAATACATTTGAGATAATGTATATCTATATTGTGTTAATGTGAGTCTCCTGTGATGATAAAAATTGTAGCCAGTCTTACTGAACTCTCTCAGTACCAGGCACTATGAACTTAATATATATTGTTCTATCACATTTTCACTACTACCTTGTGATGACAGTAATATTTTATCCTACATTTGTAGGTAGATGAGGAAACCGAAGCTTAGAAAGGCTAGATAATTGGCTCATGTAGCTCATCAACTGCAGAGGCAGCAATCAACCCAATCCTACCTGGTGCCGAACACATGACCTCTTAGTCTGGTCTCCCACTGGCCAAGGCCAAGAACTCCTTGTTAGGCACACAGCACTTGCTCATCTCCATTTGGCTCTTTGTTTCAATTTCTTGACTGTCTTACTGTGATCTTTAAGTTCCACACGGTTGTTCTTCAGCAAATGGGAAAGTATTTTGAGTATGCTGTTTCTCTGAGCAGAACAGTTGAACATCAGGATGAAGAATGGGTACACAGTACAGTCATACGCCGTGTGAACAGTAGCTTGATTGACTCTTGAGCTTTAGAGGACACCTGCCAGTGGGGTTCTAAGGAAATTATTTGAGCACCTACTCTAAGTCCTTTTCTACCAAAACCTGAGTATTCAAAATAAGAAGGAACCTTTTGCTCCAAGAAGATTTTAAACGGAGGCCAAATTTGGCCTTTGGAAACTAATTATTCTAGAAGCGTTTGCAGGACAGAAGTTGTGCTCATTTCAAATGTATTTACAATAAGTTCGTTGGGTGGGAAAAAATCACAGGGAGATTTTAGAGGCAACAATAATATTATCTTGGTCATATCACTGATAAATGCCTTCTGTGCCTTTGATAGCAACAGTACAGGTGATAACCACCATTTCGTCCTGCTCAGGACTTCTGTGCTTGTTAAAAACAGAATTTTAGTTCAGCTGGAATTATATTAATGTCATAAACAGACATTCATAATAATTAAAATTTTCATTCATTATTAGGATAAAATGTTATACTCTTTTGGTTTTCAACTTTTGTTTATTAGCTAGAGAATCTGGGGCAAAGGAAACAAATATCCTGTGCCACTTAATTGTTGAGTTGGTTGCATTTGGGAGTCAGTAGTGTGTAATTTTTACAGCAGAGCTATGTACCCTTTGGAATTTTCTCTCTTCCTGTGAATTCTTCTTCCTCTTTGTTCTTTGTTCAGAATCATTCTGATTTGTAACTTGTTCAGCAACCAGAAGTAATTCATATTAAATTGAGAGTACAGTGGGATATAAAAATTCTAATCTTTGTATCTAATTACAAAAAATGTCATTAAAATTAATGACTTAAGTATAATTAAGGCATAGCCAGCCTAGTCAAGGAGATCTGAGGCCTGAGAAAAGCAAATTAGAACAGTTATATTTTCCTTCTGAATTGACCGTACTCTGCAGAAGGCAGTTTTGTGCACTTCTTAATCATAGAGGAAATTCAAAGGTGATTGTAACTTAGAATTCCAAGTCCTGTCTACCAGCACCACAGCCTGTGTAACTTTCTAAGCCAGTGGCTGACTTTGTACATTCAGAATGGTGTTGTTCAGACCTGGTGTCAGAATATTATGAGTTCATCTGCCAGCAATCCTTACCCAAACCCCATCCTCTTAGGTCATTAGTCTTCAGAAGGCGTTGACTCTTGTTTTAATGTGTCTCTCCTTGGTCACTGTGATTCAGGGTCAGTGAGAACATGAGAGTTCATGTGTTTTTCTTTAACTTTGCATTTTATGGTGGTTAAAGTAGTAATAGCTAGTATTAATGGAGAGCCACCATGTTTGAAGCAGTCTGGTTATATCTGATTTTAATAGCCAGTTTTTTTAAAATTGCAGATATGTAATATGATAATTGTGATTTTATATTATACAATTATGAATTTTTTTTCCTTTTGGTTTATGACACTATCTCTGCTCTGCCACCTGAAAACACTGAGAACCATATTTAAGATTTATTTTTCCCACTTTCACGTATTACCTGTGCTGATATTTGCCTAACAATAGGGTACTAGTGGACTGCAAGGAGATCCAACCAGTCAGTCACACAGGAAATTAATCCTGAATACTTATTGGAAGGACTGATGCTGAAGCTGAAACTCCAATACTTTGACTACGTGATGCGAAGAACTGACTGTTGGAAAAGACTCTGATACTGGGAAAGCTTGAAGGTAGGAGGAGCAGGGGACGACAGAGGACGAGATGGTTGGACGGCATCACCGACTCGATGGACATGAGTTTGAACAAGCTCCAGGAGTTGGTGAAGGATAGGGAAGCCTGGTGTGCTGCAGTCCATGGGGTCTCAGAGAGTCGGACATGACTGAACGACTGAACTGAACTGAATTGAGTGGTTAAGAACCCACCTGCAAATGCAGGAAATATAAAAGACGTGGTTCGATCCCTCAGTTGGGAAGATCCCCTGGAGGAGGGCATGGCAACTCATTCCAGTATTGCCTGGTGGGCTTCCATAGGTCGCAAAGAGTCAGACATGACTGAAGCAATTTAGCATGCACATAGTCTTCATGTCGACTTCATTTAAAAAAAAAAAAAAGAATGAAAGAAAACTCACCTGTATACGAACCAATCATTTTTTGAATGCTTATTACTTATTAAAAAGCATCTTTCATAACCCTTTCCCACCCCTCCATGCAAAGTGTACCACACTTTGAAAAACACTTGAGGCGAGTAAGTATCTTTTACCCGTTTGAGCTGAGGCACACAGAGTGACTTGCTTCTGGGAAGGGCTAGTGCATATGGTCAGAACAAGAACTGACCAGTGGAGTTTTTCCCAGCTCTGTTTCTTTTTATACCTAGCAAGATGAATGGCAGATTAAATTTACTAAGTAATGTCTAGTTTTTATATAAGGACAGGGATGACAGTTTCCCAGGAGGCATCTTCTTTAGAACGGGACCCAGACTGAGAATCCCAGGGAACAGTTGAATGGCCTGAAAGCTTTTGTCCCGGTGGATGCATTTCTGCAGGCAGAAAATTCAAATAAGCCTGTGGTAACAGAGAGCAGTTAGCATTATATTTTCCTCTCTATCCCTCACTTGCCCTGTATCCTCAATAATAAGGTACATGAGAGGTATATCATGTCAAGGGCACAAAAGATAGCAATCTTCCAGGTGGCATATAGATCTGCCACTTGAGACTTTC